>JAQOTM010000555.1:0-47872 GCA_029168755.2 Tillandsia fasciculata | reverse complement strand
AACCAACTCAAGAACATATGAAAAATTGTCAATTTTGAAAAATTTGAAAACATTGTACCTAGACAATCATAATCATGTAGAGAAGCCAAGAATCAAATTAGTTTTCCAAAAAGAATTTTAAAAATAGATCAATTCCATGATTTTCAAAAATTCCTCTTTTATGCCCTAAACCGAATTTTTAGAAATCGAAGCCTAAAAACTCGTTATCAGAGAAATCCCAGCATAAAAGCAAAACTAATTGACCCAGAGTTCTTATTTCAAAAGAAATTTGATCAAAAACCATTCACAAACGAAAAAGATCCAAGATTTCAACTCACGTTTGATGAAAAACTGTGAAAAACCGAGTTTTGATCAATAAAACTTACTTGAATCCGAAGAACTTTGAGTTTTGAAGCTCCAAAAGCAAGAAATCTAGAGAGAGAAGCTCTAGAGACTTGAAAACAAAAGATTAGGGTAAAAGAAATCAAAATCTCTTGTTTCTATAAAACCCTAGCCGTGATCCGGATCGGCCGAGAATGTGATCCGGATCGGCTACCCGCAGGAAAAATCCTGCGTTCGGGATCCGGATCACTTGACCCGATCCGGATCGGCTACACCTTTTTCTTCAGAAAAATTAGAAAAATTCACTAAAATCCAGAAAAAGTATGTAAGCACTTTACCATGTCAACTTTAAACAAATGGCATCGTTTCATACAACAAGAAATAGATTATGAAAATCTATCAAAAATATCCAAAAATGAAACGAAAATTTACGAAAGTTAAAACACTTAAAGTTGAACAACTTCAATTACATCTATCCTGATCTTATGTGTAATGCCTTTATCAAATCATCAATTTTAGTAAAGAAAATGAAATACCAAGATCAATAGATGTTTGAAATCCCAGATAAGTTAGATAATATATCTAGACAATCTGTTGAAGGAGTGGCTCTTTGAGCATCTTTTATCAAAAATCCCACCTTATACCAACCATGAAATACGACTGAGTCAAGTATTTCAATATGATTTCATCAACAATTTTCAAACAAAAATTTGCTTTTCATTCATGGAGTATCTTTTTCTTTCATTTTCTCCATGTGGTGGTAGTTTTCACACTCCTCATTGGGATGTAACTCTTTCCACATCTTTTGAGCATTTTACATTTCATTGACTCCCCCTCAATTGGCTATCAATTATTTAATATATAAGGTATTCAACCAAACCATTGATCTCGAATTCATACTCGACTAAGCAATCAAATATGATAATGACTATACCAAGAGATCATTGAGAGAGAAATTGACTTTGATCACTTAAAAGATGGTTTAATTAACGTAAATGATCATTGCAACATTGAAATATTATGACATCAAAAGCATAATAAATTTCTAAATGCATGAAAAGGATGCAATTAAAGTCAATTATGATTTATGCTCAATTAATGTCCTATGTACAGAACATAGATAAAGAACAAAACAAAAACAAAAACAAAACCTAACCTAAGCAAAGGTTTCAAAAGAGTTTATTTCAAGGAAAGCATGCCAATTGCTTTACGCAAGTGAATAAAACGTTTTTGATCCAAAGGTTTTGTTAAGATATCAGCTAATTGATCCTCAGTTGAAATATATGACAGTTGAAGAATGTTTGATTCAACTAGCTCTCTAAGAAAATGATATCTAAGTTCAATATGTTTTGTTCTAGAGTGCAACACAGGGTTTTTAGAAATGTTAATAGCACTAGTGTTGTCACATAAAATGGTTACCGAAGATGTTGAAATCCGGAAATCGCTCAACACGCTTTTCATCCAAATCAATTGGGTTGAACAACTTCCTGCAGAAATGTACTCCGCTTCGGCAGTCGAGAGTGCTATGCAGTTCTGCTTTTTACTGTGCCATGCAACAAGGCAGTGGCCAAGATAGAAGCATGCACCACTCGTGCTTTTCCGGTCATCCACCGATCCAGCCCAATCGGCATCTGAGTATCCAACAATATCCAAAGTCGTTCCCATAGGATACCAAATTCCGAAATTGATTGTACCTTTGATATACCGGATGATCCGTTTCACCGCTTTCAGGTGAACCTCCTTCGGTGCTGATTGATATCTCGCACAAATCCCAACACTGAAGGATATATCCGGGCGACTAGCCGTGAGATATAGTAGACTTCCAATCATACTGCGGTACAGTTTCTCGTCTACATTCTCACTTTGTGATTCACTTCCAAGTCCCTTATGGCTAGTTCCCATTGGAGTCGGAAAATCCTTAGAATTTTCAAGATCAAACTTTTTGACCAACTCCAGTGCATACTTGGATTGACACAAGTGAATTCCTTCATCGTTTTGTTTAACTTGTAATCCAAGAAAATAATTCAATTCGCCCATCATGGACATCTCAAATTCGCTTTCCATGGTCTCCGCGAATTTAGAAGCATCATTATCTCTTGTTGCTCCAAAAACAATGTCATCGACATAGATTTGAGCAACTATGAAATTGTTTTGATAATGCTTCACAAAGAGAGTCCTGTCAGCTCCCCCTCGAGTGTAGCCCTTTTCCAAAAGGTGCTTTGTCAACCTTTCGTACCATGCTCGCGGTGCTTGTTTCAGACCGTAAAGAGCCTTTTTCAACGAAAAACATGGTTAGGTAGTTTATGATCCACAAAACCTTTCGGTTGAGCCACATAAACTTCCTCATTTAAAAATCCATTTAAAAAGGCGCTCTTAACGTCCATTTGAAATAATTTGATTTTAAAATGACAAGCGATCGCAAACAATATACGAATGGACTCGAGTCTAGCTACAGGGGCGAAAGTTTCATCAAAGTCTATACCTTCTACTTGAGAATAGCCTTGAGCAACTAACCTTGCTTTGTTCCTGATGATAGTACCTTCTTCGTTTTTCTTGTTCTTGAAGATCCATTTGGTACCTATCACATTGTGTTGCTTCGGAGGCTTCGTCAGTTCCCAGACTTTGTTTCGCTCGAATTGATGGAGCTCTTCCTGCATTGCTTTAATCCAGTAATCATCTTGGAGAGCTTCATCAACATTCCTTGGTTCGATTTGAGATACATAGCATGCAAATCCGCAAACCAATTGTCTCCGTGTTCTAACTCCTTCTTGTGGATCTCCAATGATGTTCGATTCAGGGTGATCCTTGGAGATGCGTAACGTTTGAGGTAGAGGAGTAGGCGGAGGTACACGAGATGATTCCTGCACATCAGATAAGCTTGAAGAACCGTTAGATGCATCAACATTATTATCGAAAGAATTGTTAGAAGAAGATGCATTAGCAGGTGTATCATCATCAAGAGAGATATCGAGGGTAGATTTTTCAGATTCAAAGTGAAAAGCTTCATCTACCTTAACATTTATCGATTCTACGATCGTCTTAGATTCTAAGTTAAAAACTCGATATGCTCTGCTGTTTGTAGAATAACCTAAGAAAATCCCTTCGTCACTTCGAGAGTCAAATTTTCCAAGATTCTCACGATCACGTAAAATAAAACACCGACTCCCAAAGATGCGAAAATATTTGATGTTAGGTTTTCTACAAAACCAAAGTTCATATGGTGTATTCAAAGTCCCCGGGCGCAAATACACGCGATTGATAACATAAACAGCAGTGTTCACCGCTTCAGCCCAAAAATATAAAGGTAAGTTCCGGCTGTGAAGCATAACACGTGCCATTTCCTGTACGACCCTGTTTTTGCGCTCGACTACACCATTTTGTTGAGGTGTGTAAGGTGCGGAGAATTCATGTTTAATGCCATTAGAAGTGCAAAAATCAATGAATTTGGAATTTATGAATTCCCCACCTCTATCACTCCTAACTCGAGTAATCCTATCATTCTTTTCTATCATAATACGATTGCAGATTTCGAGAAAAGAATCAAAGGTATCAGCTTTTTCTTTTAAGAAAGCTACCCAAGTATATCTAGAAAAATCATCAACCAACAAGAAAATATACCATTTACCTCCCAGAGATGGTTGACGAGTTGGCCCCATTAAGTCCATATGCAAAAGTTCCAAAGGCCGTTTTGTACCTATGTGGTTCAAATTCTTGTGTGCAGTCCTAGACTGTTTTCCCTTTTGGCAACCGCCACACACAAGGTTTTGTTCAAAAGAAAGTTTTGGAACCCCCTTGACCACATCTTTATTTGAAATTCTAGCAAGTTCCTTAAAGTTTATGTGACCTAGCCTTTCATGCCAAAGTGTTTCATTTTTCAAAGATGCTAGGTTACATTTTTCAGAAATCTTAGAAGGAACTACATAACAGTTGTTTTCTGATCTAACCCCCTTTAAAAAGAAAGCATGGTTCATGTCAGTTACAGTGCATTTATCAGATGAAAAATTAACTGAATAACCACTATCACACAGTTGACTTATGCTTATGAGGTTAGTCTTAAGGCCATGAACAAATAACACATTATCTAGAACCGGGCCATCTGGAATAGCTACCGTTCCCTTTCCAACAATTTTGGAAGACCGACCATCTCCGAAAACAACAAGTCCTCCGGAGTTTTTCTCAAAAGTTTGAAAACAGTTTTTATCGCCGGTCATATGACGGGAACACCCGCTATCCAGGTACCAAGACGAACTATCATATGCATGCAAGGAAACATTGGTAGCAAGACAGGGAAAGATTTCACCTTTGCGCACCCAAACCTTTTTGAAGTGCGTCGGTAATGGTCGTGAAGTTGATTTCCTAGGTGAGAGCGTCTTGCTTGAAGAATTGCTGCTCCTTGATGATGTCGTCTTGAGCGGTGTACTACCAAGGCTCTTTTCCTTCAATTGATTGGAGTTGTTTTCCGAGGAATAGCCCTTTTGGTAGTCATTGCAAGATGTGCTTGAGGTGTGCGTTTGGCTCCCGTCTTGCAATTTCTTCTTATGTGCCCTGAAATGCCACAACGAAAACATACCTTGGTTCTTGTCGATTCCGAAGAGGATGTAGTAGGTTCGTTGTCGTTGCTTGTCGTGAACACCGGTGTCGGAGGAGGAGATACCGACTGAGGCACAAATACTGTACCACTCGAACTTGGAATGTCTCCAGTTTGAGTGTATCCGAGGCCGAACTTGTTTCTTTGACCGAGACCAAGAAGTCTGTCCAACTTACTCCTTCCAGAAGAAAATCTCTGTAAGTCATCCTTCAGTTGGCGTATGGTCTCTGTCATTTCCAATTTTTCCTGTCGAGCCTCGCCGTAGAGCTTCAAGAAGTAATTCGCTTTGTTCACCATATCCATATAATTCTTCTCGAATTGCTCATTGGACTCTTGAAGGGAAACATTTGTTTAATCAGATTGTCCCTTTCCACTTCAAGATCGGTTGAGATAGAGGTTACTCTTTTTACTTCATCTTCAAGATCCTGCAATCTCCCTTTCAACCCCTTGTTTTGCTTAGCCAGTTTCTTTGAATCCCTCAAAAGTTTATGGTAGGCTAAAACAAAATCTTCACCTTCCGAATCATCTGATTCATCGTCCGTTGCAATCTTTTCAACAGTGGAGTTGGACAGTGAGTCAGATGTACTTGCCATTAAGCACATGAAGGATGAAGGTTTGGTGGACGCGTGGAAAGCTGTCGCGTTGTCTTCTTCATCACTTGAGGATGACTCATTTGACGTGGAGTTGTCATCCCAAGTAACGACTTGCATCGCCTTCTTCTTAGCCGGATTCTTGTTGGGACACTCCGTTGAAATGTGGCCGTAGCCTCGACATTTGAAACACTGAACTTGTCCCTCAGAGCTTTTCTTATCCTTTGAGAAGTTCTCTTGCTTTCTTGACTTGTAGCTTGAGAATCCCTTGCCTTTCTTCGACTTTCCGAAGGATTGAGTTTTGCTTGAATTTCCCCTTCGAAAGTTGCGGCGAAACTTCCTTGTCAAGAGAGCGAGCTGCTTCTCAAAGTCCTCCATAGAAATGTTCTCGTCGTCGTCCGAGGAGGATGAATCCGCGTCTTCTTCTTTAGTTGTTTTCAATGCATAACCTGAAGACTTAGAAGAGGATGCCTTTCCAGAAGAATAGTTAGTAGGAAAAGTCATTTCATAAGTTTGTAAAGCACCTACTAATTCTTCTACACGCATTTCGTCCGGGTGTTTAATTGTTTCAATGGCTGCAACCTTCGGGCGAAATCGTTCAGGAAGAGTTCTTAGAATTTTTCTTACAACTTTAAATTCTGGAATCTTCTCTCCCAAGTTAGCACATGAGTTCACGATGTCTTGCAATCGTGTGTAATAGTCAGTGAAAGATTCATTCTCTGCCATAGAGATAGAGTCAAACTTGCTCGTGAGCATTTGCAGTTTCTGAATCTTCACTAAGTTAGTTCCCTCATGCGTAACTTGAAGAACATCCCAGATTTCTTTCGCAGTCTCACATGCCGAGACGCGAGAGAACTCAGTTTGTGACAAAGCATTAAATAGAGCATTAATCCCTTTGCCATTGTAAGAAGATAAGTCTATCTCTTCCTTGGTCCATTTCGACCTAGGTTTTAAGGTGCGAACATCATCTAAAATTTCAGTTGGATTAGACCATCCTAATTCAATTGATTGCCACACCCTTTCGTCGATGGAAATTAAGAAAGCTTTCATCCGTACTTTCCAGTACGCATAATTTGTTCCATCAAAGAAAGGGGGTCGATTGATGTTTCCACCTTCAACCATTGTTTACAACCCTATTCCCGCTCTGATACCACTTGTTGGGTTTAGGTTAATAAGGATCTAAATAGGGGAAAAAACACCTAGAGGGGGGTGAATAGGTGTAAACAATAAACACTCAAAAAATCATTGTGCGATAAAACCCAATGCGGAAAAATAAAAGAACACACAAGATTTTTACGTGGAAAAACTCCAAACCGGAGTAAAAAACCACGGGACCGATAACACGGCGAAATCCACTAGAGTTAACACACGTACAAGGTGATATAACGTACTCACAGACGACTCAACCTTTTACCATACGCCCCTAGTCGATCTTCTCCGCTCGCTCCACGACGCTTCTCGAATCCACGATCCGCGCCCAACGCTGAATCCACAGCGTCCAACGTCGAGTCCACGACGTCCAACCGAATCCACGGTCTTCACCCAATGGTACGCTTCGAATCCACGAACGCACCTCGCTCCGAATCCACGAGAGCGGTAGCACCTTGAATCCACAAGGCCACGCGAGTCCACGCGCCGATTTTGGGATAAATCGTTGTTTGTTTGGGTGGTGATGATCCGCCGAATACTTAGATCAAGAGTAGATCGGAAATACCATCTAAGTATTCATTAGTTTGATTCAACTCAAGATATGAGTATGAAAACCTAGAATCAAACTAATCAATATAGATGAAGAACCATTAAATAGATCTAATGATTTCCGTTCTTCTCTATATATGTGGATTTTTTCTTTTCGGCTATTTTCTCAAATGGCCGAAATGCGGATCTATTTTCCGATGCCCTAGAAATGAAATAGAAGGGCTATTTATAGGTTAGAAACCCTAGGAAGAATATTCGGATCAAAAACAAACTTTTCTGGAAAGTTTTACCGACGGCGATCCGGATTGCAAAAGCCACGATCCGGATTGCAGAAGCACAAAATGCGGTTTCCAGAAAATAGCCTGTTCGGGATCCGGATCATAATCCCCGATCCGGATCGTTCATACATTTTCACAAAACACCCCATTCGGGATCCGGATTGCACAAGCTGTGATCCGGATTGCAGCAATGTATGAAACAAACACCTTTCGGGATCCGGATTGAAAGCCACGATCCGGATCCTGAACATGTTCCCAGTCCAGTTTTTGATGAATAAGCAATCAAAACCTCTTCCAAGTGTTTCTACACTATAAAAAGTATTCGGATCATCAAAATTATTTAGTTAAACGTACCTGATCCTTTTGAATTCTTCTTTCTTGAGATTGAGGTATATGATCCAAAGTTTCTTCATCTTCAATCTTCAAGACTTAATATATTCACGAAATACGCCAACTCAAATTCCGTAACATCCTCCACCAAATCTAGTCTCAAAAACTTGCGCTCCCCCAAGTCGTCCCAGCATATTGAAGACCGACAGCGACGCCCATACAGGGCCTCGTATGGCGCCATTTGAATGCTGGCTTGGTAGCTGTTGTTGTAGGCGAATTCCACAAGGGGTAGGTATCGAGACCACCCCTCACCCAAGTCGAGTACGCATGCTCGGAGCATGTCTTCGAGGATCTGGATCACTCGTTCCGATTGCCCGTCGGTTTGTGGGTGAAAAGCCGTACTAAAATGTAGTTTAGTCCCCATTGCCCGTTGCAGGCTCTGCCAAAAGTTTGACACAAAACGCGTGTCCCTATCCGAAGTAATGGACGCCGGTATCCCATACAACCTCACCACCTCATTGATGTAGGTTTGCGCTAGTCGGTCTCGAGTCCATGTTGTGTGAATGGGCAGAAAATGGGCCGATTTCGTCAGACGATCTACTATGACCCATATCGCGTCATGTCCTTGAGGCGATCTCGGAAAGCCGGTCACGAAATCCATCGTGATACTTTCCCATTTTCATTCCGGCACGGGTAACGGTTGTAACTTCCCTGCTGGGCGTTGATGTTCGGCCTTTACTTGTTGGCACACCAGGCAATGCGCCACAAATCGTGTTACGTCCCCCTTTAATTTAGGCCACCAGAAGGTTTGTTTAATATCCTTGTACATCTTCGTCCCCCCAGGATGCGCTGAGTAGGGAGCACTATGCGCTTCCCTCAGAATTTCCTCCTTGATCCTGTCGAGCAGGGTAGGCCTAACTACCAGGGTCAGGAGTTGTGCGACCGTCCCTGCTGGTACTACCTCCAGTCTTAATTGCGAGAACTCTGCAATCAGACGATCCTGTTGGGTAATGGCATTTGTCATTGATTCTACTGTCTGCCCTTTGCGGCTCAAGGCGTCGGCCACCACGTTTGCCTTTCTAGGATGGTAGTGGATCGACAAATCGTAGTCTTTTAGCAGCTCGAGCCACCGCCTTTGCCATAAATTTAACTCCTTCTGAGTAAAAAGGTACTTGAGGCTCTGGTGATCGAAATTACACATTGCAGTGTGTCCCGTATAGGTAGTGTCTCCACAGCTTGAGGGCAAACACGACTGCTGCAAGCTCCAAGTCGTGTATGGGGTAATTCCGTTCGTACTCCTAGAGTTGTCTTGACGCGTAGGCTATGACCTTACCCCGTTGCATAAGCACGCCTCCAAGACCGCTCCGCGACGCATCACAATAAATTTCATAGTCCTCCCCGGGCTCCGGTAAAGCGAGCACCGGGGCCCGCGTCAATTTGTCTTTGAGTTCCTCAAAACTCTTCTGGTATTGGTCCATCTAGATAAATTTCTTCCCTTTCCAGGTTAGACGATTTAAGGGGGTGGCTATTTTGGAGAAGCCTTCCACGAAGCGCCTGTAATACCCCGCCAGACCCAGGAAGCTTCGAATCTCTGTTACTGTTGTCGGTCGGGGCCAGTCGGTCACAGAGTCTATCTTCCTTGGGTCCACTGTAATTCCAGACTTCGAAACGATATTCCCCAAAAAGTCCACCTCGCGGAGCCAGAACTCACACTTTTTGAGTTTGGCATATAGTTTCTGGTCCCGGAGGGTCTGAAGGACTATACGTAGGTGCTCCTCATGTTCCTCATCTGTGCGGGAGTAGATGAGGATGTCATCGATGAAGACCACTACGAATAGATCTAAAAAGGGTTTAAACACCCTATTCATCATGTCCATGAATACCGCTGGGGCGTTGGTGAGCCCGAACGGCATTACCGTGAATTCGTAGTGGCCGTAACGAGTCCGGAAAGCTGTTTTGGGGATATCCTCACCCCTGACTCTGAGCTGATGATAGCCGGACTGCAGATCGATCTTTGAGAACACCGTTGCTCCTTGTAATTGGTCGAACAGATCGTCGATCCGCGGCAGGGGGTATTTGTTCTTGATGGTGACCTTGTTTATTTCCCGATAGTCTATGCATAAGCGAAGGCTTCCGTCCTTCTTCCTTACGAACAGAACGGGCGCGCCCCATGGCGACACGCTCGGTCTGATGAAGCCTTTATCCAAAAGGTCTTCTAGTTGTGCTTTGAGTTCCTTCAACTCGGCGAAGGCCATCCTGTATGGTGCTTTGGTAATGGGTTGAGTGCCTGGGAGTAGTTCAGTAGGGAAGTCGACCTCTCATTCGGGTGGCATCCCAGGGAGTTCCGTCGGGAACACATCCGAAAATTTCCTTACGACTGGGATGTCGGAAAGTGAGGGAGTGGGTCAAGTTGTTAGGTCCACCGAGGCCAAATAAGCCACGCACCCGCCATCTATTAGTTTCCTGGCTCGAGACGTGGAGATGACGGTTGAGAAGAAAGTACTTTTACATGCCAGGTAGACGTGTTCCGGAAAACCCGATTTCTGCAGTCGTACCTGACGTTTCTCGCAATCGATTACTGCCTAGTACTCGGTGAGCCAATCCATGCCTAGCACCACGTCGAACTCTTTTAACGGGATGACCACCAAATCCCAGGGGCAGGACAACCTCCCCAACTTTATCGAGCAGGAAGGTACAAAGCTAGTTGCTTCAATTGGTCCCCTAGGGGTCTGGACAGTCATTAGGTTGCATAGGGGTCTACCCTCTAGAAGATGTGTATATGCAAAGGTACGGGAGATGAAGGAGCGAGACGCTCCGGCGTCAAACAGAGTTCGAGCTCGAAAATCAGAAATTAAAGTAATACCTGCTACCATGTCCTCCGGTGGTTCCGCTCCCCGCTGGCTCATCGAGTAGACCCTCCCTCCTGGTTGTGGTCGCGTTTTCCCTTCTTGTCGAGATATTGAGGGGCGTGGGGGTACTCCCGATGATGCTCTCCCCCGTCCCTGCGGTTGTGGTGTCGGGGTGGAAGCCGCGGAGGATGCCGCCCCCGTGTTCAAGGGGCAGCTGAATCGGAGGTGTCCAGGCTTGCCCCAGCGATAACAGTGGTCATACCTCTTAAAGCATTCCGTGACCCGGTGCGCCCCTCCGCAGATAATGCAGGGTTTGTCCACCAGCCGTTGTCCCCCCGCTGGTGTGCTCTTGGTCCCTTGTTGCGTCTTGGGGTGCTTTCGGGGCCAGTTTCCGCCAGAAAAGCCCCCTCCAGGGTAAGACTGTGACCGCTTCCTGTCCGGTTATATTTCGACCCTCCCGTCGGGCGCGTGTGATAGCAAAGCCACGTTCCACGATAGTGGCCCTATCGACTACTGCTCGAAACGAGTGTAAATCCGCCGCTTGGACGACTTCGAAGATGTCGCTCCGTAGCCCGTCTACAAAAAGGCGGGCCTTGTGGGATTCGTCCCGTATGACGAAGGGAACACAATTAGTTAACCTCACGAACTCTCGCTGGTATTCGTGACAGATCGATTCCCTTGCTTAATGGTTTGAGGTCGTCTTCCATCTGTCGTTTAACACTGTTGGAAAAGAACGCTCCAAACAATTCCTCTCTAAAAGTTGACCACGACGGAAGTGGAGTGTTTGTAGACGGGTCCGAGCGTACCGTCTTCCACCAAATACGAGCGTTCCCTTCAAGACAGTGGACGGCCAAGGGAACCCGTTCATGTTCCTCCATCAGTAGGTCTTCAAAAAGCTTCTCCATGGTATCCACCCATTTCTCTACGACCCAAGGGTCGGTCGTTTCTCCCTCAAAGGTGGGCGGATCGTGCTTCTTGAACTCTGCCAGGTTCGTCCTCACTCTTTCCCGTTCGGTTCGCTGATCCGTTGCTTCTCCTGCAGCTGCGGACACCCCGGGAGTAGGGGTCGTCACCGCTTCCCTTGCTGAGTCCCGCGCAGTCGTTCCCAGTACGGGCCCTGAAGCCGCCGGGGTTGGTATGTCCAAAGGTGCTGTGGGTTGCTCTGCCGACACGCCTGTCATCGAGGTCTGAAGGGGCGCGGCAGCAGTTGCACCACCTGCCCCTGGCGGTCCCGTAGTGGGGGCGGCCGATTCGGGCGGAGGAATCGGAGCGTCCTCCACTGGCGCGGTGGCCTGCCGCTGCGTTAACTGACGGACTTGTTCTGTCAGCGTCGCCAGTTGCCTGGCCATTTCTCGCAGTTGCTGTCGGAGGAGTTGACTCTCCGCGGTGGTCGGGGCCATACTTTCTGCACCCGCGTTGTCAGTCGATGACCTAGTCCGGACCATTATCTGCTGTATACAAAGAAACCACGTTAACCCTAGGGTTACTGGCCTAGCACTTTGACCTACGAATGCACCGAAATTAAATCCCCCCTTTTTCCCTCGCACACTCACGGTCTACCGCACCTGCACCTTGGTTATCTCATGTTCAGTTGCTTATGGCGTTATGCACTGTGGATGTTGGTTACTGACTACTGTGGTTAAAGTTGTTTTTCTCTGATACCATATAATCTGTCATGCCCCGGAGGTTTAAGGATTAGCGAAAAACGTACATTTTTTTTTTTTATGACAACCCCTCCTGCCGGTGCGCGTCAGACCCGCCACATAAATAAATTCACTCTTTAAACGGACAGAGTCTCCTTTGTATATGCACGGCGTCACATTTACAACATTATTCTTTAACCACACAGTCACAATGAATACATTGATGGAGAGTACTACTTTTATCCATAAGCTTAAGGTTTCATTTACGACATCAAGATGAGACTGCGGATTTACGAACAATGTCTAAATGACACCTAGTTTCCCAAAGTAATTCCGCGAGTCTCAATTAGGCGGCTGCATCTTTTAAAAGAATAAATCCAGATGTTTACAAAGTAGTGCCCACACGACACTTGGTTTTGGAAAGCATTTTCGAAACCCTTTTGTCTAGTATAAAACGTGCCGCATATAAGTCCATAAAAGTATATCAAGTCCACAATACCAAAATAACTATCAATCCAACAACCATAATGTTCCACAATCCAGCAATTGAAACTTAACAGTTAAATAAGAAAGAAAATGAGATAACCCAAACAAGAACGATGAAATAAAGCCTCATATGGCTAAAGTCCTCTAGACGCTGCCTCACCATCGTCCCGGCTACTACACCTAGTCGGACCTGTCACAGTGTGGGAAAGTCAGTGACAAATAAAGTAGATGAGCAAAGCAATAAGAAGTATTGTTAAGACAAACCGAATATACCGGAACCTTTCGCTTTCCCCCTCATGAGTCACCGTATTCCTTGATTTAGTTACATAATACCTGTCAAAAGGTCTAAAGACCCCCTCGTGAACGATCACTTGCTCGTGTATTGCTTTTAACCCCTCCGCGGTGCTAGTGCTGCACCTATAGCAACCGGAAGGGGTCCCCACTCGACACCTTTACTTTCGTGGGGTACACGGGTCAACATACCACAATTCCGGAAGAGTACACCCAATCGGTGGCCAAACCGCCGGTGTGCGTGTAAGCGTCTAAGAGCATAATAGCCGTAAACGGCATGTAATAATCACCGCGACACTTAGTCGCCACAGTTAGCAATGAAAGAACGGAAAATACTCATGCGATGAGTTTTAACAGTTAGTACATTTCATGTACTTTATTATGCTTGTTATTATACTTGTCATAATGATGACATACATCACTTATTGCGAGAGTACCCACCTTGTTGCGCGAAGATCGGGACACCATGAACTTTGACACCCTCCCGTTCAGCACTTGGACCTAAAGAAGTCCCCAAAAAGAACGATAAGTTAAACCCTGCCGCAAAACGAGACCCAAAACCTGACGACGCAACGAAAATCCCGTAGCGGCGTGTTCACGACGCACGATGGCTCCCCGCGCGGCGTCGCCGCCCGCGAGTGCCCCGCGCAGCATGAAGCCGCGCGGCGCTCACACCCGCGGGTGGCGCCCGTGCGGCGCCGCCCGCGGGTACCCTGCGCAGCATGAAGCTGCGCGGCGCGCACACCCACGGGTGGCGCCCGTGCGGTGCTGCCCGCGGCGGGCGCCGCCGCCCGCGGGTGCCCCGCGCGGCACAAGGCCGCGCCGCGCACCGCGCGTGCGGCTGCATGCGGCAGCGGCGGCGGCGGTGACGACGACGGCGACGACGAAGAAGACGCCGAAAAGATACGAAACCCTAGAAAAATTACAATAAACCAAAACCACTCACCGTTTGCGTCGGGGGAGGACGATCCGATTGTACTCCCATTTCCAACACGTCGATCGGGGTGTTCGGACTCCTCCGCCTTCTCCCTTTCTCTTCTATTTTTCCTCCGGTTAGGGTTCCGTTCTTTTCTTTTCTCTCTCGATCTCCCCGGCTAGTGTTTCTCTTTTGCCAAAAAGTGATAATTTTCCTCTCGTACGTACGAATAAATCCCACATATAAAGTTTATTAACAAATAACTAATTAGTTGATTAATTAATTATACGGGATAAACCCATAACTTCCTCGAAAAGCGTGCGGGATATTCTGCACCGATTCCGATGCGCGCCAAGTCACCACAACACTAAAAACCCTGTTTCGAGAGATTCTAAGGTCGGATTTCAATAAGTATCTGATGACTGTCATCATTTAGGGTACAACCCTAGGAATCATGTGACATAAGGGTGCAAAACATGGTAGTAAGACTAAGAAAACCTAGTTTAGGGGTTTGACGAGTGACATCTAACCGGAGTATCCTAGGATTAACGTGGAGTCTTAAATATCACTAGAAAAATCATAGTCATTACATAGATTTGAACTTCTAGGAGAGTATTCTGGTACTTTTAAACCCCTAAGTTGAACTAGTGATCAACATAGAGTCAGGCACCTAGTCGGTTTATGACTGGAACTTAGGTATCGGAATCCTACGGTGAACTAGTGAACAATAGAGTCACGCTTCTCTAGGATCGTCACATGTAACTTAGGTCAGGAAATGAGGTTTAGAGGAGTTTAACTCACAGATGGAAATTAGAGTCAGTGTAACTCTAAGTTAAAAGTGGAACAGAAAAATAGAGTTAAGTTAACGCTAGGATTCAGTGAGGAATCAGGAAAGTGGGATAAGATCCCAAGGTTAAAGAATTAATCAAGTATAACCCTAGAAAGTCATAGGGTGTCTGGGCAAATGGACAATAACTTTAACTGGAATTTGAGTTAAAGAAATAAAGAGAAATGTTTAAGAGTCCAGGAGACTCTCTAATTATCCTTATGGCGGACCTAGGATAAGATAAAGTTGTAAAAAGGCAAGATTAAAACAAGCAGTGGCTAAAAGTATAAAGAGAATGTAAATGGCGCCTTCGAATTTGAGACTCGTCAAGTGGAGCAGGACTCCCTGGGCAGTGACCCGTCGGACGAGGTACTTTCGAAGGGCTAAAAGTGAAAGCAAGGAGCTTGCTCAAAGAAAAGAGAAAGTGATTTGCCAGTGGCAAAACTTGAGCTATAAGCTCGAATAAGAAATGAAACAATGTTTAAGGCAAAGAGGCTTGTACTAAACTAAAACTTGGAAAAAAAAAGATAAAGATAAAACATCGGACCACGTGATACAGCCCATGTTGGACTTACGGGGTATCCCTCTCCCGGGTAGAGGCCCGTTCGGGACGTATTCTTTCGTGGACGGGGTTACACTTCGTGTTGGGGCAACCTTGGAATCTTATCTTATGGTAGCAGGACTACCGGGCTGGGGCCCGTTGGATAAGCTTTCTGAGGGTGAACTTGAACTCCCGGATGTTTTGTTTCTCCATTTATGTGTCGCCAAGTGTTAGTGGCAGTAGTAAACCAGTCTTAGCAGCGACTTTGAACCCAGAACCTTTTTGGACACACTAGTGATTTTAGTCAACCAATGTTTTCTGAGTATACACAGATGTCTAGTGACCTTTGTTGGGTTATGTTAATATGGATCTAAATAGGGGAAAAAACACCTAGAGGGGGGTGAATAGGTGTAAACAATAAACACTCAAAAAATCATTGCGCAAATAAACCCAATGCGGAAAAATAAAAGAACACGCAAGATTTTTACGTGGAAAAACTCCAAACCGGAGTAAAAAACCACGGGACCGATAACACGGCGAAATCCACTAGAATTAACACACGTACAAGGTGATATAACGTACTCACAGACGACTCAACCTTTTACCATACGCTCCTAGTAGATCTTCTCCGCTCGCTCCACGACGCTTCTCGAATCCACGATCCGCGCCCAACGCTGAATCCACAGCGTCCAACGTCGAGTCCACGACGTCCGACCGAATCCACGGTCTTCACCCAATACCACGCTTCGAATCCACGAACGTAGTTGCACCTTGAATCCACAAGGCCACGCGAGTCCACGCGCCGATTTGGGGTAAATCGTTGTTTGTTTGGGTGGTGATGATCCGCCGAATACTTAGATTAAAGATAGATCGGAAATACCATCTAAGTATTCATTGATTTGATTCTACTCAAAATGTGAGTATGGAAAACCTAGAATCAAATCAATCAATATAGATGAAGAAACATAGAATAAATCTATTGATTTCCTTTCTTCTCTATATATGTGGATTTTTCTTTTCGGCTATTTTTTTCTGTAATAGCGGATGCCCTAGAAATGAATACAGGGCCTATTTATAGGTTAGAAACCATTGGAAGAAGATAGGATCAAAAACTGCCTTTTCTGGAGATTTTACCGACGGCGATCCGGATTGGAATTGGCGATCCGGATTGCAGAAGCAAGAAAGACGATTTCCAGAAAAATGCTAGTTCGGGATCCGGATCACAAAGTCCGATCCGGATCGTTCATACAGTTTTACCAGAACATCAATGTTCGGGATCCGGATTGCAAGTCCTGATCCGGATCGAGGAAGCAAACAGGTAAAACTAGTGTTCGGGATCCGGATCAGAGGATGCTGCGATCCGGATTGAACCAGTGTATGAACAAACACCCTTCGGGATCCGGATTGCCGAGTCCGATCCGGATCCTGAACATGTCCCATGTCCAGTTTTTGATGTTTAAGCAATTAAAAATTCTTCCAGGTGTTTCTACACTATAAGAAGTATTCGGATCATCAAAAATCTTTAGTTAAACGTACCTGATCCTTTTGAATTCTTCTTTCTTGAGATTGAGGTATACGATCCAAAGTTTCTTCATCTTCAATCTTCAAGACTTAATACATTCACGAAATACGCCAACTCAAATTCCGTAACAATCTCCCCCTTTGGCGGTTTCGTGACAAAACACAAATCCACAAAAGAAAATTCAAAAAGATATTTTTGTTGCTATCACCATACAACAAAAATTTACAAAAGAGATACAGAAATTAAAAACATGAGATAAACTCCTAAAACAGACTCTAGACTTAGACATCTGTAATCTCTGCACAAAGAAATCATTCTTGACAAACAAACGCGTTAGATACCTCAAGAATTGAAACATACAAAACCAAGTACAGAGAAAGAGTTTATTCTCATCATGACATTTGAAAATTCAGATATGTAAGAGAATCATAGTTAAAACCAACATATCTTCTAAGCATTCAAAACCAAATGTCAAAAATGTTAGTCCAACATCAACTTGTTAGTCATATTACATGCCCAAATAGTTAGTCGAATAGTTAGTATAGAGGCATGTCACAAATCACAAAGAAAAACCAAAGTTGAGTTGAAGACATACTTACCTTGATATTCACACCAAATTCACATCATTGTCAATGTTCATCATTGTTCAAAGTTCTCTCTAACTCTCTCCCCCTTTTTGTCACAAAACAAAGCCAAAACGTAGCAAGAGCTACAATATGTAAGGAGAGTTAAAAAGTTCTATAATATGCAAAACCTGAGAACTAAACTAAAGTTAGAACAAAAACTAAGTCCTAAAAATCCTGCACAAAAAGAAACGAAAAGAAAATCAGTCAAAAGAAGTCAATCGTCAGAATCCGAGTCGTCAGAGCTCGTGCAACCCATTTTGTAGAACATCTTTGTCATCCGCTTGTGCATAGAATTGACCTTTTTAGTGATGGTAATGTGAGCTGCCGTGACGATTTCAAGCTCATTGCAAATTCTTTGCTGTTCCTTCAAGATCTGTTCTTGCTTGACAGATAGTTGTTGTTGCAACTTGAAGATCGAAGTTAATGATGCTTCATCATCCGCGCCGGTTCTTGTTGAGATGGTGAGGCCGAGGTGCCGACACAAGGTCTCTTTCCAATAACATGAGGTAATTTGTGAAGTGACTTCACAATTGTTGATTCATCTATCATCCCGCAACTGTGCTGATATGATGTTGAGCTTACATCAATGTCAAACTTTCGTAAGATCCTCATGATGAGTAGAGGAAACGGAAGTCGCTCAGAAGGATGAGGATGCACAATGTATCTTGACATTCTATTCCAAATTATATAGGGAATATTCATGTTCAATCCAATAGCCTCAGAGGGATGACCTATGAGATATAGGAATAGCAGCCGCTCCCATCTCACAACCTTGGTCTGCATGTTGGGCAGAATGTTGTAACACGTTATGAAGTTTAAAAATCGGTACTCCAGTCGTAGATGTTTGGATCTGACACTTTTGCCATCAACTGATTTAGTTCCTTCCAAACAGATCTTGTCGATCACAGTTTGCCACAATGCATTTGTCAAACTTTTTCCTTTCAAAAAGTTAAGCCCCGATGTGCTAGATTCCATTCCAAGGACTTCACCAATTAACTGCGGTGTGATCTTAATCTTCATTCCTTGGATGTTTGTATAGAAATGCATAGACCCATTTTCATCTTCTTGAAGATGTCTCGCATTCGTGTAAAAGGTTCTCACACGATACAAACAATATCCTAGAAGTTCAGGGAATCGGCAGACTTGAATAAGAGAAGCTTGCTCAATTAAGGTTCCAAATTCTGGTGAATGATTGCGAAGGGCTTCAATGTTGACATGACGTTCTCCGATGCATTCACGTCGTTCAAAAGCTCTAAGACGGTCAGTATTAACGACTACCTCTTCAACACGTGGCGGAGAGTCAGGAGCTATTGGCGTGTCAACATTAGTGTCTCGTCTTAGTCCAAAACGTCGAGCAAGTCGTTTCCGTTTCACAGAGATAGTTGGAGCAGACATAGGAGCTTTCCCAGTGTCCATGGGTGCTTTTCCTTTTTGTTTAGATTTAGTAGGCAATACCTCATCATCATCATCATCTGTTAACATATCCCAGTGTACTTCATCATTGTTTTCTTCAAGTTCAGTGTCACTTATAACATCAACTTCACCCTTTCGTTGGAGTTTCTTGGCTCTTTTCAGTTTGTTGGTTGCTCGAGTATGTACCATCGTAACCAGTAACAGGATTAACCAAGAGAATGCCATTGATCTAGTGCTTTGAGTTTTGAGAAAGTGTCCTGTGAAGAGCCAACTCAAGAACACATGAAAAATCGTCAATTTTGAAAAATTTGAAAAATTGTACCTAGACAATCATAATCATGTAGAGAAGCCAAGAATCAAATTAGTTTTCCAAAAAGAATTTTAAAAATAGATCAATCCATGATTTTCAAAAATTCCTCTTTTATGCCCTAAAACAGAATTTTTAGAAATCGAAGCCTAAAAACTCGTTAATCAGGAAAAACCCAGCATAAAAGCAAAACTAATTGACCCAGAGTTCTTATTTCAAAAGAAATTTGATCAAAAACCATTCACAAACGAAAAAGATCCAAGTTTTCAACTCACGTTTGATGAAAAACCATAAAAACTGTGAAAAACCGAGATTTGATCAACAAAACTTACTTGAATCGAAGAACTTTGAGTTTGGAAGCTCCAAGATGCAAGAAATCTAGAGAGAGAAACTCTAGAGGCTTGAAAACAAAAGATTAGGGTAAAAGAAATCAAATCTCTTTGTTCTTATAAAAACCCTAGCCGTGATCCGGATCGGATCGAGAATGTGATCCGGATCGGCTACCCGCAGGAAGAATCCTGCGTTCGGGATCCGGATCACTTACCCCGATCCGGATCGGCTTCAACTTTTTCTCCAGAAAAATTCAGAAAAATTCCATAAAATCCAGAAAAAGTATGTAAGCACTTTACCATGTCAACTTTAAACAAAAGACATCGTTTCATACAACAAGAAATAGATTATGCAAAATCTATCAAAAATACCCAAAAATGAAACGAAAATTTACGAAAGTTAAAACACTTAAAGTTGAACAACTTCAATTACATCTATCCTGATCTTATGTGTAATGCCTTTATCAAATCATCAATTTTGGTAAAGAAAATGAAATACCAAGATCAATAGATGTTTGAAATCCCAGATAAGTTAGATAATATATCTAGACAATCTGTTGAAGGAGTGGCTCTTTGAGCATCTTTTATCAAAAATCCCACCTTATACCAACCATGAAATATGACTGAGTCAAGTATTTCAATATGCATTTCATCAACAAAAAAAAATTTGCTTTGCATTCATGGAGTATCTTTTTCTTTCTTTCATTTCCTCCATGTGGTGGTAGTTTTCACACTCCTCATTGGGATGTAACTCTTTCCACATCTTTTGAGCATTTTACATTTCATTGACTCCCCCTCAATTGGCTATCAATTATTTAATATATAAGGTATTCAACCAAACCATTGATCTCGAATTCATACTCGACTAAGCAATCAAATATGATAATGACTATACCAAGAGATCATTGAGAGAGAAATTGACTTTGATCACTTAAAAGATGGTTTAATTAACGTAAATGATCATTGCAACATTGAAATATTATGATATCAAAAGCATAATAAATTTCTAAATGCATAAAAGGATGCAATTAAAGTCAATTATGATTTATGCTCAATTAATGTCCTATGTACAAAACATAGATAAAGAACAAAACAAAAACAAAAACAAAACCTAACCTAAGCAAAGGTTTCAAAAGAGTTTATTTCAAGGAAAGCATGCCAATTGCTTTACGCAAGTGAATAAAACGTTTTTGATCCAAAGGTTTTGTTAAGATATCAGCTAATTGATCCTCAGTTGAAATATATGACAGTTGAAGAATGTTTGATTCAACTAGCTCTCTAAGAAAATGATATCTAAGTTCAATATGTTTTGTTCTAGAGTGCAACACAGGGTTTTTTGAAATGTTAATAGCACTAGTGTTGTCACATAAAATGGTTACCGAAGATGCTGAAATCCGGAAATCGCTCAACACGCTTTTCATCCAAATCAATTGGGTTGAACAACTTCCTGCAGAAATGTACTCCGCTTCGGCAGTCGAGAGTGCTATGCAGTTCTGCTTTTTACTGTGCCATGCAACAAGGCAATGGCCAAGATAGAAGCATGCACCACTCGTGCTTTTCCGATCATCCACCGATCCAGCCCAATCGGCATCTGAGTATCCAACAATATCCAAAGTCGTTCCCATAGGATACCAAATTCCGAAATTGATTGTACCTTTGATATATCGGATGATCCGTTTCACCGCTTTCAGGTGAACCTCCTTCGGTGCTGATTGATATCTCGCACAAATCCCAACACTGAAGGATATATCCGGGCGACTAGCCGTGAGATATAGTAGACTTCCAATCATACTGCGATACAGTTTCTCGTCTACATTCTCACTATGTGATTCACTTCCAAGTCCCTTATGGCTAGTTCCCATTGGAGTCGGAAAATCCTTAGAATTTTCAAGATCAAACTTTTTGACCAACTCCAGTGCATACTTGGATTGACACAAGTGAATTCCTTCATCGTTTTGTTTAACTTGTAATCCAAGAAAATAAGTCAATTCGCCCATCATGGACATCTCAAATTCGCTTTCCATGGTCTCCGCGAATTTAGAAGCATCATTATCTCTTGTTGCACCAAATACAATGTCATCGACATAGATTTGAGCAACTATGAAATTGTTTTGATAATGCTTCACAAAGAGAGTCCTGTCAGCTCCCCCTCGAGTGTAGCCCTTTTCCAAAAGGTGCTTTGTCAACCTTTCGTACCATGCTCGCGGTGCTTGTTTCAGACCGTAAAGAGCCTTTTTCAGACGAAAAACATGGTTAGGTAGTTTATGATCCACAAAACCTTTCGGTTGAGCCACATAAACTTCCTCATTTAAAAAACCATTTAAAAAGGCGCTCTTAACGTCCATTTGAAATAATTTGATTTTAAAATGACAAGCAATCGCAAACAATATACGAATGGACTCGAGTCTAGCTACAGGGGCGAAAGTTTCATCAAAGTCTATACCTTCTACTTGAGAGTAGCCTTGAGCAACTAACCTTGCTTTGTTCCTGATGATAGTACCTTCTTCATTTTTCTTGTTCTTGAAGATCCATTTGGTACCTATCACATTGTGTTGCTTCGGAGGCTTCGTCAATTCCCAGACTTTGTTTCGCTCGAATTGATGGAGCTCTTCCTGCATTGCTTTAATCCAGTAGTCATCTTGGAGAGCTTCATCAACATTCCTTGGTTCGATTTGAGATACATAGCATGCAAATCCGCAAACCAATTGTCTCCGTGTTCTAACTCCTTCTTGTGGATCTCCAATGATGTTCGATTCAGGGTGATCCTTGGAGATGCGTAACGTTTGAGGTAGAGGAGTAGACGGAGGTACACGAGATGATTCCTGCACATCAGATAACTTGAAGAACCGTTAGATGCATCATTATTATCGAAAGAATTGTTAGAAGAAGATGCATTAGCAGGTGTATCATCATCAAGAGAGATATCGAGGGTAGATTTTTCAGATTCAAAGTGAAAAGCTTCATCTACCTTAACATTTATCGATTCTACGATCGTCTTAGATTCTAAGTTAAAAACTCGATATGCTCTGCTGTTTGTAGAATAACCTAAGAAAATCCCTTCGTCACTTCGAGAGTCAAATTTTCCAAGATTCTCACGATCACGTAAAATAAAACACCGACTCCCAAAGATGCGAAAATATTTGATGTTAGGTTTTCTACAAAACCAAAGTTCATATGGTGTATTCAATGTCCCCGGGCGCAAATACACGCGATTAATAACATAAACAGCAGTGTTCACCGCTTCAGCCCAAAAATAAAAAGGTAAGTTCCGGCTGTGAAGCATAACACGTGCCATTTCCTGTACGACCCTGTTTTTGCGCTCGACTACACCATTTTGTTGAGGTGTGTAAGGTGCGGAGAATTCATGTTTAATGCCATTAGAAGTGCAAAAATCAATGAATTTGGAATTTATGAATTCCCCACCTCTATCACTCCTAACTCGAGTAATCCTTTCATTCTTTTCAATCATAATACGATTGCAGATTTCGAGAAAAGAATCAAAAGTATCAGCTTTTTCTTTTAAAAATGCTACCCAAGTATATCTAGAAAAATCATCAACCAATAAGAAAATATACCATTTACCTCCCAGAGATGGTTGACGAGTTGGCCCCATTAAGTCCATATGCAAAAGTTCCAAAGGCCGTTTTGTACCTATGTGGTTCAAGTTCTTGTGTGCAGTCCTAGACTGTTTTCCTTTTTGGCAACCGCCACACACAAGGTTTTGTTCAAAAGAAAGTTTCGGAACCCCCTTGACCACATCTTTGTTCGAAATTCTAGCAAGTTCCTTAAAGTTTATGTGACCTAGCCTTTCATGCCAAAGTGTTTCATTTTTCAAAGATGCTAGGTTACATTTTTCAGAAATCTTAGTAGGAACTACATAACAATTGTTTTCTGATCTAACCCCTTTAAAAAGAAAGCATGGTTCTGTCAGTTACAGTGCATTTATCAGATGAAAAATTAACTGAATAACCACTATCACAAAGTTGACTTATGCTTATGAGGTTAGTCTTAAGGCCATGAACAAATAACACATTATTTAGAACCGGGCCATCTGGAATAGCTACCGTTCCCTTTCCAACAATTTTGGAAGACCGACCATCTCCGAAAACAACAAGTCCTCCGGAGTTTTTCTCAAATGTTTGAAAACAGTTTTTGTCACCGGTCATATGACGGGAACACCCGCTATCCAGATACCAAGACGAACTATCATATGCATGCAAGGAAACATTGGTAGCAAGACAAGGGAAAATTTCACCTTTGCGCACCCAAACCTTTTTGGAGTGCGTCGGTAATGATCGTGAAGTTGATCTCCTAGGTGAGAGCGTCTTGCTTGAAGAATTGCTGCTCCTTGATGATGTCGTCTTGAGCGGTGTACTACCAAGGCTCTTTTCCTTTGAATGAATTGCAGTTGATTTCTGAGGAATAGCCTTTTTGGTAGTCATTGCAAGAGGTGCTTGAGGTGTGCGTTTGGCTTCCGTCTTGCAATTTCTCCTTATGTGCCCTGAAATGCCACAACGAAAACATACCTTATTCTTGTCGATTCCGAGGAGGATGTAGTAGGCTTGTTGTCGTTGCTTGTCGTGAATTCCGGTGTCGGAGGAGGAGATACCGACTGAGGCACAAATACTGTCCCACTCGAACTTGGAATGTCTCCAGTTTGAGTGTATCCGAGGCCGAACTTATTTCTTTGACCAAGACCAAGAAGTCTGTCCAACTTACTCCTTCCAGAAGAAAATCTCTTTAAGTCATCCTTCAGTTGGCGTATGGTCTCCGTCATTTCCAATTTTTCCTGTCGAGCCTCGCCGTTGAGCTTCAAGAAGTAATTCGCTTTGTTCACCATATCTATATAATTCTTCTCGAATTGCTCATTGGACTCTTGAAGGGAAACATTTGTTTTAATCAAATTATCCCTTTCCACTTCAAGATCGGTTGAGAGAGAGGTTACCCTTTTTACTTCTTCTTCGAGATCCTGCAATCTCCCTTTCAACCCCTTGTTTTGCTTAGCCAGTTTCTTTGAATCCCTCAAAAGTCTGTGGTAGGCTAGAGCAAAATCTTCACCTTCAGAATCATCTGATTCATCGTCCGTTGCAATCTTTTCAACAGAGGAGTTGGACAAGGAATCGGATGTACTTGCCATTAAGCACATGAAGGGTGAAGATGTAGTGGACGCGTGGAAAGCTGTCGCGTTGTCTTCTTCATCACTTGAGGATGACTCATTTGACGTGGAGTTGTCATCCCAAGTAACGACTTGCATCGCTTTCTTCTTTGCCGGATTCTTGTTGGGACACTCCGTTGCAATGTGGCCGTAGCCTCGACATTTGAAGCACTGAACTTGTCCCTCAGAACTTTTCTTATCCTTTGAGAAGTTCTCTTGCTTTCTTGACTTGTAACTTGAAGGACCCTTGCCTTTCTTCGACTTTCCGAAGGATGGAGTTTTGCTTGAATTTCCCCTTCGAAAGTTGCGGCGAAACTTCCTTGTCAAGAGAGCGAGCTGCTTCTCAAAGTCCTCCATAGAAAGGTTCTCGTCGTCGTCCGAGGAGGATGAATCCGCGTCTTCTTCTTTAGTTGATTTCAATGCGTAACCTGAAGACTTAGAAGAGGATGCCTTTCCAGAAGAATAGTTAGTAGGAAATGTCATTTCATAAGTTTGTAAAGCACCTACTAATTCTTCTACACGCATTTCGTCCGGGTGTTTAATTGTTTCAATGGCTGCGACCTTCGGGCGAAATCGTTCAGGAAGAGTTCTTAGAATTTTTCTTACAACTTTAAATTCTGGAATCTTCTCTCCCAAGTTAGCACATGAGTTTACGATGTCTTGCAATCGTGTGTAATAGTCAGTGAAAGATTCATTCTCTGCCATAGAGATAGAGTCAAACTTGCTCGTAAGCATTTGCAGTTTCTGAATCTTCACTAGGTTAGTTCCCTCATGCGTAACTTGAAGAACATCCCAGATTTCTTTCGCAGTCTCACATGCCGAGACGCGAGAGAACTCAGTTTGTGACAAAGCATTAAATAGAGCATTAATCCCTTTGCCATTGTAAGAAGATGAATCTATCTCTTCCTTGGTCCATTTCGACCTAGGTTTTAAGGTGCGAACATCATCTAAAATTTCAGTTGGATTAGACCATCCTAATTCAATTGATTGCCACACCCTTTCGTCGATGGAAATTAAAAAGGCTTTCATCCGTACTTTCCAGTACGCATAATTTGTTCCATCAAAGAAAGGGGGTCGATTGATGTTTCCACCTTCAACCATTGTTTACAACCCTATTCCCGCTCTGATACCACTTGTTGGGTTATAATAATGGATCTAAATAGGGGAAAAAACACCTAGAGGGGGGTGAATAGGTGTAAACAATAAACACTCAAAAAATCATTGCGCAAAAAACCCAATGCGGAAAAATAAAAGAACACGCAAGATTTTTACGTGGAAAAACTCCAAACCGGAGTAAAAAACCACGGGACCGATAACACGGCGAAATCCACTAGAATTAACACACGTACAAGGTGATATAACGTACTCACAGACGACTCAACCTTTTACCATACGCTCCTAGTAGATCTTCCCGCTCGCTCCACGACGCTTCTCGAATCCACGATCCGCGCCCAACGCTGAATCCACAGCGTCCAACGTCGAGTCCACGACGTCCGACCGAATCCACGGTCTTCACCCAATAGCACGCTTCGAATCCACGAACGTAGTTGCACCTTGAATCCACAAGGCCACGCGAGTCCACGCGCCGATTTGGGGTAAATCGTTGTTTGTTTTGGGTGGTGATGATCCGCCGAATACTTAGATTAAAGATAGATCGGAAATACCATCTAAGTATTCATTGATTTGATTCTACTCAAAATGTGAGTATGGAAAACCTAGAATCAAATCAATCAATATAGATGAAGAAACATAGAATAAATCTATTGATTTCCTTTCTTCTCTATATATGTGGATTTTTCTTTTCGGCTATTTTTTCTGTAATAGCGGATGCCCTAGAAATGAATACAGGGCCTATTTATAGGTTAGAAACCATTGGAAGAAGATAGGATCAAAAACTGCCTTTTCTGGAAATTTTACCGACGGCGATCCGGATTGGAATTGGCGATCCGGATTGCAGAAGCAAGAAAGACGATTTCCAGAAAAATGCTGTTCGGGATCCGGATCACAAAGTCCGATCCGGATCGTTCATACAGTTTTACCAGAACATCAATGTTCGGGATCCGGATTGCAATTCCTGATCCGGATCGAGGAAGCAAACAGGTAAAACAAGTGTTCGGGATCCGGATCAGAGGATGCTGCGATCCGGATTGAACCAGTGTATGAACAAACACCCTTCGGGATCCGGATTGCCGAGTCCGATCCGGATCCTGAACATGTCCCATGTCCAGTTTTTGATGTTTAAGCAATTAAAAATTCTTCCAGGTGTTTCTACACTATAAGAAGTATTCGGATCATCAAAAATCTTTAGTTAAACGTACCTGATCCCTTTGAATTCTTCTTTCTTGAGATTGAGGTATACGATCCAAAGTTTCTTCATCTTCAATCTTCAAGACTTAATACATTCACGAAATACGCCAACTCAAATTCCGTAACATTATTATATTGTAGCCTAGTATGGCTAGACAGTGTAGTGCTAGGTTGATGAGTATATACAGACAGTGATGTATTATTTTGTACAGCTGCATTTGATATCGAGGATTTAGTTCCTAGCACTATTATTATTGCTCCATTGGACCAAGTGGTTGTAGGACACTTTTTCTCGGTGGTTGAACCCACTGGGAACTCAGTTGTAGTTCTCACACCCCTTGGGTGACTCCCCCCACAGGTTCAGGTGTGGATGCGGCGGTCGAGACGGTCCAGATGCAGACGGCGAGGCATACGACAGGGGCAAGGGCCCAGCAGCATAGAGACCTAGAGGTCTAGCAGAGGTATCCCATTTATATATTTCTTGAGTGAACTATGTATGGTGAGGAAATTATGTAAAGGGAATTGTAATAATTTTATTTGCAAGTTCAGAGATGTAAAGTGTAATAAATTTATATTATAGTTCACTCTTGTATGCTTTCATTACCGCTTAAACTGCTTGTTCATTAATGAAAGTTTAAATTAGTAGCGATTTTTAGTACTCTGATATTGAGCTTCCGCATACATTGGTTGTGTTATCATGGATGTTACCGTTCCAATCGGGTAGCGAAAGGTCGTACCCGATTGGCGGGTCTGTTAGCGTGCCCGAACCTTACTAATCGGCGGACTCGGGGCGTGACAGCCGCCACCGTCGTCGTTCTAGGGCACGGAGCGGACGACGGAGACGCGCGATGCCGCTAGGGCATCGCGCGGGGAGGACGCCGCGGACGGACGGTCACCGCCGCGAGCGGCGACTGCGGAAGCCGCGCGGGCACCGCGCGGGCACCGTGCGGGCTGTACCCGCGCGGGCGCCGTGCGGGCAGCACCCGCGCGGGCTGTACCCGCGCGGCTGCCGCGCGGGCGGCTCCCGCGCCGGGCACCGCGCCGCGCGGGCAACACCCGCGCCGGCGCCGCTGTGATGACCTGGATCTCCGCAGAGCTGTTGCGGTGCTTTGGGGTGGCCACTGGAGGCCTACGCGGGGTGCTGGAGGTGTTCGGGGCACGATTGGACACAAGTTTGGACTTCGGGCTTAAAGTGGATCACGCGGGTGATCGGGGGACCCTGTCGGATGTTTAGAAGTGCTTTCGCGCAAACGGATATTGAGTTTGGGCTCGGCGCGAATTTGGACTAAGAATACTTTTCCGGGGGCTTTCGGCAATTTTTAGAGTGAGAATTTGGCGAAACGGACGTCAAATTCGGATTCAGCGCGCGAAAACGCTTCAATGGACTATTTACTTGATTTTTGGGCTTCGGGTACTGTTCACCGCCGGAACAGTAATTCCGGCGATCACGGCGGGCGGCGGCGGCGGCGGCGGGCAGCGTCGGCGGGCGGCGGCGCAGCTCGGGCAGGCGGAGCAGCGGCGGCGCGCGGCGCGGGCAGGGCGCGGGCGCGCGGGCAGGCGGCCGGTCCACGCGGCGGGCGTGCACCGAGGCGGGGACACGTGGCATCTTCCCATGGCTGGCTCACGGGCGTTGGTCCACGGAGTATTCTGGTTGGCTTTGGTTCACGGTGCACCGGGGGTGGACACGTGGCAGGTTTGGTTGGTTCGGTGTTCAGAGGTTCGTGCACCGGGTGCATTGGTCAGAGGCAGGACACGTGGCGCGTTCCTATTGGGCGGTCAACTGTGCGGGCAGGAGGGCAGCGGGCGCAGACTGTGCGGGCAGGCGCGGCGGTACTGTGGTCGGGGACGCGTGTCGACTCCCGGAGGTGGCCACGTGGCGCGCAGCAGGAGTGGTCGCGGCGGCTGTCGGCTGTTTGGGCGACACGTGGCAGGCGGGGAGGCGGGTCGGACGGGTTCCAGATCCCGTCCGACGGGGCGTAGTGGGCCGGGCCGCACTGTGCGCGCCCGGAAATCCTGGGCCGGGCCGCACTGTGTGCGCCCGGAAATTTCCGGGCGCCCGAAAGTGGGGACCCGGATGGAATTCTTCAATTGTTTTTGGAGTGGCCTATTTAAACAGCCCGAGCTCCCTTCTTCTTGCTTTTTCCACCATTTCCGAGCCTCATCTCACCAAGGTGTCTTCAGCAAAGTTGCTCCCCTTCGAGTTCTCCATCTCCTGGTGAAGTTTGAGGGTTTGTGGTGGCACGCACTTCGAGATTTGGATTTTTCGGCGCGGCGCGACGTTGCATTCCTGGATTCTTCTTCGGCGCAGCGACAGTGTTTTAGCTCTCCCGAGCTAACCAAGCAGTATTTTTCATCGATTCTTGCGCCATCGTCTTCATAACAGGTAGGGCTACATTTCTTATTTCTACTGGTTTTCCCCATTCCGAGGTTTTCATGGGTTTTTCGGGTCATCTTGTGACCTCATTTTCTGGGGTGGAGTTTTGGACAGCACAGTATTGTTTTGGGGATATCTCCGCAACCGGACATCGGATTGAGGCGATTCAAAAAAGGATTTGCATCTACACATCGCAAGGAATCTCTCTGAATTTTTGGAATTTTGTGGAATTTCCCTGAAGGTGAGAACCCCTTTTTACAGAACCTTGTAGACAGTTTTTGGGTGAAAATATTGTTCGGGGTGGTCCTCTTGTCGATTTTGGTTCTCAGCATAGAAAAATCGTGGGAAAACGTGCAGGTACTCGTTTCGACCGGTTCGTCGCGTAGATCGCAGTGGTATTTTTCTGGGAATTTCTTGGGCACGTTTCGCAGGTGAAAATGGCTGAACTGTTAATCTGATTTTTGAGGACAGATTTCGGATTAATTGGATAGTAATTGTGTATGTGTTCTTTGGGACTTATGGCGCAGTGTTGCGGGGACTGTTGAGGATCGAGCGCGGACTTCGCTGTCAGGACTTGGATTTAGCGCTCGAGGTGGGTACCGTTGTTTAACCTCCTACTTGTGATGTCCCCACTAGGCCTATTTGAGTTGCTAATATGTTATTGCTAAATGAACCGGTAAAATGAATATGGCATGCTAATTGAGAATTGGACTTATAACTAGAGTTTGTGACTTCAAAAGGACTAAGTGCTGATTAATGGTTAATTCTTGTAATAATATGTCGCTTAAAACCATGGGAAGAGCTTGCTAAAATGGATATGTTGCATATACGTGATGGGACCTTTATGCTTATACATAAACTATTTTGGGGCAACTTAGTAAAATGGAAGTTATTTAAACGGCATATCTCTACTTTGTGAGAACTAGAATACTTGAATCATGTTTAATAATGATAAAGGACTTTGCATGCTTGTATGGACATTTAGTTAGGCCACCTTTTTCTGCTACACTATCATGCTGGAATTGACTTAGGAGAAACCATGCTTTTCTCTTCTTTTATCTACATTTGGGGGATAGTGCGCTCGGGTTCGAGCAGGGGCTGGGATAGTGTAGTCAGACAGTTGTGGGTTTTGGGACAGGCAGGCTGTGAGGGCAGGGCATTGCGGCAACCGCGGACAGTAGGCGGTTGACCGGATAGTGGTTGCTTATGCATCAGATTGGGTATCAGGTCTCTAGTGGATGGAGGTCTATCTTGCATCATCTTGAGATCGGGTCTCCTTTTAGTGGACGGGTTTTCCCACTTTGATCAGAGTCATGATCCAGTCCTGCTGACTTGATACTTGTTACTGAGGCACTATGCTCGTGTGGGTCGCTCCCCTCGAGTGCCACTCCGGAGTGTGCGTTTTGTGACCGTGCCGGTCAGAGCCGGTCTGTTGCCTTCGGGACCGTGCCGGTCAGCCGGTCTGTCGCCCTCGGGATGGGACCGTGCCGGTCAGGAGCCGGTCTGCATTAGCTGAGTTGGCAGGTAGGCATAGTGGGCAGTACCGGTGTTCGGTGATAGATTGGGTCTACCCAGGCAGGCATTTTATTCTGATGCATACATAGCTATACTCTTAGCTGAGCACCTTAGAGGCATATAGTGGTAGCTTCTTACATCATCAGCAGACATATTTACAGCTTACCACCTTTGTTCATTCTTCCGCCTCTTATAGTCCTAGTGGGCACATTTGAGTTGAGGTTTACCCACTAGGAGGAGGCTACTGTTCTATAGTAGTTCTCACTCCCCACTGCTTTTCTTTTTCTTTCCCCTTTGTTTTGCAGAGTCGTCTGCGGGAGTTGCGGGACCCTCCTCAGCGGACCGAGGTAAGAGGATCGCGGATTAGATAGCGGTCTACCCAGGCACCAGTTCAGTTACTAGATGTACCCCGATACTCTCAGATACTCTACTTTTCATTTCTTTTGGGTCCGGCTGCGACCAGCTGGTTGTATTTGATTAGTGAGCTGGGAGAGACATTTGTATTATTGAGAGTTTATTTCTGCACTTTACTTTTCTGCTTTATCTGAGATGTATTAGTTCTAGTTTAGCTCTGTTTATGCTCTTTTATTATATCATCTATATTTGAGCAGGTTACCAGCGCTTCGTATACACGGGAAATTCCGTGTATACGGCGGATCTGTAGACGAGCCCGGGTTCTGGTTTACACCCGGGGCGTGACAGATTAAGTTGGTATCAGAGCTTAGGGATAGGTCAGTTGGGACTTAGGAAACCCTAGGCTTTTGGCAGACCCTAGGAAGGCAGGACGTGAGTGACGTGACATTATGCGAAAGTCGGCAATTTGGTCATGTGTTTATTTGACTCTTCCAGTGAGTGAAGAGGGATTGGCATACCCTATTTTTGTGGGACAGTTATGTTGGCTGCAGACAACATAAAGTTACAGAAATAGGAGGATGCCTTTGACTTTCGCTAGATTGGGTCGAGTGTGGTTTCGTTACTGATCTGTGGTTCTTGTGGCAGATGCCTCCCCGACGTCGGATTCCTACCCGGGGTGCCCCTACACCCCCTGTTGAGCGAGGACAGGCTGGATCTTCTGAGATTGCTGAGCTGAGGGCCTTGGTAGCCCAATTGGCGGAGAGCAGCCGCCGGCAGGAGCAGCGGATTGAGCAGCTACTGGCGCGGAGAGGGGCGCCGCCTCCGACAGTGTCAGAGACCCCGGCACCACCTGTGGAACCACTTGTGCCGACGGCGCCATCATTGAGTAGCGGGGCTCAGGGCGTGGCCCAGCCTTTGACCCCGGCTGAGGAGCAGGACTTCGCTGACAAACTGGTTAAGTTTTGTAAGCACGGACCGCCCAGGTTCTCGGGGCGGGATATGCAGCCGTGGGAGGTTGGGACATGGTTAGCAGCGATGGAGAAGATTTTTCGGGATTTCTTCATCGACCCGAGGTACAGAGTTCATATGGCGGTGCATTGCCTAGATGGAGATGCAGACCTCTGGTGGCGTCGGGTGGAGCCACGGGAGTTTCAGATTTCTCGACAGTTACCCTGGTCCGAGTTTCGGCGTATGATAGTGGATACCTATTTTTCGACCAGCGTGAAGAGGAAGCTGGAGGATGATTTGAAAAACATTCAGCAGGGCGACCGGTCAGTTCAGGATTACCATCAGGAGTTCATGCGGCTGTTTAATTGTGTGCCCTATGTCGCCCGGGATGGACCACATCAGGTTGAGTTATTCGAGGCAGGCCTCCGCAGCGAGCTTTATATCCTTGTGCATGCACAGCGACACCAGACTCTTCAGGAGGCCGTCGAGCATGCCTCTTGGGTGGAGAGAGGCGACACAGAGGTGGCAAGGCGAGGCGGGATGGTCGTGCTGAGTTCCGTGAGGAAACGACCAGTACCCGAGGATGAGGGACAGACTAGTTCATGGAGACCGCCACGGCCTCAGTCACCTAGCCGTGGGCGTGTGGAGCAGCGAGAGTCTAGTGGATCCCAGTGGCCATCGCAGCAGCAGCAGGAGTCTCAGCATCAGACTCAGAGACAGCAGCAGACGGGGCGGCCACGGTTTCGCGATAGAGACAGATGCATATTCTGTGGAGGACCTCATTTGTCGCACACTTGTGATCAGAGATGGGGTTGTTGTTACAAGTGCGGACAGCCAGGCCACATTCGAGCTACGTGCCCCCTTTCGACTTCAGCGGCACCCTCATCGGCATCGGCTCCTCTTTCGCCTCAGCAGCAGTTGTCGACTCAGTGGCCTTATGCTCCAGCGAGCGGATCACCACCTTTTACCCTGCGGATCATCAGCCGCCGGCTCAGGGCGGTCGGGTCTACGCCACTCAGGTGGAGGATTTTGCAGCAGCCGACCTTGTGGGGGCAGGTATGGTTTTACTGTATTTACCGGCATTGATTGTGCATTGTATTGCATTTGGGCATCCTAGTCATTTGTTAGGAGTGCATGTACTTCCTTGCATTGGGTTAAGGGTAGGACGGTTACCGGGTGTTCGGGAGGTCGTATTCCCGATCTTTAGCACGTAGGGACGTGTTGTGGGTCCTGCCCGGTGCAGTTGAGTCCTTGATTGTACCTGTAGGCCTGATGGTCTTGACCTAGTTGTGGGGCTTGGTTTGGTACTTAGGACGGTTAGGCTGGCTCGGTTGTTTTCTTTTCGCGGCAGCTGATTATGCTGCGAGGACGGTTCTTGTGAGAGCCAGGCCTGGAGGTGTTGGTGTACCTGGGTTGCTTGAGAGTATCTTCGCTTCTTTGGTTTTGACCTTGTGAGCGAGGCGGATGTCTCGTAGTGGGTGAGTAGCTTGTTTGCTGGTGTGTTTGAGGGACCTGCGGCGGCATCAGGACTTGGTGATACCCCTTTTTGGTTGTGAGTTCTAGCTGTTCTCCTATCGGAGTTGTTTGGCATGACACCAGTTTGGGAGTTGAGGACCCAACTCCAGGATTTGATGTGTTGGATTTGTGTCAGGCCAAGTGTGGCACCTTTGGGGGCGCCGGTGCTATTCGAGTTGTGGAAGGTTGGTTCACTTCGGCTTTGTGAGGACCCGTAAGAATTTGATGAAGTGATCATCGGGAGCTAGCACCCTTCTGCCAAGCTTGGAGGATTTGATTTACCAGCTGCAAGGGTATTGGATCTTCGCGAAGATGGATTTGCGATCTGGTTCTCTCGACTGCTCCTGGCTGAGTGTTGATTGCTTCTACATCCCGACGGTTTTGGATTAGAGATCTGAGGTTCTGAGACCAGTTGGGGGACTTATATCGGATGCCTTGGGAGTACCGAGGTACTTGGATCGAGCTGGGTGTTGTTGGACTTGTGGTTGGATTATCTGAGGCCCTGGGAGGGGCAGATGCTTGTACCGATGCAGACTACTTGATGGCCGAGCAGTTAGCCCAGCTGTACCTAGTTGAGGTGGCGTGGTCCTCTGGAGTGTTCTCCTTTGTTTCGTTCTGGTTAGAGACCCAAGGATTGCATCGCGTCTCTGGATGAGGTATTTGGTAGTTTTGGGAGCTTGAGTGGTGGATGATTGGATATTTACCCCCCTGTTGGTTGAGATTCCGTGTTGAGGAATGACTTTAGTTTCGAGGACGAAACTTTCTTTTAGTGGGGGAGGATGTGATGACCTGGATCTCCGCAGAGCTGTTGCGGTGCTTTGGGGTGGCCACTGGAGGCCTACGCGGGGTGCTGGAGGTGTTCGGGGCACGATTGGACACAAGTGTTGGACTTCGGGCTTAAATGGATCACGCGGGTGATCGGGGGACCCCGTCGGATGTTTAGAAGTGTTTCGCGCAAACGGATATTAAGATTGGGCTCGGCGCGAATTTGGACTAAGAATACTTTTCCGGGGGCATTCGGCAATTTTTAGAGTGAGAATTTGGCGAAACGGACGTCAAATTCGGATTCAGCGCGCGAAAACGCTTCAGATGGACTATTTACTTGCATTTTTGGGCTCGGGTACTGTTCACCGCCGGAACAGTAATTCCGGCGATCGCCGGCGGCGGCGGCGGCGGCGGGCAGCGTCGGCGGGCGGCGGCGCGGCCTCGGGCAGGCGGAGCAGCGGCGGCGCGCGGCGCGGGCAGGGCGCGGGCGCGCGGGCAGGCGGCCGGTCCACGCGGCGGGCGTGCACCGAGGCGGGGGACACGTGGCATCTTCCCATTGGCTGGCTCACAGGCGTTGGTCCACGGAGTATTCTGGTTGGCTTTGGTTCACGGTGCACCGGGGTGGACACGTGGCAGGTTTGGTTGGTTCGGTGTTCAGAGGTTCGTGCACCGGGTGCAGCGGTCAGAGGCAGGACACGTGGCGCGCTCCTATTGGGCGGTCAACTGTGCGGGCAGGAGGGCAGCGGGCGCAGACTGTGCGGGCAGGCGCGGCGGTACTGTGGTCGGGGACGCGTGTCGACTCCCGGAGGTGGCCACGTGGCGCAGCAGGAGTGGTCGCGGCGGCTGTCGGCTGTTTGGGCGACACGTGGCAGGCGGGGAGGCGGGTCGGACGGGTTCCGGATCCCGTCCGACGGGGCGTATTGGGCCGGGCCGCACTGTGCGCGCCCGAAAGTTTGGGCCGGGCCGCACTGTGCGCGCCCGGAAATTTCCGGGCGCCCGAAAGTGGGGACCCGGATGGAATTCTTCAATTGTTTTGGAGTGGCCTATTTAAGCAGCCCGAGCCCCTTCTTCTTGCTTTTTCCACCATTTCCGAGCCTCATCTCACCAAGGTGTCTTCAGCAAAGTTGCTCCCCTTCGAGTTCTCCATCTCCTGGTGAAGTTTGAGGATTTGTGGTGGCACGCACTTCGAGATTTGGATTTTTCGGCGCGGCGCGACGTTGCATTCCTGGATTCTTCTTCGGCGCAGCGACAGTGTTTTAGCTCTCCCGAGCTAACCAGGCAGTATTTTTCAGCGATTCTTGCGCCATCGTCTTCGTAACAGGTAGGGCTACATTTCTTATTTCTACTGGTTTTCCCCCATTCCGAGGTTTTCATGGGTTTTTCGGGTCATCTTGTGACCTCATTTTCTGGGGTGGAGTTTTGGACAGCACAGTATTGTTTTGGGGATATCTCCGCAACCGGACATCGGATTGAGGCGATTCAAAAGGGGATTTGCATCTACGCATCGCAAGGAATCTCTCTGAATTTTTGTGGATTTTTGTGGAATTTCCCTGAAGGTGAGAACCCCTTTTTACAGAACTTGTAGCACAGTTTTTGGGTGAAAATATTGTTCGGGGTGGTCCTCTTGTCGATTTTGGTTCTCAGCATAGAAAAATCGTGGGAAAACGTGCAGGTACTCGTTTCGACCGGTTCGTCGCGTAGATCGCAGTAGTATTTTTCTGGGAATTTCTTGGGCACGTTTCGCAGGTGAAAATGGCTGAACTGTTAATCTGATTTTTGGGGACAGATTTTGGATTAAACTTGGATAGTAATTGTGTATGTGTTCTTTGGGACTTATGGCGCAGTGTTGCGGGGATTTTGGGATCGAGCGCGGACTTCGCTGTCAGGACTTGGATTTAGCGCTCGAGGTGGGTACCGTTGTTTAACCTCCTACTTGTGATGTCCCCACTAGGCCTATTTGAGTTGCTACTATGTTACATTGCTAAATGAACCGGTAAAATGAATATGGCATGCTAATTTGAGAATTGGACTTATAACTAGAGTTTGTGACTTCAAAAGGACTAAGTGCTGATTAATGGTTAATTCTTGTAAATAATATGTCGCTTAAACCATGGGAAGAGTTTGCTAAAATGGATATGTTGCATATACATGATGGGACCTCTTATGCATATACATAAACTATTTTGGGGCAACTTAGTAAAATGGAAGTTTATTTAAACGGCATATCTCTACTTTGTGAGAACTAGAATACTTGAATCATGTTTAATAATGATAAAGGACTTTGCATGCTTGTATGGACATTTAGTTAGGCCACCTTTTTCTGCTACACTATCATGCTGGAATTGACTTAGGAGAAACCATGCTTTTCTCTTCTTTTATCTACATTTGGGGGATAGTGCGCTCGGGTTCGAGCAGGGGCTGGGATAGTGTAGTCAGACAGTTGTGGGTTTTGGGACAGGCAGGCTGTGAGGGCAGGGCATTGCGGCAACCGCGGACAGTAGGCGGTTGACCGGATAGTGATTGTTGCTTATGCATCAGATTGGGTATCAGGTCTCTAGTGGATGGAGTTTTCCACTATTTGTCTATCTTGCATCATCTTGAGATCGGGTCTCCTTTTAGTGGATGGGTTTTCCCACTTTGATCAGAGTCATGATCCAGTCCTGCTGACTTGATACTTATTACTGAGGCACTATGCTCGTGTGGGTCGCTCCCCTCGAGTGCCACTCCGGAGTGTGTATTTTGTGACCGTGCCGGTCAGGAGCCGGTCTGTTGCCTTGGGGCGGGACCGTGCCGGTCAGGAGCCGGTCTGTCGCCCTCGGGATGGGACCGTGCCGGTCAGGAGCCGGTCTGCATCCCATAGCTGAGTTGGGAGTTAGTAGGCATAGTGGGCAGTACCGGTGTTCGCCGGTGACTAGATTGGGTCTACCCAGGCAGGCATTTTATTCTGATGCATACAGTTAGCTATACTCTTAGCTGAGCACCTTAGAGGCATGTAGTGGTAGCTTCTTACATCATCAGCAGTTTTATTTACAGCTTACCACCTTGTTTTATTCTTCCGCCTCTTATAGTCCTAGTGGGCACATTTGAGTTGAGGTTTACCCACTAGGAGGAGGCTACTGTTCTATAGTAGTTCTCACTCCCCACTGCTTTTCTTTTTCTCTTCCCCTTTGTTTTGCAGAGTCGTCTGCGGGAGTTGCGGGACCCTCCTCAGCGGATCGAGGTAAGAGAATCGCGGACTAGATAGCGGTCTACCCAGGCACCAGTTCAGTTACTAGATGTACCCCGATACTCTCAGATACTCTACTTTTCATTTCTTTTGGGTCTGGCTGCGACCAGCTGGTTGTATTTGATTAGTGAGCTGGGAGAGACATTTGTATTATTGAGAGTTTATTTCTGCACTTTACTTTTCTGCTTTATCTGAGATGTATTAGTTCTAGTTTAGCTCTGTTTATGCTCTTTTATTATATCATCTATATTTGAGCAGGTTACCAGCGCTTCGTATACACGGGAAATTCCGTGTATACGGCGGATCTGTAGACGAGCCCGGGTTCTGGTTTACACCCGGGGCGTGACAGATTAAGTTGGTATCAGAGCTTAGGGATAGGTCAGTTGGGACTTAGGAAACCCTAGGCTTTTGGCAGACCCCAGGAAGGCAGGACGTGAGTGACGTGACATTATGCGAAAGTCGGCAATTTGGTCATGTGTTTATTTGACTCTTCCAGTGAGTGAAGAGGGATTGGCATACCCTATTTTTGTGGGACAGTTATGTTGGCTGCAGACAACATAAAGTTACAGAAATAGGAGGATGCCTTTGACTTTCGCTAGATTGGGTCGAGTGTGGTTTCGTTACTGATCTGTGGTTCTTGTGGCAGATGCCTCCCCGACGTCGGATTCCTACCCGGGGTGCCCCTACACCCCCTGTTGAGCGAGGACAGGCTGGATCTTCTGAGATTGCTGAGTTGAGGGCCTTGGTAGCCCAATTGGCGGAGAGCAGCCGCCGGCAGGAGCAGCGGATTGAGCAGCTACTGGCGCGGAGAGGGGCGCCGCCTCCGACAGTGTCAGAGACCCCGGCACCACCTGTGGAACCACTTGTGCCGACGGCGCCATCTTTGAGTAGCGGGGCTCAGGGCGTGGCCCAGCCTTTGACCCCGGCTGAGGAGCAGGACTTCGCTGACAAACTGGTTAAGTTTTGTAAGCACGGACCGCCCAGGTTCTCGGGGCGGGATATGCAGCCGTGGGAGGTTGGGACATGGTTAGCAGCGATGGAGAAGATTTTTCGGGATTTCTTCATCGACCCGAGGTACAGAGTTCATATGGCGGTGCATTGCCTAGATGGAGATGCAGACCTCTGGTGGCGTCGGGTGGAGCCACGGGAGTTTCAGATTTCTCGACAGTTACCCTGGTCCGAGTTTCGGCGTATGATTGTGGATACCTATTTTTCGACCAGCGTGAAGAGGAAGCTGGAGGATGATTTGAAAAACATTCAGCAGGGCGACCGGTCAGTTCAGGATTACCATCAGGAGTTCATGCGGCTGTTTAATTGTGTGCCCTATGTCGCCCGGGATGGACCACATCAGGTTGAGTTATTCGAGGCAGGCCTCCGCAGCGAGCTTTATATCCTTGTGCATGCACAGCGACACCAGACTCTTCAGGAGGCCGTCGAGCATGCCTCTTGGGTGGAGAGAGGCGACACAGAGGTGGCAAGGCGAGGCGGGATGGTCGTGCTGAGTTCTGTGAGGAAACGACCAGTACCCGAGGATGAGGGACAGACTAGTTCATGGAGACCGCCACGGCCTCAGTCACCTAGCCGTGGGCGTGTGGAGCAGCGAGAGCCTAGTGGATCCCAGTGGCCATCGCAGCAGCAGCAGGAGTCTCAGCATCAGACTCAGAGACAGCAGCAGACGGGGCGGCCACGGTTTCGCGATAGAGACAGATGCATATTCTGTGGAGGACCTCATTTGTCGCACACTTGTGATCAGAGATGGGGTTGTTGTTACAAGTGTGGACAGCCAGGCCACATTCGAGCTACGTGCCCCCTTTCGACTTCAGCGGCACCCTCATCGGCATCGGCTCCTCTTTCGCCTCAGCAGCAGTTGTCGACTCAGTGGCCTTATGCTCCAGCGAGCGGATCACCACCTTTTTACCCTGCGGATCATCAGCCGCCGGATCAGGGCGGTCCGGTCTACGCCACTCAGGTGGAGGATTTTGCAGCAGCCGACCTTGTGGGGGCAGGTATGGTTTTACTGTATTTACCGGCATTGTTTGTGCATTGTATTGCATTTGGGCATCCTAGTCATTTGTTAGGAGTGCATGTACTTCCTTGCATTGGGTTAAGGGTAGGACGGTTACCGGGTGTTCGGGAGGTCGTATTCCCGATCTTTAGCACGTAGGGACGTGTTGTGGGTCCTGCCCGGTGCAGTTGAGTCCTTGGTTTTACCTGTAGGCCTGATGGTCTTGACCTAGTTGTGGGGCTTGGTTTGGTACTTAGGACGGTTAGGCTGGCTCGGTTGTTTTCTTTTCGCGGCAGCTGATTATGCTGCGAGGACGGTTCTTGTGAGAGCCAGGCCTGGAGGTGTTGGTGTACCTGGGTTGCTTGAGAGTATCTTCGCTTCTTTGGTTTTGACCTTGTGAGCGAGGCGGATGTCTCGTAGTGGGTGAGTAGCTTGTTTGCTGGTGTGTTTGAGGGACCTGCGGCGGCATCAGGACTTGGTGATACCCCTTTTTGGTTGTGAGTTTCTAGCTGTTCTCCTATCGGAGTTGTTTGGCATGACACCAGTTTGGGAGTTGAGGACCCAACTCCAGGATTTGATGTGTTGGATTTGTGTCAGGCCAAGTGTGGCACCTTTGGGGGCGCCGGTGCTATTCGAGTTGTGGAAGGTTGGTTCACTTCGGCTTTGTGAGGACCCGTAAGAATTTGATGAAGTGATCATCGGGAGCTAGCACCCTTCTGCCAAGCTTGGAGGATTTGATTTACCAGCTGCAAGGGTATTGGATCTTCGCGAAGATGGATTTGCGATCTGGTTCTCTCGACTGCTCCTGGCTGAGTGTTGATTGCTTCTACATCCCGACGGTTTTGGTTTAGAGATCTGAGGTTCTGAGACCAGTTGGGGGACTTATATCGGATACCTTGGGAGTACCGAGGTACTTGGATCGAGCTTTGTGTCGATGGACTTGTGGTTGGATTATCTGAGGCCCTGGGAGGGGCAGATGCTTGTACCGATGCAGACTACTTGATGGCCGAGCAGTTAGCCCAGCTGTACCTAGTTGAGGTGGCGTGGTCCTCTGGAGTGTTCTCCTTTGTTTCGTTCTGGTTAGAGACCCAAGGATTGCATCGCGTCTCTGGATGAGGTATTTGGTAGTTTTGGGAGCTTGAGTGGTGGATGATTGGATATTTACCCCCCTGTTGGTTGAGATTCCGTGTTGAGGAATGACTTTAGTTTCGAGGACGAAACTTTCTTTTAGTGGGGGAGGATGTGATGACCTGGATCTCCGCAGAGCTGTTGCGGTGCTTTGGGGTGGCCACTGGAGGCCTACGCGGTGTGCTGGAGGTGTTCGGGGCACGATTGGACACAAGTGTTGGACTTCGGGCTTAAATGGATCACGCGGGTGATCGGGGGACCCCGTCGGATGTTTAGAAGTGTTTCGCGCGAAACGGATATTGAGATTGGGCTCGGCGCGAATTTGGACTAAGAATACCTTTCCGGGGGCATTCGGCAATTTTTAGAGTGAGAATTTGGCGAAACGGACGTCAAATTCGGATTCAGCGCGCGAAAACGCTTCAGATGGACTATTTACTTGCATTTTTGGGCTCGGGTACTGTTCACCGCCGGAACAGTAATTCCGGCGATCGCCGGCGGCGGCGGCGGCGGCGGCGGGCAGCGCGGCGGGCGGCGGCGCAGCCTCGGGCAGGCGGAGCAGCGGCGGCGCGCGGCGCGGGCAGGGCGCGGGCGCGCGGGCAGGCGGCCGGTCCACGCGGCGGGCGTGCACCGAGGCGGGGACACGTGGCATCTTCCCATTGGCTGGCTCACAGGCGTTGGTCCACGGAGTATTCTGGTTGGCTTTGGTTCACGGTGCACCGGGGTGGACACGTGGCAGGTTTGGTTGGTTCGGTGTTCAGAGGTTCGTGCACCGGGTGCAGCGGTCAGAGGCAGGACACGTGGCGCGTTCCTATTGGGCGGTCAACTGTGCGGGCAGGAGGGCAGCGGGCGCAGACTGTGCGGGCAGGCGCGGCGGTACTGTGGTCGGGGACGCGTGTCGACTCCCGGAGGTGGCCACGTGGCGCAGCAGGAGTGGTCGCGGCGGCTGTCGGCTGTTTGGGCGACACGTGGCAGGCGGGGAGGCGGGTCGGACGGGTTCCGGATCCCGTCCGACGGGGCGTATTGGGCCGGGCCGCACTGTGCGCGCCCGAAATTTGGGCCGGGCCGCACTGTGCGCGCCCGGAAATTTCCGGGCGCCCGAAAGTGGGGACCCGGATGGAATTTTTCAATTGTTTTGGAGTGGCCTATTTAAGCAGCCCGAGCCCATTCTTCTTGCTTTTTCCACCATTTCCGAGCCTCATCTCACCAAGGTGTCTTCAGCAAAGTTGCTCCCCTTCGAGTTCTCCATCTCCTGGTGAAGTTTGAGGATTTGTGGTGGCACGCACTTCGAGATTTGGATTTTTCGGCGCGGCGCGACGTTGCATTCCTGGATTCTTCTTCGGCGCAGCGACAGTGTTTTAGCTCTCCCGAGCTAACCAGGCAGTATTTTTCAGCGATTCTTGCGCCATCGTCTTCGTAACAGGTAGGGCTACATTTCTTATTTCTACTGGTTTTCCCCCATTCCGAGGTTTTCATGGGTTTTTCGGGTCATCTTGTGACCTCATTTTCTGGGGTGGAGTTTTGGACAGCACAGTATTGTTTTGGGATATCTCCGCAACCGGACATCGGATTGAGGCGATTCAAAAGGGGATTTGCATCTACGCATCGCAAGGAATCTCTCTGAATTTTTTGGATTTTGTGGAATTTCCCTGAAGGTGAGAACCCCTTTTTACAGTACTTTAGATTCAGTTTTTGGGTGATCGATTGTTCGGGGTGGTCCTCTTGTCGATTTTGGTTCTCAGCATAGAAAAATCGTGGGAAAACGTGCAGGTACTCGTTTCGACCGGTTCGTCGCGTAGATCGCAGTGGTATTTTTCTGGGAATTTCTTGGGCACGTTTCGCAGGTGAAAATGGCTGAACTGTTAATCTGATTTTTGAGGACAGATTTCGGATTAAATTGGATAGTAATTGTATGTGTGTTCTTTGGGACTTATGGCGCAGTGTTGCGGGGACTTTTGGGGATCGAGCGCGGACTTCGCTGTCAGGACTTGGATTTAGCGCTCGAGGTGGGTACCGTTGTTTAACCTCCTACTTGTGATGTCCCCACTAGGCCTATTTGAGTTGCTACTATGTTACATTGCTAAATGAACCGGTAAAATGAATATGGCATGCTAATTTGAGAATTGGACTTATAACTAGAGTTTGTGACTTCAAAAGGACTAAGTGCTGATTAATGGTTAATTCTTGTAAATAATATGTCGCTTAAACCATGGGAAGAGCTTTGCTAAAATGGATATTTGCATATACATGATGGGACCTTTATGCTTATACATAAACTATTTTGGGGCAACTTAGTAAAATGGAAGTTTATTTAAACGGCATATCTCTACTTTGTGAGAACTAGAATACTTGAATCATGTTTAATAATGATAAAGGACTTTGCATGCTTGTATGGACATTTAGTTAGGCCACCTTTTTCTGCTACACTATCATGCTGGAATTGACTTAGGAGAAACCATGCTTTTCTCTTCTTTTATCTACATTTGGGGGATAGTGCGCTCGGGTTCGAGCAGGGGCTGGGATAGTGTAGTCAGACAGTTGTGGGTTTTGGGACAGGCAGGCTGTGAGGGCAGGGCATTGCGGCAACCGCGGACAGTAGGCGGTTGACCGGATAGTGATTGTTGCTTATGCATCAGATTGGGTATCAGGTCTCTAGTGGATGGAGTTTTCCACTATTTGTCTATCTTGCATCATCTTGAGATCGGGTCTCCTTTTAGTGGACGGGTTTTCCCACTTTGATCAGAGTCATGATCCAGTCCTGCTGACTTGATACTTATTACTGAGGCACTATGCTCGTGTGGGTCGCTCCCCTCGAGTGCCACTCCGGAGTGTGTATTTTGTGACCGTGCCGGTCAGGAGCCGGTCTGTTGCCTTGGGGCGGGACCGTGCCGGTCAGGAGCCGGTCTGTCGCCCTCGGGATGGGACCGTGCCGGTCAGGAGCCGGTCCGCATCCCGTAGCTGAGTTGGGACTTAGTAGGCATAGTGGGCAGTACCGGTGTTCGCCGGTGACTAGGTTGGGCTACCCAGGCAGGCATTCTTATTCTGATGCATACAGTTGGCCATACTCTTAGCTGAGCACCTTAGAGGCATATAGTGGTAGCTTCTTACATCATCAGTAGTTTATTTACAGCTTACCACCTTGTTTTATTCTTCCGCCTCTTATAGTCCTAGTGGGCACATTTGAGTTGAGGTTTACCCACTAGGAGGAGGCTACTGTTCTATAGTAGTTCTCACTCCCCACTGCTTTTCTTTTTCTCTTCCCCCTTTGTTTTGCAGAGTCGTCTGCGGGAGTTGCGGGACCCTCCTCAGCGGACCGAGGTAAGAGGATCGCGGACTAGATAGCGGTCTACCCAGGCACCAGTTCAGTTACTAGATGTACCCCGATACTCTCAGATACTCTACTTTTCATTTCTTTTGGGTCTGGCTGCGACCAGCTGGTTGTATTTGATTAGTGAGCTGGGAGAGACATATGTATTATTGAGAGTTTATTTCTGCACTTTACTTTTCTGCTTTATCTGAGATGTATTAGTTCTAGTTTAGCTCTGTTTATGCTCTTTTATTATATCATCTATATTTGAGCAGGTTACCAGCGCTTCGTGTACACGGAAATTCCGTGTATACGGCGGATCTGTAGACGAGCCCGGGTTCTGGTTTACACCCGGGGCGTGACAGATTAAGTTGGTATCAGAGCTTAGGGATAGGTCAGTTGGGACTTAGGAAACCCTAGGCTTTTGGCAGACCCCAGGAAGGCAGGACGTGAGTGACGTGACATTATGCGAAAGTCGGCAATTTGGTCATGTGTTTGTTTGACTTGTTCCAGAAAGTGAAGAGGGATTGGCATACCCTATTTTGTGGGACTGTTATGTTGGCTGCAGACAACATAAAGTTACAAAAATAGGGGGATGCCTTTGACTTTCGCTAGATTGGGTCGAGTGTGGTTTGTTACTGATCTGTGGTTCTTGTGGCAGATGCCTCCCCGACGTCGGATTCCTACCCGGGGTGCCCCTACACCCCCTGTTGAGCGAGGACAGGCTGGATCTTCTGAGATTGCTGAGCTGAGGGCCTTGGTAGCCCAATTGGCGGAGAGCAGCCGCCGGCAGGAGCAGCGGATTGAGCAGCTACTGGCGCGGAGAGGGGCGCCGCCTCCGACAGTGTCAGAGACCCCGGCACCACCTGTGGAACCACTTGTGCCGACGGCGCCATCATTGAGTAGCGGGGCTCAGGGCGTGGCCCAGCCTTTGACCCCGGCTGAGGAGCAGGACTTCGCTGATAAACTGGTTAAGTTTTGTAAGCACGGACCGCCCAGGTTCTCGGGGCGGGATATGCAGCCGTGGGAGGTTGGGACATGGTTAGCAGCGATGGAGAAGATTTTTCGGGATTTCTTCATCGACCCGAGGTACAGAGTTCATTTGGCGGTACATTGCCTAGATGGAGATGCAGACCTCTGGTGGCGTCGGGTGGAGCCACGGGAGTTTCAGATTTCTCGACAGTTACCCTGGTCCGAGTTTCGGCGTATGATTGTGGATACCTATTTTTCGACCAGCGTGAAGAGGAAGCTGGAGGATGATCTGAAAAACATTCAGCAGGGCGACCGGTCAGTCCAGGATTACCATCAGGAGTTCATGCGGCTGTTTAATTGTGTGCCTTATGTCGCCCGGGATGGACCGCATCAGGTTGAGTTATTCGAGACAGGCCTCCGCAGCGAGCTTTATATCCTTGTGCATGCACAGCGACACCAGACTCTGCAGGAGGCCGTCGAGCATGCCTTTTGGGTGGAGAGCGGCGACACAGTGGTGGCAAGGCAAAGCGGGATGGTCGTGCTGAGTTCTGTGAGGAAACGACCAGTACCCGAGGATGAGGGACAGACTAGTTCATGGAGACCGCCACGGCCTCAGTCACCTAGCCGTGGGCGTGTGGAGCAGCGAGAGTCTAGTGGATCCCAGTGGCCATCGCAGCAGCAGCAGGAGTCTCAGCATCAGACTCAGAGAGCAGCAGCAGACGGGGCGGCCCGGTTTCGCGATAGAGACAGATGCATATTCTGTGGAGGACCTCATTTGTCGCACACCTGTGATCAGAGGTGGGGTTGTTGTTACAAGTGCGGACAGCCAGGCCACATTCGAGCTACGTGCCCCCTTTCGACTTCAGCGGCACCCTCATCTGCATCGGCTCCTCTTTCGCCTCAGCAGCAGTTGTCGACTCAGTGGCCTTATGCTCCAGTGAGCGGATCACCATCCTTTTACCCTGCGGATATCAGCCGCCGGCTCAGAGCGGTTGGGACTACGCCACTCAGGTGGAGGATTTTGCAGCAGCCGACCTTGTAGGGGCAGGTATGGTTTTACTGTATTTCCGGCATTGATTGTGCATTGTATTGCATTTGGGCATCCTAGTCATTTGTTAGGAGTGCATGTACTTCCTTGCATTGGGTTAAGGGTAGGACGGTTACCGGTGTTCGGGAGGTCGTATTCCCGATCTTTAGCACGTAGGGACGTGTTGTGGGTCCTGCCCGGTGCAGTTGAGTCCTTGATTGTACCTGTAGCCTGATGGTCTTGACCTAGTTGTGGGGCTTGGTTTGGTACTTAGGACGGTTAGGCTGGCTCGGTTGTTCTCTTTTCGCGGCAGCTGATTATGCGCGAGGACGGTTCTTGTGAGAGCCAGGCCTGGAGGTGTTGGTGTACCTGGGTTGCTTGAGAGTATCTTCGCTTCTTGGTTTTGACCTTGTGGGCGAGGCGGATGTCTCGTAGTGGGTGAGTAGCTTGTTTGCTGGTGTGTTTGAGGGACCTGCGGCGGCATCAGGACTTGGTGATATACCCTTTTGGTTGTGAGTTCTAGCTGTTCTCCTATCGGAGTTGTTTGGCATGACACCAGTTTGGGAGTTGAGGACCCAACTCCGGGATTTGATGTGTTGGGTTTGTGTCAGGCCAAGTGTGGCACCTTCGGGGGCGCCGGTGCTATTCGAGTTGTGGGAGGTTGGTTCGCTTCGGCTTTGTGAGGACCCTTAAGAATTTGTCGAAGGATCATCGGGAGCTAGCACCCTTCTGCCAAGCTTGGAGGATTTGATTTACCAGCTGCAAGGGTATTGGATCTTCGCGAAGATGGATTGGCGATCTGGTTCTCTCGACTGCTCCTGGCTGAGTGTTGATTGCTTCTACATCCCGACGGTTTGGTTTAGAGATCTGAGGTTCTGAGACCAGTGGGGGACTTATATCGGATACCTTGGGAGTACCGAGGTACTGGATCGAGCTTTGTGCCGATTGGACTCGTGGTTGGGTTATCTTTGGGCCCTGGAGGGGCAGATGCTTGTAGTGATGCAGACTACTTGATGGCCGAGCAGTTAGCCCAGCTTACCTTGTTGAGGTGGCGTGGTCCTAGGAGTGTTCTCCTTTGTTTCGTTATGTTAGAGACCCAAGGATTGCATCGCGTCTCTGGATGAGGTATTCCGGTAGTTTTGGGAGCTGTGAGTGGTGGATGACTGGATATTTACCCCCCCTGTGGTTGAGATTAGTGTTGAGGAATGACTTTAGTTTCGAGGACGAAATTTTCTGTTAGTGCGGGGGGAGGATGTGATGACCTGGATCTCGCAGAGTGTTGCGGTGCATTGGGGTGGCCACTGGAGGCCTACGCGGGGTGATGAGGTGTTCGGGGCACGATTGGACACAAGTGTTAGACTTCGGGCTTAAAGTGGTCCGCGGGTGATCGGGGGACCTGTCGGATGTTTAGAAGGTGCTTTCGCGCAAATCGGATATTAAGTTTTGGCTCGGCGCGAATTTCGGACTAAGAATACCTTTTCGGGGGCTTTCGGCAATTTTTAGAGTGGGAATTTGGCGAAACGGACGTCAAATTCGGATTCAGCGCGCGGGAAAACGCTTCAGATGGACTATCTACTTGATTTTTGGGCTTCGGGTACTGTTCACCGCCGGAACAGTAATCCGGCGATCACCGGGGCGGGCGGCGGCGGCGGCGGGGCAGCGTCGGCGGGCGGCGGCGCGCTCGGGCAGGCGGAGCAGCGGCGGCGCGCGGCCGCGGGCAGGG
>JAQOTM010000672.1:69793-117696 GCA_029168755.2 Tillandsia fasciculata | reverse complement strand
GTCATCTTTTTACTAAATTTCCTCATCGCCCGGGGAGGGATCTGGTTCTAAGGGCTGATTTTGGTCCTGGGCGAAAACAATGGAGCTACACCTTATAGCTGTTCTGTTTGATTGGGGTCGTAGTGGGATAGACCTTCCCCGGGGTTTCGGACTCTGTGCAGAGTTCTTGCTGTGGAGCATCTCCAGCCGTGAGTTATGAGTTGAGGCTGAGATAGGTTCCCACTTTAAACGTGAGGAGGCCGAAATCCCTGAACGGTAAAAGATCGAGAATTCGATAGGCTGAGCCTAGAGTCTGTTCTTGTTTGATTGTGGTTTTAGGCACCGGTCTATCGGGATTCTCGGATGTTTGCCACTTCAACCATTGTTTACTCCCTATGATGGGGCTTTACCACTTGTTGGGTTATATAATAATGGATCTAAATAGGGGAAAAAACACCTAGAGGGGGGTGAATAGGTGTAAACAATAAACACTCAAAAAATCATTGCGCAATAAAACCCAATGCGGAAAAATAAAATAACACGCAAGATTTTTACGTGGAAAAACTCCAAACCGGAGTAAAAAACCACGGGACCGATAACACGGCGAAATCCACTAGAATTAACACACGTACAAGGTGATATAACGTACTCACAGACGACTCAACCTTTACCATACGCTCCTAGTAGATCTTCTCCGCTCGCTCCACGACGCTTCTCGAATCCACGATCTGCGCCCAACGCTGAATCCACAGCGTCCAACGTCGAGTCCACGACGTCCGACCGAATCCACGGTCTTCACCCAGTAGCACGCTTCGAATCCACGAACGTACCTCGCTCCGAATCCACGAGAGCGGTTGCACCTTGAATCCACAAGGCCACGCGAGTCCACGCGCCGATTTGGGGTAAATCGTTGTTTTTTTGGGTGGTGATGATCCGCCGAATACTTAGATTAGAAATAGATCGGAAATACCATCTAAGTATTCATTGATTTGATTCTACTCAAAATGTGAGTATGGAAAACCTAGAATCAAATCAATCAATATAGATGAAGAAACATAGAATAAATCTATTGATTTCCTTTCTTCTCTATATGTGGATTTTTCTTTTCGGCTATCTTTTTCTATGCGGATGCCCTAGAAAATGAATATAGGGTCTATTTATAGGTTAGAAACCATTGGAAGAAGATAAGGATCAAAAACTGCCTTTTCTGGAGATTTACCGACGGCGATCCGGATTGGAATTTGGCGATCCGGATTGCAGAAGCAAGAAAGACGATTTCCAGAAAAATGCTAGTTCGGGATCCGGATCGAAGTCCCCGATCCGGATCGTTCATACAGTTCACCAAACATCATGTTCGGGATCCGGATTGCAAATCCTGATCCGGATCGTGCCAGTGAAAAGGTAAAACTAGTGTTCGGGATCCGGATCATGAAATGCTGCGATCCGGAGTTTGACCAAAACATCCTTCGGGATCCGATTGCAAATCCGGATCAGGATCATGCAAGTTGAAAAAGTAAAAAAGTGTTCGGGATCCGGATCATAAAGAAGCGATCCGGATTGAAACTTTGTATGAACATAACACCCTTCGGGATCCGGATTGCCGAGCACGATCCGGATCCTGAACATGTCCCATGTCCAGTTTTTGATGTTTATGCAATTAAAACATTCTTCCAGGTGTTTCTACACTACAAGAAGTATTCGGATCACCAAAAATCTTTAGTTAAACATACCTGATCCTTTTGAATTCTTCTTTCTTGAGATTGAGGTATATGATCCAAAGTTCTTCATCTTCAATCTTCAAGACTTAATACTTTCACGAAATACGCCAACTCAAATTCCGTAACAATCTCCCCTTTGGCGGTTTCGTGACAAAACACAAATCCACAAAAGAAAATTCAAAAAGATATTTTTGTTGCTATCACCATACAACAAAAATTTACAATGGAGATCAAAAAATTAAATACATGAGATAAACTCCTAAAACAGACTCTAGACTTAGACATCTGTAATCTCTGCACAAGAAATCATTCTTGACAAAGAAATCGTTAGATACCTCAAGAATTGAACATACAAAACCAAATACAGAGATAGAGTTTATTCTCATCATGACATTTGAAGAATTCAGATATGTAAGAGAATCATAGTTAAAACCAACATATCTTCTAAGCATTCAAAAACCAAATGTCAAAACTGTTAGTCCAACATCAACTTGTTAGTCATATTACATGCCCAAATAGTTAGTCAAATAGTTAGTAGGGGCATGCAACAATCAACAAATAAAAACCAAAGTTGAAGTTGAGATCATACTTACCTTAATGTTTTCATATTTCACACATTTTCGTCATGTTCAGTTTTGCATTGTCCAAGTTCTCTCTAAACTCTCTCCCCCTTTTTGTCACAAAACAAAGCCAAAAACGTAGCAAAAGCTACAAAATATAAGGAGAGTTAAAAAGTTCCATTAATATGCACAAACTGAGAACTAAACTACAAGTTAGAACAAAAACTAAAGTCCTAAAATCCTGCACAAAATGAAAGATAAATCAGTCAAAAAGTGATCATTCTATCAGAATCCGAGTCTTCAGAGCTTGTGCAACCCATTTTATGAACATCTTCTTTACCCGCTGGTCATTGAATTGACCCTTTTGGTTATGGTAATATGAGCTGCCGTGATGATTTCAAGCTCATTGGAAATTCTTTGCTGCTCCCTCAAAATTTGTTCTTGCTTAACAGATAGTCGCTGTTGTTCCTTGAAAATTGAGGATAGTGATGCTTCAACATCTCCGCGGGTTCTTGTTGAGATGGTGAGGCCGAGTGCCGCCACAAGGTCTCTTTCCAGTAACATGTGGTAATTTGTGAAGCGATTTCACAATCGTTGATTCATCTATCATTCCGCAACTGTGCTGATATGATGTTGAGCTTATATCAATGTTGAACTTTTGTAAGATCCTCATGATGAGTAGAGGAAACGGAAGTCGCTCCGAAGGATGAGGATGTACAATATATCTTGACATCCTATTCCAAATTATGTACGGAATATTCATGTTCAAAACCGACAGCCTCAGAGGGATGACCTATGAGATATAAGAACAGCAGTCTCTCCCATCTCACGACCTTGGTCTGCATGTTCGGCAGAATGTTGTAACACGTGATGAAGTTTAGAAATCGGTACTCCAGTCGTAGATTGCTTGGATTTTACACTTTTACCATCAGCTGATTTAGTTCCTTCCAAACAAATCTTCTCGATCACGGTTTGCCACAAGGCATTAGTCAAACTTCTGCCCTTTAAAAAATTGACCCCTGAAGAGTTAGATTCCATGCCAAGGACTTCACCAAATAATTGCGGAGTGATCTTAAGTTTCATCCCTTGGACATTCGTAAAGAAGTGCATTGGTCCATGTTCATCTTCTCGAAGATGTCTTGCATTCGTGTAAAAAGTTCTTACACGATACAAACAATATCCAAGAAGTTCAGGGAATCGGCATCCGATTGGATAAGAGAAGGCTTGCTCAATTAAGGTTCCAAATTCTGGTGAGTGATTGCGAAGAGCTTCAATGTTGACATGACGCTCACCGATGCATTCACGTCGTTCAAAAGCTCTAAGGCGATCCATGTTGACGAATTCTTCGTCCACTCGAGGTGGCGAATCAGGAACTGTTGGCGTGTCAATACCAGTGTCTTGTCGTAGTCCAAAGCGTTTAGTCACACGTTTCCTTTTCATCGAGATGGTTGGTGCAGTCATAGGTGCTTTCCCTGTATTCATGGTTGCCTTTCCTTTTGAGCCATCGGAGGCTTTTCCTTTTGAACTATCAGATGCCTTTTGTTCAGGCAAAGAATCATCATCATCATCATCAGTCAATGCAGCCCAATCTACCTCATGACAGTCCACTTCAGTGTCACTGACCTCAACAAACTCACCCCTTTTGTGTTTTTCTTAGCTCTCTTTAATTTGTTCGTGGCTCGAGTGTGTACCATCGAAACCAGGAGAAGAATGATCCACGTGAATGCCATTGACTCTAGTGCTTGAGTTCAGAGAAAGTGTCCTGTGAAGAGCAACTCAAGAACATGAAAAATCGTCAATTTTGAAAAATTGGAAAAATTGTACCCAAACAATCATATTCATGTAGAGAAGCTAAGAATCAAATTAGTTTTGCAAAAAGAATTTTAAAAATAGAGCAATCGCATGATTTTCAAAAATTCCTCTTTTATGCCCTAAAACAGAATTTCAGAAATCGAAGCCCAAAAATTCGTTTATCTTGAGAAAACCCAGCATAAAAGCAAAACTAATCGACCCAGAGTCCTTATTTCAAAAGAAATTTGATCAAAAACCATTCACAAACGAAAAAGATCCATGATTTCTACTCACGTTTGATGAAAATATATAAAAACTGTGAAAAACCGAGATTTGATCAACAAAACTTACTTGGAATTGAAGAACTTTGAGTTTGGAAGCTCCAAGATGCAAGAAATCTAGAGAGAGAAACTCTACAAGCTTGGGAACAAAAGATTAGGGTATAAAGGAATTGAAATCTCTTTGATCCTGTTATAAACCCTAGCCGGGATCCGGATCCGGATCGTGAATGTGACTCCGGATCGGCTACCCGCAGGAGGAAGCCTGCGTTCGGGATCCGGATCACTTATCCCGATCCGGATCGGCTTCAACTTTTTCTCCAGAAAAAATTAGAAAATTCCATAAAATCAGAAAAAGTATGTAAGCACTTTACCATGTCACTTTAAACAAAAATCATCGGTAATCCAACAACCGAAGATGACATCCTTCTATCAAAAATACTCAAAAATGAAACGAAAATTTTACAAAACCTTTTCCATTAAACACAACTTCAATTACATCTATCTTGATCTCAGCGGTGCCTTTATCAAATCATTAATTTTGGTAAAGAACTGAAATACCAAGATCAAAGATGTTAAATCCCATGTGATGACCCGGATCTCCGCAGAGCTGCTACAGTGCGTTGGGGTGGCTGTTGGAGGCCTACATGGTGTGTTGGAGGTGTTTGGGCATAATTGGACACAAGGGTTGGACTTCGGGCCCAAATGGATCATGTGAGTGATCGGAGGACCCCGTGGAGGGTTTAGAAGTGGTTTCGCGCGAATCGGATATTTAAATTGGGCTCCGCACGAAGTTTGGACTAAGAACGCATTTCCGGGTGCCTTCGGCAATTTTTAGAGTTGGAATTTGGCGAAACGGACGTCAAATTCGGATTCAGCGCGCGAAAACGGTCAAAATGGACTACCCACTTGATGTTTTTGAGCTCGGGTTACTGTTCACGCCGGAACAGTGATTCCGGCGATCGCCGGCGGCGGCCGCGGCGGCGGGCAGCGGCGGAGAGCGGCGGCGCGGCCTCGGGCAGGCGGCAGCGCGGCGGCGGCAGGCGCGGGCAGCGCGCAGCGCGCGGGCAGGGGCGCGGGCGCGCGGTCCACGCGCAGGCGTGCACCAGAGCGGGGTGCCACGTGGCATGGCTGGATTGGATGGCTCACGGGTCGCGGTCTACGGAGCATGTGGGTGCACGGTGGACGGAGGGGGACACGTGGCATCTTCCTATTGGTTCGGTTCATGAAGTCGGGTGCACCGGGTGCAGTGAGCGAGAAGGTTGACACGTGGCGCGCGGGGATTGGGCGCGCCACTGTGCGCGGCAGGCGCGGCGGTGCGCGGTGCACGGTGGACCGGGGCGCGACACGTGGCGGGTTCATTGGTTCGGTGTTTGAGGTTGTTGTGCACCGGGTTCAGCGAAGTTATTCCTTGGACACGTGGCGAGCGAGGATTGGGCGAGCTACTGTGCGCGTACGGGCGGCAGGCGGCGGGGCAGGCGCGCAGGCGGCAGGCGGCAGGCGGCGGTGCCGGCGGGCGTGGCGGCCACGGCGCCGACGTGGCGCACGCGTGCGCCACGTGGCGGCCGCCCATTGGCCAGCGCCAACTGCCCGTTGACCGAGGGCTGGCCACGTGGCGTGTGGGGAGCGGCCGGATCCGCTGTTTGGTGTTCGGGGACACGTGTCGGTGCGAGGAGCGGGTCGGACGGTTGCGGTCCGACCGGATCGCGTGCGCGGAGTGGGCCGGGCCGGGCCGGGTTACTGTGCGCGCCCGAAAGTGCGGGCCGGGCCGCACTGTTTGCGCCCGAATCTTTTCGGGCGCCCGAAAATGGGACCCATTGGTCATTTTGGAATTCTTTTGGTGGGCCTATATATACCCCCTCCTCTCCCTCTTTCTCACCTTTTTCCGAGCTTTAGAGAGGGAATGAGAGGGAGAGATCTATATGAAAGTTGTTCCCCTTGATGCCCTGATCTTGTGGTGGATTCTCAGAATTCTGGAAGCTCGGCAACGGCGATATCATTTTTACAGTTCGCCTCGGTTTTCGCCCCATTTCGGCCCATTACCGTCGCAGTTCAGTCAGAAATTCGCTGTGAGCAAACCAGGAGGAGTTTTTGGACGATTTCTTCGACAGCGTGTTCCTAAGAGGTAAGGCTTCGATTTTCGTGTTGATCGCTTCGCTCCGTTTCGCACTTTTGGCACGTTTCCCGAGACATCTTTGACCCCCTCTTTTGCTGTTTGGATGTTTGGACAGCGGTACCTTCGACGAATTGTTTCTCGGCGTAGGAATATCGGATCGAGGCGATTCAAGAGTCGATTTTGGGCTACTTTTCGCAAGGAACGTGCTCGTATTTTTCTTGGAATTTTATGAGATTTATTTCGAGGTGAAAATTACTGTTTTCTCAGTGTACAGTGTGCAGTTTTTCTTCACAGTTTGATGTTTGGATTACCACCTTGCCGAATTTATAACTTGACTTACCGAACTCGGATTTGGGCGTGCAAGGTACCGTTTCGAAGCTATCGATGCGAGGATCGCTGTGATATTTTTCTGGGAATTTTCTGGGCACTTTCTGCAGGTGATAATTTAACAGTTCTGGGACTGTTGTTGTATGTATTTGTAAGAGCACTATTTGGGAGCCTAAGTGTATTTAGTGGACTTTGTGTTGTGCCAGGAGTGTTTCGGGTGTACTGTTCTTGTTGGAGCGCAGGATTGGAGTTTTTGGTATTTTCAGCTGTACGGACCCGGACAGTTAGCGCTTCAGGTGGGTGGTTGTTGCATGCCTCTACTTCTGACTTACTCACTAAGTTTATTAGAAAACCCCACTTTTGAGCATATTGATTGATTATTATGCATGATTGCCTGATATAAATGTGAGCCTATCATCTGAGATTAATTTTGTGAATATAGCATGTTGGGGATATTATGGGAATAATATTTCTGTTGGAACATGATCATTGGAATAATTTATTAGTGATGATTAACATGCTACACTAGCACCTAGATTTATGAAAGTGGATTAAATGATTAATTGTCAGGACATAATGACACATCAATGTGCGGGTGCCACTGTGGGATTTATTATGGATCAGGGATTATTTACATGTGTAGTTGACCGATGATGTTAGTATGATGGACATATTTATGTGGATTTATTATTTGTTACACCTGCAAAACTGTTATTTGCTATTCTCCATTTCATATTGCCTGAGGACTTTTGCATGCTTATTTGGACATCTAGATAGGCCACTATTTTATTGCTACACTATCATATTGGGATTTGACTTAGGAGAAACCATGATTGCTTTCTTTCTCCTTTTCATTTGGACTTTTGAGTCATGTTGCTCGAGTTCGAGCAGAGGTTTGGGATAGTGTAGCCGGGACCTGAGGGTCAGTGACAGGGTGTACTTGATGTTGGATTGTGGGTTATTGCGGCAACCGCGGACAGTAGGCGGTTGACCGGATCTTGATTATTTACCCAATTGTGGGTTGGGGGTTATTGCGGTGACCGCGGACTTTGGGCGGTTGACCGGATGTTTACTATTGCATCAGATTGGGTATCAGATTTCTCTAGTGGATGGTATTTCCCACTTTTGAGTACTATTGCATCAGGATCGGGGTTTCATTAGTGGACGGAGTTTCCCACTTTGATCATAGTCATGATCCAGTCCTGCTATTGTGAGATATTGGTTACAGAGATGCTTGATACAGTGATACTTTACTCGTGTGGGTCGCTCCCCTCGAGTGCCACTCCGGAGTAGGCTTTAGACCGTGTTGGGTTCCGGTCAGTTGGTGAGTTGTGAGTGATGGCAGAGCAGGCAGTACCAGTTTACTGGTGGCACTAGATTGGGTCTATTTAGCCAGATGTTGTTTCCTGATGCATTCATACCGTCATTTCCTTCGGTATTGCATTTAGAGGCATACTTGTTGTGGTTTCCCCTTTTATTCAGTAGTTCTGTTTACAGCTTTACTACCTGCCCTTTTCTTGCCTCTAGTAGACTTAGTGGGTACGCCGGAGCTTGAGGCTTTACCCACAGGGGGAGGCTACTGGTTTACTAGTGGTTCTCACCCCCACTGTTGTTTCCTCTTCTTTTCCCCCCTGTTTTGCAGAGTCCTCATTGGAGTTGCTGATCTTCGGTCGTTGTTCGGGGCGAGGGAGTCACGAGCTAGATCGTTACCACCCGAGGAGTGTAGCTGTATCCCCTGGTTGGAGATTCCTCGTAGCTGTTGGCTGGCTTTTACTGTTTATCTGGAGGAGAGAGATCTTTTGTATTTGGAGAGACTGATGTACTATAGTTTTAGTTTATCTCCTTTTATAGTCGAGAGATGCTGTACTGAGGACATTGTATGATGATTATCTGTATTTGAGGGAATGGATATTGTACTCTATTTCATGATGTATAGTAATTGGATTTTATTTTACAGCATTTTATTTCAGCTCTGATATTTGTGTAGCTATAGTACTATCTTTTGCAGGTTAGACGCTTCGCCTATGCGGGTTTTGGCATAGGTGGCGGATCTGTTGGCGAGCCCGGGTCGCAGTTTCGACCCCGGGGCGTGACAGATTAAGTTGGTATCAGAGCTTAGGGATAGGTCAATTGGGACTGTAGAAACCCTAGGCTTATGGTTGGACCCTAGGATGACTTCGTGAGAGTCGTGAGTTTTGCGAGAGTCCTGATTGAGTTTTATACCTCTCCCAAGGGATGGGATGGGTGATTGGCATGTTTATTCTCCTAAGCAATTATGTTGGCTGCAGACAACATAATGCGGCGGAACGGTTGACATGCTCTAGACTCTCGCCGGATTGGGTCGAGTTTTGTTTTGTGCTGTGGTGCAGTTGGTCGTGGTGAGCGGTGTCTCCCCGACGCGTTGTGCGGATTGGTGTGCACTCGTCGCAGCGGTGGAGCTTGAGCGGATTGTTTTGGGGCCGGATATCCGGATTGAGGTTAGAGAGCTTCAGGCCCCGATGGCAGGATTGTCTGAGGTATATCAGCGGCAGAGTGAGCCGCTGGTCTGGGTGACACAGTTGTCGGAGCAGTGGGCAGCCCGACAGTGTTTTTCTCCTGAGACCACCTGGTTACAGTATCCTCAGCGGCAGTGATTTCTGAGGCGCCGATGGAGCGAGTGGCCCCTCCGTGCCAATGTTTAGTGTTGCGGCACCGAGGTGGGGTGGATTGCTGATAGTGGATGAGTTGTGGGACATCATTGATCGATGGAGCCAGTTTTGGCAGATGAACCACCCCGATTTATGGATTTGAGTTGGAGCCTTTGGAGGCAAAATCGTGGTTGGTGGTGATGGAGTGATCAATTGAGGGTCCCCCTGTGCTAGAGAGTTGATGCAGTTGTTGAACTGTACGCTCCAGGTTTCGAGGGACGAAGCGCGTAGGATGCGTGCGACTGGGAGTGGATTGCGCCAGAATACCCTTTTAGTTTATCTGATCCCTCTGTTTTGGATTTTGGATTTTGGATGCCTCGATGGAGTAGGCATTGTGTATGGAGCGTACTGTTGCAGTTCCTTTGGATAGGGATCTGCCGCCAGAGGCGAGTTCTGGATAGAGGCGCCTGGCGCTAAGTGTTGGGGGACAGATCGGCTGGCAGAGGCACTTTCGTTTTCCTTTCCTGGATGGTGGACATCCTTGTGGACGGATTATGTAAAGCTTACCCAAAGGAAGGTTACCCTTTGTGATTGATAACATTGTGTTTGGGGTACAATAGATGTGCTTGAGGGGTGAGCTGAGTAAGGATAATTGAATGAGGAATTGCAGGAATTAATTGTGTTTTGTTATATGACGATTGCAATAATGGATTTTCTGAGATGTCAGAGGTCAGGTGGACCCCGGTGGCAGCATCAGCATCGTTATCAGAGTGGCGCAGCGGTAGCGTGGATTTGTTGTCTGCGAAGGACCGTATTCCTTGCCTCAGTGTGAGCAAAGGCGGAGAATTGTGCTCCTTTTGTGGATAGCCTTGATTTTCAGGCAGATTAAGTGACGACCACCTACATTGAGCGGTTGAGACTGTGCTGCCTGGGTGGAGGGCACCAAGGCAGTGGATCGGGTCGTCGCAGGTGTGATTTCATCACAGCAGTCGGAGTTAGAGCATGTTGCATTCCTGCATGGACTAGAGGTAGATTTGTTACCACATGCACTAGAGGTACAGGTTCCTGTTGGGTGGTGCATGTGGGGGAGGCTTGTGGATCATGTCCAGTGCAGTTGAGACCTCGAGTGGTATCGGCAGACTTATTGGTAGTTGTACCTGGTCAGTGTTTGACCCAGTGCGTGGGATTGGTTGGCACAGTGCCACATGGTGTATGACTGCGGAGAGAGAAGGTTATGATCTTCTGCAAGCAGACATTAGAGACTTGTTCTTTGAGACAGTCAGAGCACACAGGTTGCAGCGACAATGCGCGAGGTGCTTACGGCGGCACCGGGACGCGAGGATATCCCTGTTATCGTGAGATCCCGGGTGTGATTCCACCGGAGCTGATAATGATGCCGTCGATTAGGGAGATTGAGATTGCGGTTGACGTGGTTCAGGGAACCACGCCAACCCCGATAGCACCTCATTGGATATCACCTGTAGAGCTGAGAGAGCTGATGGCGCAGTTGCAGGATCTGATGGATCGAGGGTCTGTTCGACCTAGTGCCACCCCGTTGATGTACGGTGGTGATGCCACACCGTTGATACACGGTGGTGATGTCACGTCGTGGACACACGACAGTGAGGGTCCTTGTATGGTGTGACCGCAGGCAAGTTTGGATATTATTTAGGACCTTTTGATGGAGTTATACTCCGGCAGTTGTTGCTGATGATGCATGTATCTTTTTGGATCATACAGCTGAGTATTTAGCCAAGATGGTGTTCAGGACCCGGTAGGGGCATTATGAGTACAGTGAGGACAAATGGAATGACTAATGCCCTGTCGTCTTTAAGATTTGAGGAATTGTGTGTTCCAGCTGCACTTGGAAGAATTATTTGAGATATTCTTCTGGGATATTTTGATTTTACCCCATCTCTGTATGGTTTAGAGCTGGTGGAGTACTTGTAGATGGTGTAACAAGGTCTGTGAGGAAGAAGCTGTATGCCAAGTTGTTGTGGTACAAGTTTTAGCTTCGAGAGCATATCTTCTTGGATCACTTAGTCTAGCCATAAGAGGCGGTGGTGGAAATCCGGCCAAAATGGATGCTATGCGAGAATGGCTGAGACCGGCAGTTATTTGTTGAGGTGAGGAGCTTGTGAGCCGGATAGTGCCAGCAGAGCTTGACGAATTGGTGATGAGATTGATACCAGCCCTGATTTCAGCATCGCCAGTGTTGGGAGATGGATTTGTGATATACTGTGATGCCTCCCATAGTAGCTATGAAGTTACAGTTGGATTTGTGGCAAGCATCCAATATCACCCTGATAGGGCCACTGTGGTGGCGGATACCTGGAGCAGGAGAGCTGTCAGAGGTCGAGCTTGTTGATGCCACAGCTGGCGCTGTGTGGACTGTCGAGGCAGACGTGGCGTATGATGGTGTCACTGAGGGCTCTTTTCCTTTCGGAGTTGCCTAGCACGTCACTGGTTTGGGAGTTGAGGACACAACTCCCGAATTTGATGAAGTGATCGTCTGGAGCAGGTACCCTTTTTCGAGCCTGGAGGATTGGATTTACCAGCTGCAAGGGTACTGGATCTTCTCGAAGATTGATTTGCGATCTGGTTCTTTCAACTGCTTATAGTGTGTGCTGATGCCCGAGAGTTGGGGAGGTGTTGCTACACCCTGATGGTTTTTGGATTAGAGATCAGAGTTTACGTGATCAGTTGGAGGACTATATCGGATGCCCCGGGAGTACAGAGGTACTTGGATCGAGCTTGTGTGCCGATGGACTTGTGGTTGGATTATCTGAGGCCCTGGGAGGAGCGGAGGCTTGTACCGATGCAGATTACTTGGTAGCTCGAGCGGTTAGCCCAGCTGTACTTGGTTGAGTTGGTACGGTTTTTCTGGAGTGCCCGCCTTTATTTTGTTCTAGTTGGAGACCCGAGGACCGCATCGCGCCTTTGGAGGAGGTACTTGTCAGCCTTGGGAGCTTGAGTGGTGGATGATTGGATGTTTACCCCCCTTTATTTGGTTGAGATTCCGTGTTGAGGAACGACTTTAGTTTCGAGGACGAAACTTTCTTTTAGTGGGGGAGGATGTGATGACCCGGATCTCCGCAGAGCTGCTACAGTGCGTTGGGGTGGCTGTTGGAGGCCTACATGGTGTGTTGGAGGTGTTTGGGGCATAATTGGGCACAAGTGTTGGACTTCGGGCCCAAATGGATCATGTGAGTGATCGGAGGACCCCGTGGAGGGTTTAGAAGTGGTTTCGCGCGAATCGGATATTTAAATTGGGCTCCGCACGAAGTTTGGACTAAGAACGCATTTCCGGGTGCCTTCGGCAATTTTTAGAGTTGGAATTTGGCGAAACGGACGTCAAATTCGGATTCAGCGCGCGAAAACGGTCAAAATGGACTACCCACTTGATGTTTTTGAGCTCGGGTTACTGTTCACCGCCGGAACAGTAACTCCGGCGATCGCCGGCGGCCGGCGGCGGCGGGCAGCGGCGGAGAGCGGCGGCGCGGCCTCGGGCAGGCGGCAGCACGGCGGCGGGCAGGGCAGCGCGCAGCGCGCGGGCAGGGGCGCGGGCAGGGCGCGGTCCACGCGCCGGCGTGCACCAGAGCGGGGTGCCACGTGGCGACTGGATTGGATGGCTCACTGGTCGCGGTCTACGGAGCTGTGGTGTGCACGGTGGACCGGGCGGGAAAACACGTGGCATCTTCTATTGGTTCGGTTCATGAAGTCGGGTGCACCGGGTGCAGCGAGCGAGAGGTTGACACGTGGCGCGCGGGGATTGGGCGCGCCACTGTGCGCGGCAGGCGCGGCGGTGCGCGGTGCACGGTGGACCGGGGTGCGACACGTGGCGGCCTCGGATTGGTTCGGTGTTTGAGGTTGTTGTGCACCGGGTGCAGCGAGTTATGGCTTGGACACGTGGCGCGCGAGGATTGGGCGAGCACTGTGCGCGTACGGCGGCAGGCGGCGGGCAGGCGGCAGGCGGCAGGCGGCAGGCGGCGGCGTGCCGGCGGGCGTGGCGGCCACGGCGCCGACGTGGCGCACGCGTGCGCCACGTGGCGGCCGGCCATTGGCCAGCGCCAACTGCCCGTTGACCAGGAGCGCCACGCGGCGTGAGGGGAGCGGCCGGATCCGCTGTTTCGTGTTCGGGGACACGTGTCAGTGCGGGGAGCGGGTCGGACGGCCGTTCGGTCCGACCGGATCGCGTGCGCGGAGTGGGCCGGGCCGGGCCGGGTTACTGTGCGCGCCCGAAAGTGCGGGCCGGGCCGCACTGTTTGCGCCCGAATCTTTTCGGGCGCCCGAAACCGGGGACACATTGGTCATTTTGGAATTGTTTTGGTGGGCCTATAAATACCCCCTCCTCTCCCTCTTTCTCCTTTTTCCGAGCTTTAGAGAGGGAATGAGAGGGAGAGTTCTATATGAAAGTTGTTCCCCTTGATGTCCTTGATCTTGTGGTGGATTCCAGAATTTCTGGAAGCTCGGCAACGGCGATATCATTTTTACAGTTCGCCTCGGTTTTCGCCCCATTTCGGCCCATTACCGTCGCAGTTCAGTCAGAAATTCACTGTGAGCAAACCAGGAGGAGTTTTTGGACGATTTCTTCGACAGCGTGTTCCTAAGAGGTAAGGCTTCGATTTTCGTGTTGATCGCTTCGCTCCGTTTCGCACTTTTGGCACGTTTCCCGAGACATCTTTGACCCCCTTTTTGCTGTTTGGATTTTGGACAGCGGTACTTCGACGAATTTTTCTCAGCCTAGGAACATCGGATCGAGGCGATTCAAGAGTCGATTTTGATCTACTCGTCGCGAGGAACGCAGTGGTGATTTTTCTTGGATTTTATGAATTTATTTCGAGGTGAAAATTACTGTTTTCTCAGTGTACAGTGTGCAGTTTTTCTTCACAGTTTGATGTTTGGATTACCACCTTGCCGAATTTATAACTTGACTTACCGAACTCGGATTTGGGCGTGCAAGGTACCGTTTCGAAGCTATCGATGCGAGGATCGCCGTGATATTTTTCTGGGATTTTTCTGGGCACTTTCTGCAGGTGATAATTTAACAGTTTTGGGACTGTTGTTGTATGTATTATAAGAGCAATATTTGGGAGCCTAAGTGTATTTAGTGGACTTTGTGTTGTGCCAGGAGTGTTTCGGGTGTACTGTTTTGTTGGAGCGCAGGATTGGAGTTTTTGGTATTTTCAGCTGTACGGACCCGGACAGTTAGCGCTTCAGGTGGGTGGTTGTTGCATGCCTCTACTTCTGACTTACTCACTAAGTTTATTAGAAAACCCCACTTTTGAGCATATTGATTGATTATTATGCATGATTGACTGATATAAATGTGAGCCTATCATCTGAGATTAATTTTGTGAATATAGCATGTTGGGGATATTATGGGATAATATTGCTGTTGGAACATGATCATTGGAATAATTTATTAGTGATGATTAACATGCTACATTAGCACCTAGATTTATGAAAGTGGATTAAATGATTAATTGTTGGGACATAATGACATATCAATGTGCGGGTGCCACTGTGGGATTTATTATGGATCAGGGATTATTTACATGTGTAGTTGACTGATGATTTTAGCATGATGGTTATATTTATGTGGATTTATTATTTGTTACACATGCAAAACTGTTATTTGACTATTCTCCATTTCACATTGCCTGAGGACTTTTGCATGCTTATTTGGACATCTAGATAGGCCACTATTTTATTGCTACACTATCATATTGGGATTTGACTTAGGAGAAACCATGATTGCTTTCTTTCTCCTTTTATTTAGACTTTTGAGTCATGTTGCTCGAGTTCGAGCAGAGGTTTGGGATAGTGTAGCCGGGACCTGAGGGTCAGTGACAGGGTGTACTTGATGTTGGATTGTGGGTTATTGCGGCAACCGCGGACAGTAGGCGGTTGACCGGATCTTGATTATTTACCCAATTGTGGGTTGGGGGTTATTGCGGTGACCGCGGACTTTGGGCGGTTGACCGGATGTTTACTATTGCATCAGATTGGGTATCAGATTTCTCTAGTGGATGGTATTTCCCACTTTTGAGTACTATTGCATCAGGATCGGGGTTTCATTAGTGGACGGAGTTTCCCACTTTGATCATAGTCATGATCCAGTCCTGCTATTGTGAGACAGTGGTTACAGAGATGCTTGATACAGTGATACTTTACTCGTGTGGGTCGCTCCCCTCGAGTGCCACTCCGGAGTAGGCTTTAGACCGTGTTGGGTTCCGGTCAGTTGGTGAGTTGTGAGTGATGGCAGAGCAGGCAGTACCAGTTTACTGGTGGCACTAGATTGGGTCTATTTAGCCAGATGTTGTTTCCTGATGCATTCATACCGTCATTTCCTTCGGTATTGCATTTAGAGGCATACTTGTTGTGGTTTCCCCTTTTATTCAGTAGTTCTGTTTACAGCTTTACTACCTGCCCTTTTCTTGCCTCTAGTAGACTTAGTGGGTACGCCGGAGCTTGAGGCTTTACCCACAGGGGGAGGCTACTGGTTTACTAGTGGTTCTCACCCCCACTGTTGTTTCCTCTTCTTTTCCCCCCTGTTTTGCAGAGTCCTCATTGGAGTTGCTGATCTTCGGTCGTTGTTCGGGGCGAGGGAGTCACGAGCTAGATCGTTACCACCCGAGGAGTGTAGCTGTATCCCTGGTTGGAGATTCCTCGTAGCTGTTGGCTGGTTTTACTGTTTATCTGGAGGAGAGAGATCTTTTGTATCTGGAGAGACTGATGTACTATAGTTTTAGTTTATCTCCTTTTATAATCGAGAGATGCTGTACTGAGGACATTGTATGATGATTATCTGTATTTGAGGAGAATGGATATTGTACTTATTTCATGATGTATAGTAATTGGATTTTATTTTACAGCATTTTATTTCAGCTCTGATATTTGTGTAGCTATAGTACTATCTTTTGCAGGTTAGACGCTTCGCCTATGCGGGTTTTGGCATAGGTGGCGGATCTGTTGGCGAGCCCGGGTCGCAGTTTCGACCTCGGGGCATGACAGGCGGCATGCTAAACAGCTCTGGAGGAAACACATCCGGGAACTCGTGGACAATAGGGATATCCGCGAGTCCCGGTGCCACCGTAGGCTCCTTAACCACACAAACCAAAAAGGCCACGCATCCACTGCGCATCATCTGCCTCGCACGAGAAGTCGAAACTACTGAGGCGAAGAAAGCACTCTGGCACCCTCTATAAACAAACACCTCCTGGCCAGGCTCGCTAAAAGTCACCGTCCTCGTGGCGCAATCGATCGTCGCGAAATAGCGAGTTAGCCAATCCATCACAAGTACTATGTCGAAATCTCGCAGCTGACTAAGGACCACAGGTCCGCTGGCAAAATCCAAGACTCAACCTGTACCGGACAAGACTAACAACACTCCTCTACATACAATGTATGCTCGGGAATCTATACCTCTAATGCATGTGGCAACCGACCTAACTCTAGTCCATGAGATGATGCAAATGATCTACTGATAAAAGAATGTGATGCACCGGTATCAAATAAAGTGCGAGCTCTAGTACAAAAAGTAAAGTGATACCTGCCACCACATGGTCGGCTGCCGAGGAGTCCTCTACCTGGGCGGCATAGACTCGCCCGCTCTGTGCCGGGGGTCTGTAGTCTGCAGGGTTGGAGGAAGGTGTCACGCCCCGGGGTCGAAACTGCGACCCGGGCTCGCCAACAGATCCGCCATCTGTACGGAAACTGCCGTAAAGACGAAGCGTCTACCCTGCAAGTCAGATCTATAGCTATAATGTATCAGAGCTGAAAAAAGAACCAATAGCTACAAAAAATCCACTGAACAACTGATATAAAGTAATCTTCACTAATACACAAATCCTCAATATACACAGTCTCACAATCACCCAGACTGTCCAGTACAAAAGTGGAAATATAAAATACAGGGTACATCTACCTCTGACTCTCAAAACTGGTAAGGAACTACTCAGCCACGTCCTCACCTCGATCAGCTGCCTCCGCGCGAACCAAGCCGGAACAGCTACCACAGGAACCTGCCACCGCAGCGGGTGTGAGAACTACTGCAAAGGTAGTTCCCAGTGGGTACCGTCTCAATATCCACGGTATGCCCACTAAGTCTACTGGAGGCACAACAGATAGGTATGCAGATAGATAGATAGATAAATCTGGAAGAAACTATAGCTATCATGTCTCAATCATCATGCTCAAGAAACTCTACAATGATGAAGATGTGCATACACTCGCTACTGCTAACATGCCTCAAATATCATGCTCAAAGGAAAACTCATCTATGAACATACTATGAAACTCACTCACACATATCACCCAATCCCAATGACTGTCCCTCTTTGGACCAGTCAAACAAACCTGCGCACATCTACTGCCACTACGCCCAAACAGGACTTGGTCTTACGTAGGGTGTCCCTCAAGGACTATCTCAATCTCAAGCGAACTCTAGTGTATCAACTAGTCGTATCATCGCAGCCTCGTCAGGCTCGGAATCATCATCGCACCCGGGGCGTAGCTCGAGGGGAGCGACCCCAACGAACTCAAGTATCACAAGTATCTCATAACTGGCATGAAATGCCAGGCTCAGCAGGCTATAATCCACGATCAAACAGATCGGTACTCAATGCTCAACTAGCATACTCAGTCGGAGAAAAACTCCACGACTCGAACAGGAAATGCCCAAACACTCTCACAGCTATGTCGGAGAACCCTCAACGACTCAATCTGATAATGCACGACCCGTGGCTGAGTCGGGAAACCTCCACGACTCGATCTGCCAGAGCCCCCAAGACTCTCAAGGCTAAGTGGGAGAACCATCTCCACCACTAAATCAGAACACGACCCATGATCTAGAGTAACCCAATCAGGGAATACATCCTCAATACCCCGCGAACTCAAGTATCTCAAAACTCTCTCATGACACTAGAAAGTCATCTCATAATGCTCTAAAAATCCACTCGGCCCTCTGGCACGAGAACACATGCATCCTGAACCTACTCCACCCCTCGGGAAGATCTCAATATTTTAAAACTCTTTCAAAACCCAGTTTTCATTAAAACAGGTCCGACGATTTTTAAAATGGTTCAGATGCCAAGATAACGCCAACTAAACATGCAGTCTAGTGTCAATTCACTTCTAGATCATGCTAAAAATATCTGGGGCTCGCAATTGTATTCCTACAATTTTCTAGGCAACTATCAGATTTACCAGCTATGCAAATAATTAAGCTAAACATGATCAACATGCATTCAATAGCTTTAAAGGGCATTCCATACATCTTGAAGAAATTCCAACCCACCTCAAATGCTTTCCGAAGGCCGCGCCGAAATCGGAGAAGAAACGGGCGAAAACAGACGAAAAACTGCACTGTGCCTCTCGCGCGCACGCGCGCCGTCGCGCATCTCGGAAAAAATCCACAAAGCTCCGATCAATCCTCTATCACACTCCCCAAGGTCTCAGCATGCCTCTGCTCAGCTCAAGAGGGTCCCCCACACGTGCGCAAGAAGCAGACAAATCCTCGGATTTGCGCAGTAACCTCCCTGCTTGCACCCGAGAGCACAGGGAGAGAGGGAGAGAAAGGATGGAAATTAACTCAAAATCCCAATCAATTCCATCAATAAAACCCAAGAGGAGAACTATCGAATCCAAATCCACAATCTCCAACAATTAATTTACCTCAATTGCTCCTCGCGAGCGCACGTTGACTCGGTCAACTCCCACGATGCACGCGCCTGCTTCTCCTTCTACTACTTCCTCCTCTTCTTCTTCTCTGGCAGCAAGAAAAGGAGGAGGAGATGATAAGGAAATGAGAGGTGGAGAGGGAGCAAGTGTCTGGGTATTTAACATGACGGGAGTGGTTGGAACAGAAGAAGCCCATACCTCCAATTCACTGTGCAAGTCCGAGCATTAATGGGCTCCCCTGGAGGCTGTGTTCCGGTACCTGCTCATGGGTACCGGTACACCCCCCTTGGTTCCGGAACCAGCTACCTGGTTCCGGAACACAGCCACCCAAAACCTCCAGAATCAGCCAGAAATCTCCGAAATCGCGCCGTCAACTCACTTTCTCGCCTCGGGACCTCCGCATCGCTCCGGGACCAACCGAACACCTCTGTAAAATCATAATACACATGTCCCAAGGGATCAACTCACATCAAACCCATCCATGAAACCAATGCTCGACCCGCAAGCTCTCAATCCGACGCCAACTCACTTTTCTACAAAAAAGCTTCCGCGTAGCTCCGGGACCACCCGAACCTCTCTGTAAATACAAACAGAAACTGCTAAAGGTATTTCCACAATACCAGGATGCCACGTGGAGTCGGCACACTGCCCGAAGCTCCGGTACTCTACACTCTCCCCTTCTTTTAACGGTTTCGTCCTCGAAACCCCAAAACTCCAAAACTCAGGAGGGTGACTCAAATAAGTGGGGATAAGAAACTCTCAGCTCATCCTCAGGCTCTCATGTGGCCTCTCGCTCCTCATGATGACTCCATAAGACCTTTACCAAAGATAAGATCCGGTTGCGTAATTCTCTCGTCTCTCGAGCAAGAATTCGCACCGGTCGCTCCTGATAGCCCAAGTCCTCGCCTGACTCCAAAGAAACGAAGTCCAAATCATGCAAGGGATCCAAATCCATGCTTCCCTCAGGACGGATACACCAACGTCCTCGTGGTACTTGCCAAATCATGGTGGTAGCGCAACTCGATGAGCAACTGATCCAATGCGCTCTAACTCCTCGAATATGCCAATAATTCGCGGACTCAACTTCCCGCGAAAACTTAAATCTACACATTTCTGCGGATAGTGATTTCCAGAAGTCACCAAAACTCCCTGCCTCCAATTGGCATAACTTTTCCGTTGCTCCTTAGCAACCACAATGCTGAGAGCTTCACGATGCATTCTTACATCCATCCACAGGGTAAGAAGTCCAACATCGGGAACAACACTCAACCCCTAACTCTCAAAATCAGCTCTCGGATCTCGGAATCCACGGGCACACAGATGCGGTCCTTGTACTTCAGTACTCCCGCTGCATTCACTGAGAAGTTCCCTCTCTAATCCTGTCCAACGGAGTGGGTTACGAGTCCAAAACACAAGTTTTGCCACATTCCCGGGGAACACCACCTTAATCTCAATTCGTCTCAATTACTCTTTCAGCGGCATTTGCTGAGTAAACCATCATACTCCAAAACTGCACCGCTCGCCTATTCAAGGCAGCTGCGACCACATTGGCTTTGTCGGGACGTTACTGTAAGCTCAATCATACATCCTTAATAACTTTATCCACCGACATTGCCCCAAATCAAATTCCTTCTGAGTAACCCAGTACCTCAGGTTCTAGGATCGATAGATATCTCAAATCTCTCTCTATCTCAAGCAACTATTCATAATGATGTTAATACCATCCACAGCTTGAACTCCTCAAGGTTATGCTGGCACTGCTTAATCCACAACTCTGGACCTCTGTCACTATCATGGGTCCAAGCCGAACCTAAACGGCAACACTCTTCGCCGGGTCCACTGTCACTCCTGCGGCTGTAATAACATGGCCTAACCACAAAATCTTCCGAAGTCTAAGAGCAAATTCTCTACAACTCGGCATCAACTTCTTCTCATAGAAGTTGCAGCACTATCCTTAAGTGCTCCTCGTGCTTAAACTCATCTCGGAAACCAAATCCGATATAATCAAATCAACTGGCCTTGTATAAATTTAACTCAACTACTAGCACGGCAACTCACTGTAGAGCTCAAACTCACACTGGTTCTACTGCCTGGTCCAAGTACCGCCGGAACACACAAGTCCTCAAATCCAAAGGCCGCAGGGCCTTAGTCAATCCGCTTGACCTCACTATAAGCTCAAAATGTCTCTATCGGGTTCAGACTCTATCTGGCACAGCCCTCAGCTGTAGGGTTCCACAAAGCCTTCAATGTCCCGCAAGGCATCAACCCAACACGATCCAAATCTAACTGTGCTCGAATCGTCACAGCACTCTCACCGTTGTGCACTCACAATGTGGCATCACTGCCGTATACCAACGGCATGGCATCACCACCGTGTATCAACGGCGTGGCATCACCACCGTGTATCAACGGTGTGGTAACACATCCAAAATACCAATCTCTCGGATCCTCACTGTCGTATCCTCACGACGTGGCATGGGGTCACCCAAACCTCTCGATCCCTCGGATCCGCAGCTGTGCTAACAGCTCTCTCACTGACTCACGAGTGATACTCCAAGAGATGCTGCCGAAGTCGGCGCGGTTTCCAAACCACGTCGATCACTATCTCGATCTCAGTCTCACTAAACGGCGGCATCAACATCAGATCAGGTAAACTCCTGTCCGGGATCACACGGGCGATAAAGATATTCCTTTAGTCCCGGTGCTGCAGTAGGCACCTCTTCTACCGTCGCTAGCAAAGCGACACGACCACGACTCAACCTCTGCCGTGCTCTAGCATCCTCTATAACCACACTCCTCCTGGCCAGGTCCACGGAGGGTCATTGTCCATTCTCGACAATCCAAGATAGCACAACATTGGGATAACCAATCCCTATCCAACCTCATATCAACATCTCGGAGCTGATGTAGGACTAACAACTCTAGGATCAAATCCAAGGTATTAACTGCACTGGCAGGACTGGCAACACTCATCCATGCGCTATACGTGATCTGGAACCTGATCCTCACGTGCACAAGCCAACAGTCCCACCTCCGGCCCACACGCAGCTATCTTTGCTCTAGTAAAGCACACACCAGCGGTGTCGGCATCAACATGCTCTAACTCCGATGACCATAAGAAAACCACACCTGGTAAGACGCGCTCCACTATCCTGGCGTCCTCCAACCAACTACACCATTTCATCCACTAGATGCTGGTGGCCATCGCTCAATCTGCCTCGGCATCTCGGCTCAATCAGCCTACCAGTAAGTCGGATGAACCTCTATCTCCTGTAGGAGTAATGGGGTGCCGTCGCAAGCGGCAATCCAAGAGCACCACGCTGGGACACTCTGCCTGAAAATGCCCTGACTATCCACAAGAAAAGCATCGCCCTTTCCCTAAAGTCACTCTATGGCGATGAATGCGGCTCACCACAAAAGACACAATCATACGAATACTGCTGTTGGTGCCTCGACTGTCGAGAACCTCTTAATCTCTGTCTCCTCTGAGACTCATGATCCTGTGACTGGAATTATGGCAACCTCGATCCACGCGACTATCCCAAAATCAGGCGATACTGGACATCTCTCTCTGGAGCTAGTCCCTCGCTCTCCGTCCCTCTCGGACGTGATCGCAGATCCTCGGTCAATCCATCGGGCATGCACAATCGGTGCATCTAAAATCGCTCGCCGAGAATACCCAAAATGACAACATCTCAAAGCAGTCCCCTCTCAAACATAATCAACTATTGTTGAGGCGCCTTCGGCGGCACGGGGACTCGAGGATATTCCAGTGGTTCGCGAGTTTCCCGATGTGTTTCCACCAGAGCTGTCGACCATGCCGCCAGAGAGGGAGATTGAGTTCGTGATTGATGTGGTACCCGGAACCGCACCAATCTCGAAGGCACCTTACAGGATGGCGCCAGCCGAGCTGAGAGAGTTGAAGGCCCAGTTACAGGATCTTTTGGACAGAGGCTTTATTCGGCCCAGTGTTTCGCCGTGGGGAGCGCCTGTTTTGTTCGTGAAGAAGAAGGATGGGACACTTCGCTTATGTGTGGATTACCGGGAATTGAACAAAGTGACCATTCGGAATAAGTATCCTCTGCCACGGATTGATGACTTGTTTGATCAGCTGCAGGGAGCCTCCGTGTTTTCGAAGATTGATCTCCAGTCCGGTTACCACCAGCTGAGGGTGAGGGCCGAGGACATTCCCAAGACGGCGTTCAGATCCCGGTATGGACATTATGAGTTTACGGTTATGCCGTTCGGTTGACCAATGCCCCAGCTGCATTCATGGATCTGATGAACCGGGTTTTTCAGCCGTACTTGGATCGATTTGTGGTCGTGTTTATTGATGACATCCTGATTTACTCCCGGAGCGATGAGGAGCACGAGGGTCACTTGAGGATAGTGCTGCAGCTTCTGCGTGATAAGAAGCTGTATGCCAAGCTAAAGAAGTGCGAGTTTTGGCTTCGGGAGGTTGCTTTCTTGGGCCACATTGTTTCAGCTGCTGGAGTAGCGGTCGACCCGACGAAGATTGACACAGTTCGGGATTGGCCGAGGCCGACGACGGTTTCTGAGGTACGGAGTTTCTTGGGCCTAGCGGTTATTATCGTCGGTTCGTGGAGGGCTTTGCGAAGCTCTCTACTCCCCTGACCAGCTTGACAAGGAAGGGGACGAAGTTTGTTTGGACCGAGCGATGTCAGCAGAGTTTCGAGGAACTGAAGAGAAGGTTGATCTCCGCACCAGTTCTTGCACTGCCGGTTATGGGAGAGGGTTTCGTGATCTACAGTGACGCCTCACACAGTGGACTGGGTTGTGTTCTTATGCAGCATGGTAGGGTAATTGCCTATGCTTCACGGCAATTAAAGGATTATGAGAAAAATTACCCTACACATGACTTGGAGCTTGCAGCTGTTGTTTTTGCACTGAAGCTGTGGCGGCATTACCTCTATGGTGAGCATTGTGAGATTTATACGGATCATAAGAGCTTAAAGTATCTGTTCACCCAAAAGGAGCTGAACCTTAGGCAACGCCGGTGGTTGGAGCTGTTAAAGGATTACGATCTGAGTATCCTTTACCACCCCGGCAAGGCCAATGTGGTGGCAGATGCTTTGAGCAGGAGGTCAGTGCATAGCTTGAGTTTGATGATTACCCAGCAGGCACAGCTGATAGAGCAGATGAGGCGACTTCAGATTGAGGTAGTATCCCCTGGGGTCTCTGCGAGGCTTATGACTATGGTCTTGCAGCCCACTCTGCTGGACAGGATCAGGGAGACGCAGAGTGAGGACCCCCACTTGGAGAGGATCAGGGCTCAGATTCAGGTAGATGAGAGAGGGGATTTTTCAGTGGACAGCTCGGGAGTACTACGGTACAGGGACCGAGTTTGTGTGCCATCAGATTTGGAGATTAGAGATCAGATTTTGAGAGAGGCCCATTATACACCTTATACCATCCATCCTGGAGGTACTAAGATGTATAAGGACCTTAAGGCACACTTTTGGTGGTCAGGGATGAAGCGGGATATTGGAAGGTTTGTTGCTCAGTGCTTAACTTGCCAGCAAGTGAAGGCAGAGCATCGTGTTCCTGCTGGCAAGTTGCAGAGCCTTCCAATTCCCGAATGGAAGTGGGACCACATCACCATGGATTTCGTGACTGGGCTACCGAGATCGCAGAGTGGAGCCGACGCAGTCTGGGTGATTGTTGATAGACTTACCAAGTCAGCACATTTCCTGCCTGTACAGATGACTTGGTCCTTGGAGCGCTTGGCACAGCTTATATTTGGATGAGATCGTGAGGCTGCACGGAGTACCAGCGTCCATTGTTTCAGATCGAGACCCGAGATTTGTGTCACGGTTTTGGGGGAGCTTACAGTCAGCCATGGGTACTCGGCTTAGTTTTAGCACGGCATTCCACCCACAGACAGACGGTCAGTCAGAGCGCACCATTCAGACGCTTGAGGATATGTTGCGTGCGTGCGTCATGGATTTTGGAGGAGGTTGGCACCGACACTTACCCCTGGTTGAGTTCGCGTACAACAACAGCTTTCAAGCGAGCATTCAGATGGCTCCGTTTGAGGCGTTGTACGGACGCAAGTGTCGGTCGCCCCTATACTGGAGTGATGTGGGTGAGAGGAGGACGCTGGGGCCAGATTTACTGCTGGAGGCAGAAGAGAAGGTTCGGGTTATTCGTCGGCACTTGGAGACGGCCCAGAGTCGCCAGAAGAGTTATGCAGATGTTCGGCGGCGAGACCTTGAGTTCCAGGTTGGTGATCACGTCTTCTTGAAGGTCTCGCCCTCGAAAGGGGTCCGGAGGTTTGGAGTGCGGGGGAAGCTCAGTCCCCGCTTCATTGGACCCTTTGAGGTGCTTGAGAGGGTAGGCCCTGTGGCTTATAGAGTTGCTCTACCTCCCCGCTTGGCTGGTGTTCATGATGTCTTCCATGTTTCGGCCTTGAGGAGATATGTGTTCGATCCGTCTCATGTCATTGACTTCGCATCCTTGGATATCGGCGAGGACTTGGTTTACGAGGAGCGCCCATTGCGGATTCTGGCTCGTGAGGTGAGGGAATTGCGCAACCGGGCAATACCTTATGTGAAGATCCTTTGGAGCAACCATGAGGAGCGAGAGGCTACCTGGGAGCTTGAGACGGCGATGCGAGATGCCTACCCTTTTCTGTTCGAGACTTCTGGCTGAGGTACGTTTGTTTTGCTCTGTTTCGTTTCGAGGACGAAACTTTCTTTTAGTGGGGGAGGATGTAGTGGCCCTAGTTCCCATGCAGTGTTTTTCCGATGGATCCACTGTTAGAACACCTAGTATTGGTGTACCTGGCCCACAGTGCATCAATTGGGTGCTATTGATGGACCCTGTGTGCTTTTATTTACTGTTTTGGCCTTCGGCTGGGTTTGCCGAAATTTCTGAAAGGATTTAGGCCAAACAGAGGTCGTAGATGGATTCAGCGCGGAAAAACGCTTGAAAACGACTATTTATTTGCTTAATTTGGAGTCCGGATGCCCAAAAACGGACACCCGGAAGTTTTTAGTGGAAAATGGTGCATGGGAGGGGCCGTAGACCGCCGGGATGCCACGTGGCAGGCTCTGATTGGCCGGTCTGCGATGCGCGGTCCACAGAGCAGCGCGGCGGGGTGCACAGACCCGGCGCATGGACACGTGGCACCGCCTGATTGGCGGGCCCAGGGCGCGCGGTCTACCGGGTGGAGCGCGGCGGTGCATGGACCAGGCGGGGGACACGTGGCAGTCACCGGTTGGTCGGTGCACGCGGCGCGGTCCACGGAATTCCTGTCGAAGGCGTGGACCGGGTGCAGGGGACACGTGTCACTCCCTCGTTGGCGGGTGCAGCGCGCGCGGTGCACGGAGCGCGGGGTGGTGCCTCGGGATGCGTGCGCACGTGCGACCCACGTCGCGCGGCAGGCGCGCACGTCGCGCGGTCGGGGTCAACGGGGGTGGACACGTGGCGCCCGCTCATTGGCGGGCGCCACCGCCTTACTGTGTGAGCAGGCGGACACGTGGCGGGCGGTGAGTGGCCCGCTTCGGTGTTCGCTGTTCGGGCGACACGTGGCGGGCTCCGAGGCGGGTCGGACGGATCGTGGATCCCGTCCGACGGCGTGTATTGGGCCGGGCTGCACTGTGCGCGCCCGAAAGTTTTGGGCCGGGCCGCACTGTGCGCGCCCGAAATCTTTCGGGCGCCCGAAAGTTGGGCCCGAGCCCAATGACTTGATTTTTTTTGGGCTTTTTCTTTGAGGCCTATATATAGGTCACCTTGGGCTGGCATTTTCACCCTTTTTTCGTGGGAACCAGCCCTTGAGCTCTACATGAAAAATATTTCTCTCCCTCTTACCTATCTTCCGACAAAGTTTCAGAAAATCTGGAAGCCGTGACGACTGTGTTTCCTACCTCGTAGTGCGGAGCGACGTTCTACAGTGTGAGGCCCATTACCGTCGCATTTTCTTCTGGGAGACCTGCAGAGCTACCCCGACCACATTTTTGGACGATTTCTTCGCCAGCGGTTGCACAAGAGGTATATCTACGTTTTCCGTGTTGATCATTCTTCCCAGAAATAAGTTTTTTGAGGGTTTGGGGTACATTTTTACGCCCCTTTGCTACAGTTTGGAATCTTGACAGCAGCGGCTTCGCGGAATTTTATCTTCACTTCTGGATATCGGATTTCGACGATTCAAGAGCCTATCGACATCTACTCTTCGCGAGGATCGTCGTGATATTTTTATTGGAATTTTAGAAAATTTATTTTCAGGTGAATTTCGCGTGTGAACAGTAACTGTGTATGCAGATTTTTGGAATGTGATTGTTATGTGTTAATTGTTGTAATTGTGAATTGTTGTTGTACCCAGGACTGTAAGAGCACTTTTTCTGTGCTCCTGGCTCTGTGGATCTGGGAAATTGTCGATTCCTGGACTGTTTATCTGTACCGTCTCGGACAGTTAGCGTGTTCAGGTGGGTGATCCTGCTTTCAATAACTATGGACTGCACTCTAATTCTGCAATTATAAATGCATACATGATAGTATTTGAGTGATATAAACTGTGCAAACTGTATGATTGTAACCACAGTTATTAATTGCTAAAATTGATGATCTTTTGGAACTCTTGCATCATATGAACCACAAATTGGAAAACTTGACTTAGCACATCTATTATGCATTGTATGTCTTACCCAGATGACTACTGTTAAGATTATGCATCTACTTAGTTTCCCCCACAGCATTTGTTACTTTTGTCATTCTGGACATAGTGGTCTTCCCCTAAGTGGTGGGTTGGGAGGTTTAGTAGCTTTGGATGCATTGTACTCGTGTCTGGGGACCGAGTAGAGTCGGTAGCAGTCTGTAGATTGTTCATCATTGAGATAGTGACATGTGGGACAGTATGGATTCTTAGTTAGCGAGTGAGACAGTGATTGGATCATAGCCTGCAGGAGCCATATTTGAGATCGACAGAGATGCGCAGATACTTTGCTCGGTGGGGTCGCTACCCACGAGTGCCACTCCGGAGTTGGGCTTGCTACTTCTATTGCGGCTTGTCGATGTTGGTGTCCCTCTGGCTGAGCCAGTTTTGGCAGTCATGGACATCGTCCCTCTGGCTGAGCCAGTTTTGGCAGCTACGGACATACCTACAGCAGTAGGTAGGCGCAGGTTTGACTGGACCCTTTGGGCAGTCAGTTTGGATTGGGTGACTTGAGTCGAGCATCAGTAGAGACATATTGGTCTTCGTCCTTTTTCCTTGAGCATTTAGATAGAGGCATAGTAGCAGTAGATGTTTTACTTTCCAGCTTTTCTATACTGCATTTTCTTTTGTTACTTTATGCCTCTTGTAGACTTAGTGGGCAGGCCGTCGGGCTTGTTGGCGGCACCCACTGAGAACTACTGTGGGAGGTAGTTCTCACACCCGTCGTGGTGTCTTTTCCCCAGGGACTCCAGCTCCAGTTCCTGCGGTGCCTGTTGCTGATCCAGCTCCTACAGACCGAGGTAAGGGAATCGCGAGGTAGATCTTTTCCCTTCCAGCAGCAGCGAGAGATAGAGGTACCCGATGCACTTTTGGTTGTGTCTTTTAGTGTGAGAGTTTTTGTAGTGAGGTATCGAGTTGTACTCTTCTGTTTTCTTTTGAGAGACTCCTGTATTTGTGTGAGGACTTTATGTATATTTTTGTGGGACAGTTTTACTTCTTGTTAGTGTTAGTTTTACTTTTCAGCTCTGATATCTGTTAGTTTAGATACTTACTTGCAGGTTAGACGCTACGTCTCTACGGGGCTTCCTGTAGGGGCGGCGGATCTGTTGGCGAGCCCGGGGTACAGTTCTGACCCCGGGGCGTGACAGATTAAGTGGTATCAGAGCCTAGGATGTAGGTCTTGAGGACTTAGGAACCCTAGGCTTATGGTTAAACCCTAGGATGACCCACGTGAGAGCCGAGATTTTTAGCGAAAGTCTTGATTGGGTTTCTGACTCTCCCGAGTGGATCGGGACGAGTGATAGACATGTTTTCCTTTTGTAGCGACTATGTTGGCTGCAGACAACATAGTGCTTCGGAAAGGGGACATGCCTTTTGACTTTCGCTAGATTGGGTCGAGTGTTGCTTCTGGTTCTGATTGTTTGTTTTGTCCCTCAGGTGGGGATGCCTCCTCGACGTTCGATGGTGACGCGTTCGCAGCCTTCGTCCTCAGAGCCCGAGCAGGAGGACTCGGGGCGAGGACCTCAGGCTGAGATTCAGGAGCTCCGTGCCCAGATGGCACAGATGGCTGAGGCGGCTAGACGCCAGGAGGAGGCAGTGGCGCGGCTGACGCTCTTATTGGAGCAGAGAGCACAGCCGGCAGTGGCACCCCCTGAGGCTTCGCCGGTGCCTTCTTCCCCTGTTGAGGCACCCCCTGTGGCGCAGACTGCACCGGCGGTTCCTGCTGTGCCGGTTTCGAGTAGGCCACCCGCCGGGGCGACGGGAGCGTTGACTGAGACAGAGCAGCGGGAGGTTGTAGATTTGCTGATGAGATTCCGGCGGTTCGATCCGCCCCGCTTTTCAGGCATGGGTGCTGAGCCTTGGGCAGCCGAGACTTGGATTACCACCATGGAGCGCCACTTTGAGAGCTTATTTGTGGATGAGAGGTATCGGGTCATTCTGGCTACCCATTTTCTGGAGAGCAACGCCGAGGCGTGGTGGCGGCGTGTGCGACCAGCTGGTCCACCTGGGACGCAGCTTCTGTCCTGGGCCGAGTTCCGGAGCATGTTGCTGGGAGCCTTCTTTCCGGAGAGTGTCCGACAGCGGCTGGAGGAGCAGTTGAAGAATCTCCGCCAGGGAGATAGACCGGTGCAAATGTACATAGCGGAGTTCAACCAGCTGTTGGCATGTGTGCCTCACGTGGCCAGGGATGAGAGCCATCGTGTCTACATGTTCGAGAGAGGACTTCGTCGAGACATCTACCAGTTCGTCCGTTCCCGCAGACTACAGACTGTGGAGGCCTCGATGGAGCAGGCCTTGTATGTGGAGTGTGGAGAGGCCGTGATGGATGAGGTATCTCCGGCCCCTGTAGCGACTTCTGGGGCGAAGCGCCCGGCCCCTGCGGAGGAGGGGCAGTCTAGCAGGCAGGGACCCCCGAGACCTCCGCGTTTCCACCCTCAGGGCCGGGGGCACCAGGGACGCCAGAGATCGGGGGCGTCCCGACAGTCACAGCAGCAGCAGCAGCAGCAGCGTCGACCCCCGCGACAGCAGCAGCCCCCACAGCAGTCTTCTCGGCAGCAGCGCTCAGATCGGTGTGTTATCTGCCGGGGCCCTCATCCGCCGACTCAGTGCCCGCAGAGGCAGGGCCGGTGTTTTCGATGCGGGGAGGCCGGCCACATTGCGAGTGCTTGTCCTAGGGCCGGCCATCCAGCTCCTTCTTCTGCATCAGCACCGACCGTTCCTTACCAGCCAGCCGGACCTTCTGCAGCTTACAGCAGGCCAGATTTTGCCTCTTCTTCTTCTCGACAGCCAGAGCGGCGTCCCCCGGCACCGAGCGGTCGTGTATATGCCGCTCAGATTGAGGATGCCTTCGCAGCAGAGCAGGTCGTCGCAGGTATTATTCTGATCTCGTCAGTCCGTGCTCGGGCTCTTTTCGATACCGGTGCTTCTCATTCATTCATTAGTAGATCATTCGCATCCTTGCATGGTATAGCGGTAGCTTCTTTATCATCTGCATTAGAGGTTGAGATACCGGGTCATGTTCTACATGTTGAGGAGTGCTGTAGAGATTGCCCCATTCAGTTGGGATCCTGGATTCTGCCGGCCGACTTGCTTGTTTTACGACAGCTCCAGGATTTCGATGTTGTTCTGGGTATGGATTGGCTGTCGAGATATTATGTCACTATTGATTGCCGCGATAGGACTGTTACTCTTCGTGAGCCGGGGCAGGAGGTGTTCGTCTTCCAGGGCTGTCAGAGTTCCTTGTTCGCCTTGACTATTTCTTCAGCGAGGGCCAGGCGGTTGATGAGTAGAGGATGTACTGCATTTCTGGCGACGATTGTTGAGGCGCCTTCGGCGGCACGGGGACTCGAGGATATTCCAGTGGTCCGCGAGTTTCCCGATGTGTTTCCACCAGAGCTGTCGACCATGCCGCCAGAGAGGGAGATTGAGTTCGTGATTGATGTGGTACCCGGAACCGCACCAATCTCGAAGGCACCTTACAGGATGGCGCCAGCCGAGCTGAGAGAGTTGAAGGCCCAGTTACAGGATCTTTTGGACAGAGGCTTTATTCGGCCAGTGTTTCGCCGTGGGGAGCGCCTGTTTTGTTCGTGAAGAAGATGGATGGGACACTTCGCTTATGTGTGGATTACCGGGAATTGAACAAAGTGACCATTCGGAATAAGTATCCTCTGCCACGGATTGATGACTTGTTTGATCAGCTGCAGGGAGCCTCCGTGTTTTCGAAGATTGATCTCCAGTCCGGTTACCACCAGCTGAGGGTGAGGGCCGAGGACATTCCCAAGACGGCGTTGATGGGTTTAGGTTAATAAGGATCTAATAGGGGAAAAAATACCTAGAGGGGGGTGAATAGGTGTAAACAATAAACACTCAAAAATCTTTGTGCGATAAAACCCAATGCGGAAAAATAAAAGAACACACAAGATTTTTACGTGGAAAACTCCAAACCGGAGTAAAAAACCACGGGACCGATAACACGGCGAAATCCACTAGAGTTAACACACGTACAAGGTGATATAACGTACTCACAGACGACTCAACCTTTTACCATACGCTCCTAGTAGATCTTCTCCGCTCGCTCCACGACGCTTCTCGAATCCACGATCCGCGCCCAACGCTGAATCCACAGCGTCCAACGTCGAGTCCACGACGTCCGACCGAATCCACGGTCTTCACCCAATGGCACGCTTCGAATCCACGAACGCACCTCGCTCCGAATCCACGAGAGCGATGCACCTTGAATCCACAAGGCCACGCGAGTCCACGCGCCGATTTTGGGGTAAATCGTTGTTTGTTTGGGTGGTGATGATCCGCCGAATACTTAGATCAAGAGTAGATCGGAAATACCATCTAAGTATTCATTAGTTTGATTCAACTCAAGATGTGAGTATGAAAACCTAGAATCAAACTAATCAATATAGATGAAGAACCATTAAATAGATCTAATGATTTCCGTTCTTCTCTATATGTGGATCTAAGGCCGTATAAAATGATATTTGAAAATGACGGCCTTTTTCCGATTGTGGATGCCCTAGAAATGAAAAGAAGGGCTATTTATAGGTTAGAAACCCTAGGAAGAATATTCGGATCAAAAACAAACTTTTCTGGAAAGTTTTACCGACGGCGATCCGGATTGCGAAGTCACGATCCGGATCGCAGACGCACAGAAGCAATTTCCAGAAAACCGCCTGTTCGGGATCCGGATCATAATCCCCGATCCGGATCGTTCATACAGTTTTACCAGAACAATGTGTTCGGGATCCGGATTGAGATTCCTGATCCGGATCGTTCAAGCCAACAGGTAAAACTATGTTCGGGATCCGGATCATCAAATGCTGCGATCCGGATTGAACCAGTGTATGAACGAACACCCTTCGGGATCCGGATTGAAAGACACGATCCGGATCCTGAACATGTCCCATGTCCAGTTTTTGATGAATATGCAATTAAAACCTCTTCCAGGTGTTTCTACACTATAAGAAGTATTCGGATCATCAAAATTATTTAGTTAAACGTACCTGATCCTTTTGAATTCTTCTTTCTTGAGATTGAGGTATATGATCCAAAGTTTCTTCATCTTCAATCTTCAAGACTTAAACTATTCACGAAATACGCCAACTCAAATTCCGTAACAATCTCCCCCTTTGGCGGTTTCGTGACAAAACACAAATCCACAAAGAAAATTCAAAAAGATATTTTTGTTGCTATCACCATACAACAAAAATTTACAAAAGAGTTCCAGAAAATAAAAACATGAGATAAACTCCTAGAACAGACTCTAGACTTAGACATCTGTAACTCTGCACACAGAAAACATTCTTGACAAACAAAATCGTTAGATACCTCAAGAATTGAAACATTGAAAACCAAATACAGAGATAGAGTTTATCTCATCATGACATTTGAAAGAATCAGATATGTGAAAGAACATAGTTAAAACCAACATATCTTCTAAGCAGTTGAAAACCAAATGTCAAAGTATGTTAGTCCAACATCAACTTGTTAGTCATATTACATGCCCAAATAGTTAGTCGAATAGTTAGTATAGAAGCATGTCACAATCACAAAAGAAAAACAAAGTTGAGTTGAGATTCATACTTCATACTTACCTTTTACCTTGTCATTCATTGTTCATTGTTTTCTCTCTCTCTCTCCCCCTTTTTGTCACAAAAAAAGCCAAAACGTAGCATGAGCTACAATATGTAAGGAGAGTAACAAAAGAAAAGTTCTAAAAGTATGCACAAACTGAGAATAAACTAAAAGAGTAAAGAAAAACAATGTTCTGAGAACTAAGAACCCAAACTAAGGTGACCAATTCTGTTGCTCAGTCTGAAGAGTCAGAACTAGTACAGCTCAGCTTGCTTAAAAGTCCTTTAAGCAAGTTCTTAAGGTTTGAGTATTTTTTCTTGATCTTCTTGTGTTCAGAGGAGACTTGCTGAAGCTCTCTCGATATTCTTTCATGTGTAGCAGAGATTCTTTGTTGTTCCTGACGAATCGATTCCAATATCTCTGTCTCAGTTGTCCGTGTCTTTGAATAAGATGAACGCTGTCTGGATGCAGATGGTGCATCAGGTCCTGCAGTCCATGGTGATTCAGTTTGCAAAATTCCTGAAAGTGAGCGTGCTCTGGTTAGAGGCCCACTCTGCTGACTTGTATTTCTTTGAACACTTTTCCTTCTTGTATATTGTATGGTCGTGGAGGCAGATTTCATAAGTCTCTTCCCTTTGGTGAACTTCCTTTCTTCTTCATCAATTTTTCGCTGAACATCCTTAAAGAAATCGTCCCATTCTTCACTATTGTAATCCGAGCTGTCTTCATTGGCTCCTTCCGGTTTGTCTCCAGTTGAGACGCCTGGTTCTTCTTTAACAGATGAACCCCCAGGCACCATTGCGACCAGAAAGATGATCAACCAGGAGAATGCCATTGATTCTAGTGCTTTGAGTTTTAAGAAAGTGTCCTGTGAAGACCAACTCAAGAACATATGAAAAATTGTCAATTTTGAAAAATTTGAAAACATTGTACCTAGACAATCATAATCATATAGAGAAGCCAAGAATCAAATTAGTTTTCCAAAAAGAATTTTAAAAATAGATCAATTCCATGATTTTACAAAAATTCCTCTTTTATGCCCTAAAACCGAATTTTTAGAAATCGAAGCCTAAAAACTCGTTAATCATGAAAAACCCAGCATAAAAGCAAAACTAATTGACCCAGAGTTCTTATTTCAAAAGAAATTTGATCAAAAACCATTCACAAACGAAAAAAATCCAACTTTTCAACTCACGTTTGATGAAAAAATAAAAACTGTGAAAAACCGAGTTTTGATCATGAAAACTTACTTGAATCCGAAGAACTTTGAGTTTTGAAGCACCAAGAAGCAAGAAATCTAGAGAGAGAAACTCTAGAAGCTTGAAAACCAAAATTAGGGTAAAGAAATCTCGAATCTGAAAGTTTCTATATAAAACCCTAGCCGTGATCCGGATCGGTCGAGAATGTGATCCGGATCGGCCACCCGCAGGGAAAATCCTGCGTTCGGGATCCGGATCACTTGCCACGATCCGGATCGGCTACACCTTTTTCTCCAGAAAAATTAAGAAAAATACATAAAATCCAGAAAAAGTATGTAAGCACTTTATCATGTCAACTTTAAACAAATGACATCGTTTCATACAACAAGAAATAGATTATGCAAAATCTATCAAAAATATCCAAAAATGAAACGAAAATTTACGAAAGTTAAAACACTTAAAGTTGAACAACTTCAATTACATCTATCCTGATCTTATGTGTAATGCCTTTATCAAATCATCAATTTCAGTAAAGAAAATGAAATACCAAGATCAATAGATGTTTGAAATCCCAGATAAGTTAGATAATATATCTAGACAATCTGTTGAAGGAGTGGCTCTTTGAGCATCTTTTACTAAAAATCCCACCTTATACCAACCATGAAATACGACTGAGTCAAGTATTTCAATATGAGTTTCATCAACAATTTTCAAAACAAAAATTTGCTTTTCATTCATGGAGTTTCTTTTTCTTTCATTTTCTCCATGTGGTGGTAGTTTTCACACTCCTCATTGGGATGTAACTCTTTCCACATCTTTTGAGCATTTCACATTTCATTGACTCCCCCTCAATTGGCTATCAATTATTTAATATATAAGGTATTCAACCAAACCATTGATCTCGAATTCATACTCGACTAAGCAATCAAATATGATAATGACTATACCAAGAGATCATTGAGAGAGAAATTGACTTTGATCACTTAAAAGATGGTTTAATTAACGTAAATGATCATTGCAACATTGAAATATTATGACATCAAAACATAATAAATTTCTAAATGCATAAAAGGATGCAATTAAAGTCAATTATGATTTATGCTCAATTAGTGTGCTATGTACAAAACATAGATAAAGAACAAAACAAAACAAAGAACAAAAACAAAACCTAATCTAAGCAAAGGTTTCAAAAGAGGTTATTTCAAGGAAAGCATGCCAATTGCTTTACGCAAGTGAATAAAACGTTTTTGATCCAAAGGTTTTGTTAAGATGTCAGCTAATTGATCCTCAGTTGAAATATATGACAGTTGAAGAATGTTTGATTCAACTAGCTCTCTAAGAAAATGATATCTAAGTTCAATATGTTTTGTTCTAGAGTGCAACACAGGGTTTTTAGAAATGTTAATAGCACTAGTGTTGTCACATAAAATGGTTACCGAAGATGTTGAAATTCGGAAATCGCTCAACACGCTCTTCATCCAAATCAATTGGGTTGAACAACTTCCTGCAGAAATGTACTCCGCTTCGGCAGTCGAGAGTGCTATGCAGTTCTGTTTTTACTGTGCCATGCAACAAGGCAGTGGCCAAGATAGAAGCATGCACCACTCGTGCTTTTCCGATCATCCACTGATCCAGCCCAATCGGCATCTGAGTATCCAACTATATCCAAAGTCGTTCCCATAGGATACCAAATTCCGAAATTGATTGTACCTTTGATATACCGGATGATCCGTTTCACCGCTTTCAGGTGAACCTCCTTCGGTGCTGATTGATATCTCGCACAAATCCCAACACTGAAGGATATATCCGGGCGACTAGCCGTGAGATATAGTAGACTTCCAATCATACTGCGGTACAGTTTCTCGTCTACATTCTCACTTTGTGATTCACTTCCAAGTCCCTTATGGCTAGTACCCATTGGAGTTGGAAAATCTTTAGAATTTTCAAGATCAAACTTTTTGACCAACTCCAGTGCATACTTGGATTGACACAAGTGAATTCCTTCATCGTTCTGCTTAACTTGTAATCCAAGAAAATAATTCAACTCGCCCATCATGGACATCTCAAATTCGCTTTCCATGGTCTCCGCGAATTTAGAAGCATCATTATCTCTTGTTGCTCCAAAAACAATGTCATCGACATAGATTTGAGCAACTATGAAATTGTTTTGATAATGCTTCACAAAGAGAGTCCTGTCAGCTCCCCCTCGAGTGTAGCCCTTTTCCAAAAGGTGCTTTGTCAACCTTTCGTACCATGCTCGCGGTGCTTGTTTCAGACCGTAAAGAGCCTTTTTCAGTCGAAAAACATGGTTAGGTAGTTTATGATCCACAAAACCTTTCGGTTGAGCTACATAAACTTCCTCATTTAAAAATCCATTTAAAAAGGCGCTCTTAACGTCCATTTGAAATAATTTGATTTTAAAATGACAAGCAATCGCAAACAGTATACGAATGGACTCGAGTCTAGCTACAGGGGCGAAGGTTTCATCAAAGTCTATACCTTCTACTTGAGAATAGCCTTGAGCAACTAACCTTGCTTTGTTCCTGATGATAGTACCTTCTTCGTTTTTCTTGTTCTTGAAGATCCATTTGGTACCTATCACATTGTGTTGCTTCGGAGGCTTCGTCAGTTCCCAGACTTTGTTTCGCTCGAATTGATGGAGCTCTTCCTGCATTGCTTTAATCCAATAATCATCTTGGAGAGCTTCATCAACATTCTTTGGTTCGATTTGAGATACATAGCATGCAAATCCGCAAACCAATTGTCTCCGTGTTCTAACTCCTTCTTGTGGATCTCCAATTATGTTCGATTCAGGGTGATCCTTGGAGATGCGTAACGTTTGAGGTAGAGGAGTAGGCGGAGGTACACGAGATGATTCCTGCACATCAGATAAGCTTGAAGAACCGTTAGATGCATCAACATTATTATCGAAAGAATTGTTAGAAGAAGATGCATTAGCAGGTGTATCATCATCAAGAGAGATATCGAGGGTAGATTTTTCAGATTCAAAGTGAAAAGCTTCATCTACCTTAACATTTATCGATTCTACGATCGTCTTAGATTCTAAGTTAAAAACTCGATATGCTCTGCTGTTTGTAGAATAACCTAAGAAAATCCCTTCGTCACTTCGAGAGTCAAATTTTCCAAGATTTTCACGATCACGTAAAATAAAACACCGACTCCCAAAATGCGAAAATATTTGATGTTAGGTTTTCTACAAAACCAAAGTTCATATGGTGTATTCAAAGTCCCCGGGCGCAAATACACTCGATTGATAACATAGACAGCAGTGTTCACCGCTTCAGCCCAAAAATATAAAGGAAGGTTCCGGCTATGAAGCATAACACGTGCCATCTCCTGTACGACCCTGTTTTTGCGCTCGACTACACCATTTTGTTGAGGTGTGTAAGGTGCGGAGAATTCATGTTTAATGCCATTAGAAACACAAAAATCAATGAATTTGGAATTTATGAATTCACCACCTCTATCACTCCTAACTCGAGTAATCCTTTCATTCTTTTCTATCATAATACGATTGCAGATTTCGAGAAAAGAATCAAAGGTATCAGCTTTTTCTTTTAGAAAGGCTACCCAAGTATATCTAGAAAAGTCATCAACCAACAAAAAAATATACCATTTACCTCCCAGAGATGGTTGACGAGTTGGCCCCATTAAGTCCATATGCAAAAGTTCCAAAGGCCGTTTTGTACCTATGTGGTTCAAATTCTTGTGTGCAGTCCTAGACTGTTTTCCCTTTTGGCAACCGCCACACACAAGGTTTTGTTCAAAAGAAAGTTTCGGAACCCCCTTGACCACATCTTTATTTGAAATTCTAGCAAGTTCCTTAAAGTTTATGTGACCTAGCCTTTCATGCCAAAGTGTTTCATTTTTCAAAGATGCTAGGTTACATTTTTCAGAAATTTTAGAAGGAACTACATAACAATTGTTTTCTGATCTAACCCCCTTTAAAAAGAAAGCATGGTTCAAGTCAGTTACAGTGCATTTATCAGATGAAAAATTAACTGAATAACCACTATCACACAGTTGACTTATGCTTATGAGGTTAGTCTTAAGGCCATGAACAAATAATACATTATCTAGAACCGGGCCATCTGGAATAGCTACCGTTCCCTTTCCAACAATTTTGGAAGACCGACCATCTCCGAAAACAACAAGTCCTCCGGAGTTTTTCTCAAAAGTTTGAAAACAGTTTTTATCGCCGGTCATATGACGGGAACACCCGCTATCCAGATACCAAGACGAACTATCATATGCATGCAAGGAAACATTGGTAGCAAGACAGGGAAAGATCTCACCTTTGCGCACCCAAACCTTTTTGGTATGCGTCGGTAATGGTCGTGGAGTTGATTTCCTAGGTGAGGGCGTCTTGCTTGAAGAATTGCTGCTCCTTGATGATGTCGTCTTGAGCGATGTACTACCAAGGCTCTTTTCCGTCAATTTGGTTGGAGTGGTTTTCCGAGGAATAGCCCTTTTGGTAGTTGCTGCAAGATGTTCTTGAGGTGTGCGTTTGGCTCCAGTCTTGCAGTTTCTTCTGATGTGCCCTGAAATGCCACAACGAAAACATACCTTGGTTCTTGTCGATTCCGAAGATGATGTAGTAGGTTCGTTGTCGTTGCTTGGCGTGAACACCGGTGTCGGAGGAGGAGATACCGACGAAGGCACAAATACCGTACCACTCGAACTTGGAATGTCTCCAGTTTGAGTGTATCCGAGGCCGAACTTGTTTCTTTGACCGAGACCAAGAGTCTGTCCAACTTACTCCTTCCAGAAGTAAATCTCTGTAAGTCATCCTTTAGTTGGCGTATGGTCTCTGTCATTTCAATTTTTCCTGTCGGGCCTCGCCGTAGAGCTTCAAGAAGTAATTCGCTTTGTTCACCATGTCTACATAACTCTTCTCGAAATGCTCATTGGACTCTTGAAGGGAAACATTTGTCTTAACCAGATTGTCCCTTTCCACTTCAAGATCGGTTGAGATAGAGGTTACTCTTTTTACTTCATCTTCAAGATCCAGTAATCTCTCTTTCAACCCCTTGTTTTGTTTAGCCAGTTTCTTTGAATCCCTCAAAAGTTGATGGTAGGCTAAAACAAAATCTTCACCTTCCGAATTATCTGACTCATCGTCCGTTGCAATCTTTTCCACAGTGGAGTTGGACAGTGAGTCGGATGTACTTGCCATTAAGCACATGAAGGATGAAGGTTTGGTGGACGCGTGGAAAGCTGTCGCGTTGTCTTCTTCATCACTTGACGATGACTCATTTGACGTGGAGTTGTCATCCCAAGTGACTGCTTGCATCGCTTTCTTCTTAGCCGGATTCTTGTTGGGACATTCCGTTGCTATGTGGCCGTAGCCTCGACATTTGAAACACTGAACTTGTCCCTCAGAACTTTTCTTATCCTTTGAGAAGTTCTCTTGGCTTCTTGACTTGTAGCTTGAGAACCCTTGCCTTTCTTCGACTTTCCGAAGGATGGAGTTTTGCTTGAATTTCCCCTTCGAAAGTTGCGGCGAAACTTCCTTGTCAAGAGAGCGAGCTGCTTCTCAAAGTCCTCCATAGAAATGTTCTCGTCGTCGTCCGAGGAGGATGAATCCGCGTCTTCTTCTTTAGTTGATTTCAATGCGTAACCTGAAGACTTAGAAGAGGATGCCTTTCCAGAAGAATAGTTAGTAGGAAAAGTCATTTCATAAGTTTGTAAAGCACCTACTAATTCTTCTACACGCATTTCGTCCGGGTGTTTAATTGTTTCAATGGCTGCAACCTTCGGGCGAAATCGTTCAGGAAGAGTTCTTAGAATTTTTCTTACAACTTTAAATTCTGGAATCTTCTCTCCCAAGTTAGCACATGAGTTCACGATGTCTTGCAATCGTGTGTAATAGTCAGTGAAGGATTCATTCTCTGCCATAGAGATAGAGTCAAACTTGCTCGTAAGCATTTGCAGTTTCTGAATCTTCACTAGGTTAGTTCCCTCATGCGTAACTTGAAGAACATCCCAGATTTCTTTCGCAGTCTCACATGCCGAGACGCGAGAGAACTCAGTTTGTGACAAAGCATTAAATAGAGCATTAATCCCTTTGCCATTGTAAGAAGATAAGTCTATCTCTTCCTTGGTCCATTTCGACCTAGGTTTTAAGGTGCGAACATCATCTAAAATTTCAGTTGGATTAGACCATCCTAATTCAATTGATTGCCACACCCTTTCGTCGATGGAAATTAAGAAAGCTTTCATCCGTACTTTCCAGTACGCATAATTAGTTCCATCAAAGAAAGGGGGTCGATTGATGTTTCCACCTTCAACCATTGTTTACAACCCTATTCCCGCTCTGATACCACTTGTTGGGTTTAGGTTAATAAGGATCTAATAGGGGAAAAAACACCTAGAGGGGGGTGAATAGGTGTAAACAATAAACACTCAAAAATCATTGTGCGATAAAACCCAATGCGGAAAAATAAAAGAACACACAAGATTTTTACGTGGAAAACTCCAAACCGGAGTAAAAAACCACGGGACCGATAACACGGCGAAATCCACTAGAGTTAACACACGTACAAGGTGATATAACGTACTCACAGACGACTCAACCTTTTACCATACGCCCCTAGTCGATCTTCTCCGCTCGCTCCACGACGCTTCTCGAATCCACGATCTGCGCCCAACGCTGAATCCACAGCGTCCAACGTCGAGTCCACGACGTCCGACCGAATCCACGGTCTTCACCCAATGGCACGCTTCGAATCCACGAACGCACCTCGCTCCGAATCCACGAGAGCGATAACACCTTGAATCCACAAGGCCACGCGAGTCCACGCGCCGATTTTGGGGTAAATCGTTGTTTGTTTGGGTGGTGATGATCCGCCGAATACTTAGATCAAGAGTAGATCGGAAATACCATCTAAGTATTCATTAGTTTGATTCAACTCAAGATATGAGTATGAAAACCTAGAATCAAACTAATCAATATAGATGAAGAACCATTAAATAGATCTAATGATTTCCGTTCTTCTCTATATGTGGATCTAAGGCCGTATAAAATGATATTTGAAAATGACGGCTCTTTTTCCGATGTGTGGATTGCCCTAGAAATGAAAAGGAAGGGCTATTTATAGGTTAGAAACCCTAGGAAGAATATTCGGATCAAAAACAAACTTTTCTGGAAAGTTTTACGGACGGCGATCCGGACTGCGCAAGTCACGATCCGGATCGCTTACGCGTAGAGAGCAATTTCCAGAAAACCGCCTGTTCGGGATCCGGATCATAATCTACGATCCGGATCGTTCATACAGTTTTACCAGAACAATGTGTTCGGGATCCGGATTGAGATTCCACGATCCGGATCGTTCAAGCCAACAGGTAAAACTCATGTTCGGGATCCGGATCATCAAATGCCATGATCCGGATTGAACTAGTGTATGAACGAACACCCTTCGGGATCCGGATTGAAACGACATGATCCGGATCCTGAACATGTCCCATGTCCAGTTTTTGATGAATATGCAATTAAAACCTCTTCCAGGTGTTTCTACACTATAAGAAGTATTCGGATCATCAAAATTATTTAGTTAAACGTACCTGATCCTTTTGAATTCTTCTTTCTTGAGATTGAGGTATATGATCCAAAGTTTCTTCATCTTCAATCCTCAAGACTTAAACTATTCACGAAATACGCCAACTCAAATTCCGTAACAGGCGTTCAGATCCCGGTATGGACATTATGAGTTTACGGTTATGCCGTTCGGCTTGACCAATGCCCCAGCTGCATTTATGGATCTGATGAACCGGGTTTTTCAGTCGTACTTGGATCGATTCGTGGTCGTGTTTATTGATGACATCCTGATTTACTCCCGAGCGATGAGGAGCACGAGGGTCACTGAGGGTAGTGCTACAGCTTCTGCGTGATAAAAAGCTGTATGCCAAGCTAAAGAAATGCGAGTTTTGGCTTCGGAGGTTGCTTTCTTGGGCACATTGTTTCAGCTGCTGGAGTAGCGGTCGACCCGACGAAGATTGACACAGTTCGGGATTGGCCGAGGCCGACGACGGTTTCTGAGGTACGGAGTTTCTTGGGCCTAGCCGGTTATTATCGTCGGTTCGTGGAGGGCTTTGCGAAGCTCTCTACTCCCCTGACCAGCTTGACAAGGAAGGGGACGAAGTTTGTTTGGACCGAGCGATGTCAGCAGAGTTTCGAGGAACTGAAGAGAAGATTGATCTCCGCACCAGTTCTTGCACTGCCGTTATGGGAGAGGGTTTCGTGATCTACAGTGACGCCTCACACAATGGACTGGGTTGTGTTCTTATGCAGCATGGTAGGGTAATTGCCTATGCTTCACGGCAATTAAAGGACTATGAGAAAAATTACCCTACACATGACTTGGAGCTTGCAGCTGTTGTTTTTGCACTGAAGCTGTGGCGGCATTACCTCTATGGCGAGCATTGTGAGATTTATACGGATCATAAGAGCTTAAAGTATCTGTTCACCCAAAAGGAGCTGAACCTTAGGCAACGCCGGTGGTTGGAGCTGTTAAAGGATTACGATCTGAGTATCCTTTACCACCCCGGCAAGGCCAATGTGGTGGCAGATGCTTTGAGCAGGAGGTCAGTGCATAGCTTGAGTTTGATGATTACCCAGCAGGCACAGCTGATAGAGCAGATGAGGCGACTTCAGATTGAGGTAGTATCCCCTGGGGTCTCTGCGAGGCTTATGACTATGGTCTTGCAGCCCACTCTGCTGGACAGGATCAGGAGACGCAGAGTGAGGACCCCCACTTGGAGAGGATCAGGGCTCAGATTCAGGTAGATGAGAGAGGGGATTTTTCAGTGGACAGCTCGGGAGTACTACGGTACAGGGACCGAGTTTGTGTGCCATCAGATTTGGAGATTAGAGATCAGATTTTGAGAGAGGCCCATTATACACCTTATACCATCCATCCTGGAGGTACTAAGATGTATAAGGACCTTAAGGCACACTTTTGGTGGTCAGGGATGAAGCGGGATATTGGAAGGTTTGTTGCTCAGTGCTTAACTTGCCAGCAAGTGAAGGCAGAGCATCGTGTTCCTGCTGGCAAGTTGCAGAGCCTTCCAATTCCCGAATGGAAGTGGGACCACATCACCATGGATTTCGTGACTGGGCTACCGAGATCGCAGAGTGGAGCCGACGCAGTCTGGGTGATTGTTGATAGACTTACCAAGTCAGCACATTTCCTGCCTGTACAGATGACTTGGTCCTTGGAGCGCTTGGCACAGCTTTATTTGGATGAGATCGTGAGGCTGCACGGAGTACCAGCGTCCATTGTTTCAGATCGAGACCCGAGATTTGTGTCACGGTTTTGGGGGAGCTTACAGTCAGCCATGGGTACTCGGCTTAGTTTTAGCACGGCATTCCACCCACAGACAGACGGTCAGTCAGAGCGCACCATTCAGACGCTTGAGGATATGTTGCGTGCGTGCGTCATGGATTTTGGAGGAGGGTGGCACCGACACTTACCCCTGGTTGAGTTCGCGTACAACAACAGCTTTCAAGCGAGCATTCAGATGGCTCCGTTTGAGGCGTTGTACGGACGCAAGTGTCGGTCGCCCCTATACTGGAGTGATGTGGGTGAGAGGAGGACGCTGGGGCCAGATTTACTGCTGGAGGCAGAGAGAAGGTCGGGTTGTTCGTCGGCACTTGGAGACGGCCCAGAGTCGCCAGAAGAGTTATGCAGATGTTCGGCGGCGAGACCTTGAGTTCCAGGTTGGTGATCACGTCTTCTTAAAGGTCTCGCCCTCGAAAGGGGTCCGGAGGTTTGGAGTGCGGGGGAAGCTCAGTCCCCGCTTCATTGGACCCTTTGAGGTGCTTGAGAGGGTAGGCCCTGTGGCTTATAGAGTTGCTCTACCTCCCCGCTTGGCTGGTGTTCATGATGTCTTCCATGTTTCGGCCTTGAGGAGATATGTTTCGATCCGTCTCATGTCATTGACTTCGCATCCTTGGATATCGGCGAGGACTTGGTTTACGAGGAGCGCCCATTGCGGATTCTGGCTCGTGAGGTGAGGGAATTGCGCAACCGGGCAATACCTTATGTGAAGATCCTTTGGAGCAACCATGAGGAGCGAGAGGCTACCTGGGAGCTTGAGACGGCGATGCGAGATGCCTACCCTTTTCTGTTCGAGACTTCTGGCTGAGGTACGTTGTTCTGCTCTGTTTCGTTTCGAGGACGAAACTTTCTTTTAGTGGGGGAGGATGTAGTGGCCCTAGTTCCCATGCAGTGTTTTTCCGATGGATCCACTGTTAGAACACCTAGTATTGGTGTACCTGGCCCACAGTGCATCAATTGGGTGCTATTGATGGACCCTGTGTGCTTTTATTTACTGTTTTGGCCTTCGGCTGGGTTTGCCGAAATTTCTGAAAGGTTTTAGGCCAAACAGAGGTCGTAGATGGATTCAGCGCGGAAAAACGCTTGAAAACGACTATTTATTTGCTTAATTTGGAGTCCGGATGCCCAAAAACGGACACCCGGAAGTTTTTAGTGGAAAATGGTGCATGGGAGGGGCCGTAGACCGCCGGGATGCCACGTGGCAGGCTCTGATTGGCCGGTCTGCGATGCGCGGTCCACAGAGCAGCGCGGCGGGATGCACAGACCCGGCGCATGGACACGTGGCACCGCCTGATTGGCGGGCCCAGGGCGCGCGGTCTACCGGGTGGAGCGCGGCGGTGCATGGACCAGGCGGGGGACACGTGGCAGTCACCGGTTGGTCGGTGCACGCGGCGCGGTCCACGGAATTCCTGTCGAAGGCGTGGACCGGGTGCAGGGGACACGTGTCACTCCCTCGTTGGTGGGTGCAGCGCGCGGGGTGCACGGAGCGCGGGGCTGGTGCCTCGGGATGCGTGCGCACGTGCGACCCACGTCGCGCGGCAGGCGCGCACGTCGCGCGGTCGGGGTCAACGGGGGTGGACACATGGCGCCCGCTCATTGGCGGGCGCCACCGCCTTACTGTGTGAGCAGGCGGGAGACGTGGCAGCCGGTGAGTGGCCAGCAACGGTGTTCGCTGTTCGGGCGACACGTGGCGGGCTCCGAGGCGGGTCGGACGGATCGTGGATCCCGTCCGACGGCGTGTATTGGGCCGGGCCGCACTGTGCGCGCCCGAAAGTTTTGGGCCGGGCCGCACTGTGCGCGCCCGAAATCTTTCGGGCGCCCGAAAGTTTGGGCCCGAGCCCAATGACTTGATTTTTTTTTGGGGCTTTTTCTTTGAGGCCTATATATAGGTCACCTTGGGCTGGCATTTTCACCCTTTTTTCTTGGGAACCAGCCCTTGAGCTCTACATGAAAAATCTTCCTCTCCCTCTTACCTATCTTCCGACAAAGTTTCAGAAAATCTGGAAGCCGTGACGACTGTGTTTCCCACCTCGTAGTGCGGAGCGACGTTCTACAGTGTGAGGCCCATTACCGTCGCATTTTCTTCTGGGAGACCTGCAGAGCTACCCCGACCACATTTTTGGATGATTTTTTCGCCAGCGGTTGCACAAGAGGTATATCTACGTTTTCCGTGTTGATCATTCTTCCCAGAAATAAGTTTTTTGAGGGTTTGGGGTACATTTTTACGCCCCTTTGCTACAGTTTGGAATCTTGACAGCAGCGGCTTCGCGGAATTTTATCTTCACTTCTGGCTATCGGATTTCGACGATTCAAGAGCCTATCGACATCTACTCTTCGCGAGGATCGTCGTGATATTTTTATTGGAATTTTAGAAAATTTATTTTCAGGTGAATTTCGCGTGTGAACAGTAACTGTGTATGCAGTTTTTTTGGAATGTGATTGTTATGTGTTAATTAGTTGTAATTGTGAATTGTTGTTGTACCCAGGACAGTAATAGCACTTTTTCTGTGCTCCTGGCTCTGTGGATCTGGGAAATTGTCGATTCCTGGACTGTTTATCTGTGCCATCTCGGACAGTTAGCGTGTTCAGGTGGGTGATCCTGCTTGCAATAACTATGGACTGCACTCTAATTCTGCAATTATAAATGCATACATGATAGTATTTGAGTGATATGAACTGTGCAAACTGTATGATTGTAACCACAGTTATTAATTGCTAAAATTGATGATCTTTTGGAACTCTTGCATCATATGAACCACAAATTGGAAAACTTGACGTAGCACATCTATTATGCATTGTATGTCTTACCCAGATGACTACTGTTAAGATTATGCATCTACTTAGTTTCCCCCACAGCATTTGTTACTTTTGTCATTCTGGACATAGGGGTCTTCCCCTAAGTGGTGGGTTGGGAGGTTTAGTAGCTTTGGATGCATTGTACTCGTGTCTGGGGACCGAGTAGAGTCGGTAGCAGTCTGTAGATTGTTCATCATTGAGATCGTGACATGTGGGACAGTATGGATTCTTAGTTAGCGAGTGCGACAGTGATTAGATCATAGCCTGCAGGAGCCATATTTGAGATCGACAGAGATGCGCAGATACTTCGCTCGGTGGGGTCGCTACCCACGAGTGCCACTCCGGAGTTGGGCTTGCTACTTCTATTGCGGCTTGTCGATGTTGGTGTCCCTCTGGCTGAGCCAGTTTTGGCAGTCATGGACATCGTCCCTCTGGCTGAGCCAGTTTTGGCAGCTACGGACATACCTACAGCAGTAGGTAGGCGCAGGTTTGACTGGACCCTTTGGGCAGTCAGTTTGGATTGGGTGACTTGAGTCGAGCATCAGTAGAGACATATTGGTCTTCGGTCCTTTTTCCTTGAGCATTTGGATAGAGGCATAGTAGCAGTAGATGTCTTACTTTCCAGCTTTTCTATACTGCATTTTCTTTTGTTACTTTATGCCTCTTGTAGACTTAGTGGGCAGGCCGTCGGGCTTGTTGGCGGCACCCACTGAGATTTACCAGCTATGCAAATAATTAAGCTAAACATGATCAACATGCATTCAATAGCTTTAAAGGGCATTCCATACATCTTGAAGAAATTCCAACCCACCTCAAATGCTTTCCGAAGGCCGCGCCGAAATCGGAGAAGAAACGGGCGAAAACAGACGAAAAACTGCACTGTGCCTCTCGCGCGCACGCGCGCCGTCGCGCGTCTCGGAAAAAATCCACGAAGCTCCGATCAATCCTCTATCACACTCCCCAAGGTCTCAGCATGCCTCTGCTCAGCTCAAGAGGGTCCCCCACACGTGCGCAAGAAGCAGACAAATCCTCGGATTTGCGCAGTAACCTCCCTGCTTGCACCCGAGAGCACAGGGAGAGAGGGAGAGAAAGGATGGAAATTAACTCAAATCCAATCAATTCCATCAATAAACCCAAGAGGAGAACTATCGAATCCAAATCCACAATCTCCAACAATTAATTTACCTCAATTGCTCCTCGCGAGCGCAC
>JAQOTM010000672.1:0-69693 GCA_029168755.2 Tillandsia fasciculata | reverse complement strand
CGTGCACCCCGGCGCGCTGCACCCACCAACGACGGGAGTGACACGTGTCCTCCTGCACCCGGTCCACGCCTTCGGACAGGAATTCCGTGGACCGGCGCCGCGTGCACGACCAACCGTGACTGGCCACGTGCCTCGCATGGTCCATGCACCGCCGCGCTCCACGGTAGACCGCGCGCCCTGGGCCCGCCAATCAGGCGGTGCCACGTGTCCATGCGCCGGGTCTGTGCACCCCGCCGCGCTGCTCTGTGGACCGCGCATCGCCAGACCGGCCAATCAGAGCCTGCCACGTGGCATCCCGGCGGTCTACGGCCCCTCCCATGCACCATTTTCCACTAAAAACTTCCGGATGTCCGTTTTTGGGCATCCGGACTCCAAATTAAGCAAATAAATAGTCGTTTTCAAGCGTTTTTCCATGCGCTGAATCCATCTACGACCTCTGTTTGGCCTAAATCTTTCAGAAATTTCGGCAAACCCAGCCGAAGGCCAAAACAGTAATAAAGCACACAGGGTCCATCAATAGCATCCAATTGATGCACTGTGGGCCAAGTACACCAATACTAGGTGTTCTAACAGTGGATCCATCAGGAAAAACACTGCATGGGAACTAGGGCCACTACATCCTCCCCCACTAAAAGAAAGTTTCGTCCTCGAAACGAAACAGAGCAGAACAAACGTACCTCAGCCAGAAGTCTCGAACAGAAAAGGGTAGGCATCTCGCATCGCCGTCTCAAGCTCCCAGGTAGCCTCTCGCTCCTCATGGTTGCTCCAAAGGATCTTCACATAAGGTATTGCCCGGTTGCGCAATTCCCTCACCTCACGAGCCAGAATCCGCAATGGGCGCTCCTCGTAAACCAAGTCCTCGCCGATATCCAAGGATGCGAAGTCAATGACATGCGACGGATCGAACACATATCTCCTCTAGGCCGAAACATGGAAGAACATCATGAACACCAGCCAAGCGGGGAGGTAGAGCAACTCTATAAGCCACAGGGCCTACCCTCTCAAGCACCTCAAAGGGTCCAATGAAGCGGGGACTGAGCTTCCCCCGCACTCCAAACCTCCGGACCCCTTTCGAGGGCGAGACCTTTAAGAAGACGTGATCACCAACCTGGAACTCAAGGTCTCGCCGCCGAACATCTGCATAACTCTTCTGGCGACTCTGGGCCGTCTCCAAGTGCCGACGAACAACCGACCTTCTCTTCTGCCTCCAGCAGTAAATCTGGCCCCAGCGTCCTCCTCTCACCCACACGCACTCCAGTACAGGGGCGACCGACACTTGCGTCCGTACAACGCCTCAAACGGAGCCATCTGAATGCTCGCTTGAAAGCTGTTGTTGTACGCGAACTCAACCAGGGGTAAGTGTCGGTGCCAACCTCCTCCAAAATCCATGACACACGCACGCGCAACATATCCTCAAGCGTCTGAATGGTGCGCTCTGACTGACCGTCTGTCTGTGGGTGGAATGCCGTGCTAAAACTAAGCCGAGTACCCATGGCTGACTGTAAGCTCCCCCAAAACCGTGACACAAATCTCGGGTCTCGATCTGAAACAATGGACGCTGGTACTCCGTGCAGCCTCACGATCTCATCCAAATAAAGCTGTGCCAGCGCGCTCCAAGGACCAAGTCATCTGTACAGGCAGGAAATGTGCTGACTTGGTAAGTCTATCAACAATCACCCAGACTGCGTCGGCTCCACTCTGCGATCTCGGTAGCCCAGTCACAAAAATCCATGGTGATGTGGTCCCACTTCCATTCGGGAATTGGAAGGCTCTGCAACTTGCCAGCAGGAACACGATGCTCTGCCTTCACTTGCTGGCAAGTTAAGCACTGAGCAACAAACCTTCCAATATCCCGCTTCATCCCTGACCACCAAAAGTGTGCCTTAAGGTCCTTATACATCTTAGTACCTCCAGGATGGATGGTATAAGGTGTATAATGGGCCTCTCTCAAAATCTGATCTCTAATCTCCAAATCTGATGGCACACAAACTCGGTCCCTGTACCGTAGTACTCCCGAGCTGTCCACTGAAAAATCCCTCTCTCATCTACCTGAATCTGAGCCCTGATCCTCTCCAAGTGGGGGTCCTCACTCTGCGTCTCCTGATCCTGTCCAGTAGAGTGGGCTGCAAGACCATAGTCATAAGTCTCGCAGAGACCCCAGGGGATACTACCTCAATCTGAAGTCGCCTCATCTGCTCTATCAGCTGTGCCTGCTGGGTAATCATCAAACTCAAGCTATGCACTGACCTCCTGCTCAAAGCATCTGCCACCACATTGGCCTTGCCGGGTGGTAAAGGATACTCAGATCGTAATCCTTTAACAGCTCCAACCACCGGCGTTGCCTAAGGTTCAGCTCCTTTTGGGTGAACAGATACTTTAAGCTCTTATGATCCGTATAAATCTCACAATGCTCGCCATAGAGGTAATGCCGCCACAGCTTCAGTGCAAAAACACACAGCTGCAAGCTCCAAGTCATGTGTAGGGTAATTTTTCTCATAATCCTTTAATTGCCGTGAAGCATAGGCAATTACCCTACCATGCTGCATAAGAACACAACCCAGTCCATTGTGTGGAGGCGTCACTGTAGATCACGAAACCCTCTCCCATAACCGGCAGTGCAAGAACTGGTGCGGAGATCAATCTTCTCTTCAGTTCCTCGAAACTCTGCTGACATCGCTCGGTCCAAACAAACTTTGTCCCTTCCTTGTCAAAGCTGGTCAGGGGAGTAGAGAGCTTCGCAAAGCCCTCCACGAACCGACGATAATAACTGGCTAGGCCCAAGAAACTCCGTACCTCAGAAACCGTCGTCGGCCTCGGCCAATCCCGAACTGTGTCAATCTTCGTCGGGTCGACCGCTACTCCAGCAGCTGATGAAACAATGTGGCCCAAGAAAGCAACCTCCCGAAGCCAAAACTCGCATTTCTTTAGCTTGGCATACAGCTTTTATCACGTAGAAGCTGCAGCACTACCTCAGGTGACCCTCGTGCTCCTCATCGCTCCGGGAGTAAATCAGGATGTCATCAATAAACACGACCACGAATCGATCCAAGTACGGCTGAAAAACCCGGTTCCTCAGATCCATGAATGCAGCTGGGGCATTGGTCAAGCCGAACGGCATAACCGTAAACTCATAATGTCCATACCGGGATCTGAACGCCGTCTTGGGAATGTCCTCGGCCCTCACCCTCAGCTGGTGGTAACCGGACTGGAGATCAATCTTCGAAAACACGGAGGCTCCCTGCAGCTGATCAAACAAGTCATCAATCCGTGGCAGAGGATACTTATTCCGAATGGTCACTTTGTTCAATTCCCGGTAATCCACACATAAGCGAAGTGTCCCATCCATCTTCTTCACGAACAAAACAGGCGCTCCCCACGGCGAAACACTGGGCCGAATAAAGCCTCTGTCCAAAAGATCCTGTAACTGGGCCTTCAACTCTCTCAGCTCGGCAGGCGCCATCCTGTAAGGTGCCTTCGAGATTGGTGCGGTTCCGGGTACCACATCAATCACGAACTCAATCTCCCTCTCTGGCGGCATGGTCGACAGCTCTGGTGGGAAACACATCGGGAAACTCGCGAACCACTGGAATATCCTCGAGTCCCCGTGCCGCCGAAGGCGCCTCAACAATAGTTGATATGTTTGAGAGGGGACTGCTTTGAGATGTTGTCATTTTGGGTATTCTCGGCGAGCGGATTTTAGATGCACGATTGTGCATGCCCGATGGATTGACGAGGATCTGCGATCACGTCCGAGAGGGACGGAGAGGGCGGGGACTAGCTCCAGAGAGAGATGTCCAGTATCGCCTGATTTTGGGATAGTCGCGTGGATCGAGGTTGCCATAATTCCAGTCACAGGATCATGAGTCTCAGAGGAGACAGAGATTAAGAGGTTCTCGACAGTCGAGGCACCAACAGCAGTATTCGTATGATGTGTCTTTTGTGGTGAGCCGCATTCATCGCCATAGAGTGACTTTAGGGAAAGGGCGATGCTTTTCTTGTGGATAGTCAGGGCATTTTCAGGCAGAGTGTCCCCAGCGTGGTGCTCTTGGATTGCCGCTTGCGACGGCACCCCATTACTCCTACAGGAGATAGAGGTTCATCCGACTTACTGGTAGGCTGATTGAGCCGAGATGCCGAGGCAGATTGAGCGATGGCCACCAGCATCTAGTGGATGAATGGTGTAGTTGGTTGGAGGACGCCAGGATAGTGGAGCGCGTCTTACCAGGTGTGGTTTTCTTATGGTCATCGGAGAGTTAGAGCATGTTGATGCCGACACCGCTGGTGTGTGCTTTACTAGAGCAAAGATAGCTGCGTGTGGGCCGGAGGTGGGACTTTGGCTTGTGCACGTGAGGATCAGGTTCCAGATCACGTATAGCGCATGGATGAGTGTTGCCAGTCCTGCCAGTGCAGTAATACCTTGGATTTGATCCTAGAGTTGTTAGTCCTACATCAGCTCCGAGATGTTGATATGAGGTTGGATAGGGATTGGTTATCCCAATGTTGTGCTATCTTGGATTGTCGAGAATGGACAATGACCCTCCGTGGACCTGGCCAGGAGGAGTGTGGTTATAGAGGATGCTAGAGCACGGCAGAGGTTGAGTCGTGGTCGTGTCGCTTTGCTAGCGACGGTAGAGGAGGTGCCTACTGCAGCACCGGGACTAAAGGAATATCTTTATCGCCCGTGTGATCCCGGACAGGAGTTTACCTGATCTGATGTTGATGCCGCCGTTTAGTGAGACTGAGATCGAGATAGTGATCGACGTGGTTTGGAAACCGCGCCGACTTCGGCAGCATCTCTTGGAGTATCACTCGTGTGAGTCAGTGAGAGAGCTGTTAGCACAGCTGCGGATCCGAGGGATCGAGAGGTTTGGGTGACCCATGCCACGTCGTGAGGATACGACAGTGAGGATCCGAGAGATTGGTATTTGGATGTGTTACCACACCGTTGATACACGGTGGTGATGCCACGCCGTTGATACACGGTGGTGATGCCATGCCGTTGGTATACGGCAGTGATGCCACATTGTGAGTGCACAACGGTGAGAGTGCTGTGACGATTCGAGCACAGTTAGATTTGGATCGTGTTGGGTTGATGCCTTGCGGGACATTGAAGGCTTTGTGGAACCCTACAGCTGAGGGCTGTGCCAGATAGAGTCTGAACCCGATAGAGACATTTTGAGCTTATAGTGAGGTCAAGCGGATTGACTAAGGCCCTGCGGCCTTTTGGATTTGAGGACTTGTGTGTTCCGGCGGTACTTGGACCAGGCAGTAGAACCAGTGTGAGTTTGAGCTCTACAGTGAGTTGCCGTGCTAGTAGTTGAGTTAAATTTATACAAGGCCAGTTGATTTGATTATATCGGATTTGGTTTCCGAGATGAGTTTAAGCACGAGGAGCACTTAAGGATAGTGCTGCAACTTCTATGAGAAGAAGTTGATGCCGAGTTGTAAGAGAATTTGCTCTTAGACTTCGGAAGATTTTGTGGTTAGGCCATGTGATTACAGCTGCAGGAGTGACAGTGGACCCGGCGAAGAGTGTTGCCGTTTAGGTTCGGCTTGGACCCATGATAGTGACAGAGGTCCAGAGTTGTGGATTAAGCAGTGCCAGCATAACCTTGAGGAGTTCAAGCTGTGGATGGTATTAACATCATTATGAATAGTTGCTTGAGATAGAGAGAGATTTGAGATATCTATCGATCCTAGAACCTGAGGTACTGGGTTACTCAGAAGGAATTTGATTTGGGGCAATGTCGGTGGATAAAGTTATTAAGGATGTATGATTGAGCTTACAGTAACGTCCCGACAAAGCCAATGTGGTCGCAGCTGCCTTGAATAGGCGAGCGGTGCAGTTTTGGAGTATGATGGTTACTCAGCAAATGCCGCTGAAAGAGTAATTGAGACGAATTGAGATTAAGGTGGTGTTCCCCGGGAATGTGGCAAAACTTGTGTTTTGGACTCGTAACCCACTCCGTTGGACAGGATTAGAGAGGGAACTTCTCAGTGAATGCAGCGGGAGTACTGAAGTACAAGGACCGCATCTGTGTGCCCGTGGATTCCGAGATCCGAGAGCTGATTTTGAGAGTTAGGGGTTGAGTGTTGTTCCCGATGTTGGACTTCTTACCCTGTGGATGGATGTAAGAATGCATTGTGAAGCTCTCAGCATTGTGGTTGCTAAGGAGCAACGGAAAAGTTATGCCAATTGGAGGCAGGGAGTTTTGGTGACTTCTGGAAATCACTATCCGCAGAAATGTGTAGATTTGAGTTTTCGCGGGAAGTTGAGTCCGCGAATTATTGGCATATTCGAGGAGTTAGAGCGCATTGGATCAGTTGCTCATCGAGTTGCGCTACTACCATGATTTGGCAAGTACCACGAGGACGTTGGTGTATCCGTCCTGAGGGAAGCATGGATTTGGATCCCTTGCATGATTTGGACTTCGTTTCTTTGGAGTCAGGCGAGGACTTGGGCTATCAGGAGCGACGGTGCGAATTCTTGCTCGAGAGACGAGAGAATTACGCAACCGGATCTTATCTTTGGTAAAGGTCTTATGGAGTCATCATGAGGAGCGAGAGGCCACATGAGAGCCTGAGGATGAGCTGAGAGTTTCTATCCCCACTTATTTGAGTCACCCTCCTGAGTTTTGGAGTTTTGGGGTTTCGAGGACGAAACCGTTAAAAGAAGGGGAGAGTGTAGAGTACCGGAGCTTCGGGCAGTGTGCCGACTCCACGTGGCATCCTGGTATTGTGGAAATACCTTTAGCAGTTTCTGTTTGTATTTACAGAGAGGTTCGGGTGGTCCCGGAGCGACGCGGAAGCTTTTTTGTAGAAAAGTGAGTTGGCGTCGGATTGAGAGCTTGCGGGTCGAGCATTGGTTTCATGGATGGGTTTGATGTGAGTTGATCCCTTGGGACATGTGTATTATGATTTTACAGAGGTGTTCGGTTGGTTCCGGAGCGATGCGGAGGTCCCGAGGCGAGAAAGTGAGTTGACGGCGCGATTTCGGAGATTTCTGGCTGATTCTGGAGGTTTTGGGTGGCTGTGTTCCGGAACCAGGTAGCTGGTTCCGGAACCAAGGGGGGTGTACCGGTACCCATGAGCAGGTACCGGAACACAGCCTCCAGGGGAGCCCATTAATGCTCGGACTTGCACAGTGAATTGGAGGTATGGGCTTCTGTTCCAACCACTCCCGTCATGTTATATACCCAGACACTTGCTCCCTCTCCACCTCTCATTTCCTTATCATCTCCTCCTCCTTTTCTTGCTGCCAGAGAAGAAGAAGAGGAGGGAAGTAGTAGAAGGAGAAGCAGGCGCGTGCATCGTGGGAGTTGACCGAGTCAACGTGCGCTCGCGAGGAGCAATTGAGGTAAATTAATTGTTGGAGATTGTGGATTTGGATTCGATAGTTCTCCTCTTGGGTTTTATTGATGGAATTGATTGGGATTTTGAGTTAATTTCCATCCTTTCTCTCCCTCTCTCCCTGTGCTCTCGGGTGCAAGCAGGGAGGTTACTGCGCAAATCCGAGGATTTGTCTGCTTCTTGCGCACGTGTGGGGGACCCTCTTGAGCTGAGCAGAGGCATGCTGAGACCTTGGGAGTGTGATAGAGGATTGATCGGAGCTTTGTGGATTTTTTCCGAGATGCGCGACGGCGCGCGTGCGCGCGAGAGGCACAGTGCAGTTTTTCGTCTGTTTTCGCCCGTTTCTTCTCCGATTTCGGCGGGCCTTCGGAAAGCATTTGAGGTGGGTTGGAATTTCTTCAAGATGTATGGAATGCCCTTTAAAGCTATTGAATGCATGTTGATCATGTTTAGCTTAATTATTTGCATAGCTGGTAAATCTGATAGTTGCCTAGAAAATTGTAGGAATACAATTGCGAGCCCCAGATATTTTTAGCATGATCTAGAAGTGAATTGACACTAGACTGCATGTTTAGTTGGCGTTATCTTGGCATCTGAACCATTTTAAAAATCGTCGGACCTGTTTTAATGAAAACTGGGTTTTGAAAAGAGTTTTAAAATATTGAGATCTTCCCGAGGGGTTGAGTAGGTTCAGGATGCATGTGTTCTCGTGCCAGAGGGCCGAGTGGATTTTTAGAGCATTATGAGACGACTTTCTAGTGTCATGGGAGAGTTTTGAGATATTTGAGTTCGCGGGGTATTGAGGATGTATTCCCTGATTGGGTTACTCTAGATCATGGGTCGTGTTCTGATTTAGTGGTGGAGATGGTTCTCCCACTTAGCCTTGAGAGTCTTGGGGGCTCTGGCAGATCGAGTCGTGGAGGTTTCCCGACTCAGCCACGGGTCGTGCATTATCAGATTGAGTCGTTGAGGGTTCTCCGACATAGCTGTGAGAGTGTTTGGGCTTTTCCTGTTCGAGTCGTGGAGTTTTTCTCCGACTGAGTATGCTAGTTGAGCATTGAGTACCGATCTGTTTGATCGTGGATTATAGCCTGCTGAGCCTGGCATTCATGCCAGTTATGAGATACTTGTGATACTTGAGTTCGTTGGGGTCGCTCCCTCGAGCTACGCCCGGGTGCGATGATGATTCCGAGCCTGACGAGGCTGCGATGATACGACTAGTTGATACACTAGAGTTCGCTTGAGATTGAGTAGTCCTTGAGGGACACCCTACGTAAGACCAAGTCCCATGTTTGGGCGTAGTGGCAGTAGATGTGCGCAGGTTTGCTTGACTGGTCCAAGAGGGACAGTCATTGGATTGGGTGATATGTGTGAGTGAGTTTCATAGCATGTTCATAGATGAGTTTTCCTTTGAGCATGATATTTGAGGCATGTTAGCAGTAGCGAGTGTATGCACATCTTCATCATTGTAGAGTTTCTTGAGCATGATGATTGAGACATGATAGCTATAGTTTCTTCCAGATTATCTATCTATCTATCTGCATACCTATCTGTTGTGCCTCCAGTAGACTTAGTGGGCATACCGTGGATATTGAGACGGTACCCACTGGGAACTACCTTTGCAGTAGTTCTCACACCCGCTGCGGTGACAGGTTCCTGAGGTAGCTGTTCCGGCTTGGTTCGCGCGGAGGCAGCTGATCGAGGTGAGGACGTGGCTGAGTAGTTCCTTACCAGTTTTGAGAGTCAGAGGTAGATGTACCCTGTATTTTATGATTTCCACTTTTGTACTGGACAGTCTGGGTGATTGTGAGACTGTGTATATTGAGGATTTGTGTATTAGTGAAGATTACTTTATATCAGTTGTTCAGTGGATTTTTTGTAGCTATTGGTTCTTTTTTCAGCTCTGATACATTATAGCTATAGATCTGACTTGCAGGGTAGACGCTTCGTCTTTACGGCAGTTTCCGTACAGATGGCGGATCTGTTGGCGAGCCCGGGTCGCAGTTTCGACCCCGGGGCGTGACACCTTCCTCCAACCCTGCAGACTACAGACCCCCGGCACAGAGCGGGCGAGTCTATGCCGCCCAGGTAGAGGACTCCTCGGCAGCCGACCATGTGGTGGCAGGTATCACTTTACTTTTTGGTACTAGAGCTCGCACTTTATTTGATACCGGTGCATCACATTCTTTTATCAGTAGATCATTTGCATCATCTCATGGACTAGAGTTAGGTCGGTTGCCACATGCATTAGAGGTATAGATTCCCGAGCATACATGTATGTAGAGGAGTGTTGTTAGTCTTGTCCGGTACAGGTTGAGTCTTGGATTTTGCCAGCGGACCTGATGGTCCTTAGTCAGCTGCGAGATTTCGACATAGTACTTGTGATGGATTGGCTAACTCGCTATTTCGCGACGATCGATTGCGCCACGAGGACGGTGACTTTTAGCGAGCCTGGCCAGGAGGTGTTTGTTTATAGAGGGTGCCAGAGTGCTTTCTTCGCCTCAGTAGTTTCGACTTCTCGTGCGAGGCAGATGATGCGCAGTGGATGCGTGGCCTTTTTGGTTTGTGTGGTTAAGGAGCCTACGGTGGCACCGGGACTCGCGGATATCCCTATTGTCCACGAGTTCCCGGATGTGTTTCCTCCAGAGCTGTTTAGCATGCCGCTGTCACGCCCCGGGGTCGAAACTGCGACCCGGGCTCGCCAACAGATCCGCCACCTATGCCAAAACCCGCATAGGCGAAGCGTCTAACCTGCAAAAGATAGTACTATAGCTACACAAATATCAGAGCTGAAATAAAATGCTGTAAAATAAAATCCAATTACTATACATCATGAAATAAGGTACAATATCCATTCTCCTCAAATACAGATAATCATCATACAATGTCCTCAGTACAGCATCTCTCGACTATAAAAGGAGATAAACTAAAACTATAGTACATCAGTCTCTCCAAATACAAAAGATCTCTCTCCTCCAGATAAACAGTAAAACCAGCCAACAGCTACGAGGAATCTCCAACCAGGGGATACAGCTACACTCCTCGGGTGGTAACGATCTAGCTCGTGACTCCCTCGCCCCGAACAACGACCGAAGATCAGCAACTCCAATGAGGACTCTGCAAAACAGGGGGGAAAAGAAGAGGAAACAACAGTGGGGGTGAGAACCACTAGTAAACCAGTAGCCTCCCCCTGTGGGTAAAGCCTCAAGCTCCGGCGTACCCACTAAGTCTACTAGAGGCAAGAAAAGGGCAGGTAGTAAAGCTGTAAACAGAACTACTGAATAAAAGGGGAAACCACAACAAGTATGCCTCTAAATGCAATACCGAAGGAAATGACGGTATGAATGCATCAGGAAACAACATCTGGCTAAATAGACCCAATCTAGTGCCACCAGTAAACTGGTACTGCCTGCTCTGCCATCACTCACAACTCACCAACTGACCGGAACCCAACACGGTCTAAAGCCTACTCCGGAGTGGCACTCGAGGGGAGCGACCCACACGAGTAAAGTATCACTGTATCAAGCATCTCTGTAACCACTGTCTCATAATAGCAGGACTGGATCATGACTATGATCAAAGTGGGAAACTCCGTCCACTAATGAAACCCCGACCTGATGCAATAGTACTCAAAAGTGGGAAATACCATCCACTAGAGAAATCTGATACCCAATCTGATGCAATAGTAAACATCCGGTCAACCGCCCAAAGTCCGCGGTCACCGCAATAACCCCCAACCCACAATTGGGTACAATAATCAAGATCCGGTCAACCGCCTACTGTCCGCGGTTGCCGCAATAACCCACAATCCAACATCAAGTACACCCTGTCACTGACCCTCAGGTCCCGGCTACACTATCCCAAACCTCTGCTCGAACTCGAGCAACATGACTCAAAAGTCTAAATGAAAAGGAGAAAGAAAGCAATCATGGTTTCTCCTAAGTCAAATCCCAATATGATAGTGTAGCAATAAAATAGTGGCCTATCTAGATGTCCAAATAAGCATGCAAAAGTCCTCAGGCAATGTGAAATGGAGAATAGCAAATAACAGTTTTGCATGTGTAACAAATAATAAATCCACATAAATATAACCATCATGCTAAAATCATCAGTCAACTACACATGTAAATAATCCCTGATCCATAATAAATCCCACAGTGGCACCCGCACATTGATATGTCATTATGTCCCAACAATTAATCATTTAATCCACTTTCATAAATCTAGGTGCTAATGTAGCATGTTAATCATCACTAATAAATTATTCCAATGATCATGTTCCAACAGCAATATTATCCCATAATATCCCCAACATGCTATATTCACAAAATTAATCTCAGATGATAGGCTCACATTTATATCAGGCAATCATGCATAATAATCAATCAATATGCTCAAAAGTGGGGTTCTCTAATAAACTTAGTGAGCAAGTCAGAAGTAGAGGCATGCAACAACCACCCACCTGAAGCGCTAACTGTCCGGGTCCGTACAGCTGAAAATACCAAAAACTCCAATCCTGCGCTCCAACAAATACAGTACACCCGAAACACTCCTGGCACAACACAAAGTCCACTAAACTCACTTAAATCCCAAATAATGCTCTTATAGATACATACAACAACAGTCCCAAAACTGTTAAATTATCACCTGCAGAAAGTGCCCAGAAAAATCCCAGAAAAATATCACAGCGATCCTCGCATCGATAGCTTCGAAACGGTACCTTGCACGCCCAAATCCGAGTTCGGTAAGTCAAGTTATAAATTCGGCAAGGTGGTAATCCAAACATCAAACTGTGAAGAAAAACTGCACACTGTACACTGAGAAAACAGTAATTTTCACCTCGAAATAAATCTCATAAAATCCCAGAAAAATCACCACGCGTTCCTCGCGACGAGTAGATCAAAATCGACTCTTGAATCGCCTCGATCCGATGTTCCTAGGCTGAGAAAAATTCGTCGAAGGTACCGCTGTCCAAACATCCAAACAGCAAAAAGGGGGTCAAAGATGTCTCGGGAAACGTGCCAAAAGTGCGAAACGGAGCGAAGCGATCAACACGAAAATCGAAGCCTTACCTCTTAGGAACACGCTGTCGAAGAAATCGTCCAAAAACTCCTCCTGGTTTGCTCACAGTGAATTTCTGACTGAACTGCGACGGTAATGGGCCGAAATGGGGCGAAAACCGAGGCGAACTGTAAAAATGATATCGCCGTTGCCGAGCTTCCAGAAATTCTGGGAATCCACCACAAGATCCAGGACATCAAGGGGAACAACTTTCCTATAGATCTCTCCCTCTCATTCCCTCTCTAAAGCTCGGAAAAAGGTGAGAAAGAGGGAGAGGAGGGGGTATTTATAGGCCCACCAAAACAATTCCAAAATGACCAATGGGTCCCCGGTTTCGGGCGCCCGAAAAGATTCGGGCGCAAACAGTGCGGCCCGGCCCGCACTTTCGGGCGCGCACAGTAACCCGGCCCGGCCCGGCCCACTCCGCGCACGCGATCCGGTCGGACCGAAAGGCCGTCCGACCCGCTCCCCGCACTGACACGTGTCCCCGAACACGAAACAGCGGATCCGGCCGCTCCCCTCACGCCGCGTGGCGCTCCTCTGGTCAACGGGCAGTTGGCGCTGGCCAATGGCCGGCCGCCACGTGGCGCACGCGTGCGCCACGTCGGCGCCGTGGCCGCCACGCCCGCCGGCACCGCCGCCTGCCGCCTGCCGCCGCCTGCGCGCCTGCCGCCGCCTGCCGTCCGTACGCGCACAGTAGCTCGCCCAATCCTCGCTCGCCACGTGTCCAAGGAATAACTTCGCTGAACCCGGTGCACAACAACCTCAAACACCGAACCAATCCGAGGCCGCCACGTGGCGCACCCCGGTCCACCGTGCACCGCGCACCGCCGCGCCTGCCACGCACAGTGGCGCGCCCAATCCCCGCGCGCCACGTGTCAACCCTTCACTCGCTGCACCCGGTGCACCCGACTTCATGAACCGAACCAATAGGAAGATGCCACGTGTTTTCCCGCCCGGTCCACCGTGCACACCACAGCTCCGTAGACCGCGACCAGTGAGCCACCCAATCCAGTCATGCCACGTGGCACCCCGCTCTGGTGCACGCCGGCGCGTGGACCGCGCCCTGCCCGCGCCCCTGCCCGCGCGCTGCGCGCTGCCCGCGCCTGCCCGCCGCCGTGCTGCCGCCTGCCCGAGGCCGCGCCGCCGCTCTCCGCCGCTGCCCGCCGCCGCCGCCGCCGCCGGCGATCGCCGGAATCACTGTTCCGGCAATGAACAGTAACCCCAGCTCAAAAACATCAAGTGGGTAGTCCATTTTGACCGTTTTCGCGCGCTGAATCCGAATTTGACGTCCGTTTCGCCAAATTCCAACTCTAAAAATTGCCGAAGGCACCCGGAAATGCGTTCTTAGCCCAAACTTCGTGCGGAGCCCAATTTAAATATCCGATTCGCGCGAAACCACTTCTAAACCCTCCACGGGGTCCTCCGATCACTCACATGATCCATTTGGGCCCGAAGTCCAACTCTTGTGCCCAATTATGCCCCAAACACCTCCAACACACCATGTAGGCCTCCAACAGCCACCCCAACGCACTGTAGCAGCTCTGCGGAGATCCGGGTCATCACATCCTCCCCCACTAAAAGAAAGTTTCGTCCTCGAAACTAAAGTCGTTCCTCAACACGGAATCTCAACCAAATAAAGGGGGATAAACATCCAATCATCCACCACTCAAGCTCCCAAGGCTGACAAGTACCTCCTCCAAAGGCGCGATGCGGTCCTCGGGTCTCCATCTAGAACAAAATAAAGGCGGGCACTCCAGAAAAACCGCACCAACTCAACCAAGTACAGCTGGGCTAACCGCTCGAGCTACCAAGTAATCTGCATCGGTACAAGCCTCCGCTCCTCCCAGGGCCTCAGATAATCCAACCACAAGTCCATCGGCACACAAGCTCGATCCAAGTACCTCTGTACTCCCGGGGTATCCAATATAGTCCTCCAACTGATCACGTAAACTCTGATCTCTAATCCAAAAACCATCAGGGTGTAGCAACACCTCCCCAACTCTCGGGCATCAGCACACACTATAAGCAGTCGAAAGAACCAGATCGCAAATCAATCTTCGAGAAGATCCAGTACCCTTGCAGCTGGTAAATCCAATCCTCCAGGCTCGAGAAAGGGTAACTGCTCCAGACGATCACTTCATCAAATTCCGGGAGTTGTGCCCTCAACTCCCAAACCAGTGACGTGTTAGGCACTCCGAAAGGAAAGGAGCCCTCAGTGACACCATCATACGCCACGTCTGCCTCGACAGTCCACACAGCGCCAGCTGTGGCATCAACAAGCTCGACCTCTGACAGCTTTCCTGCTCCAGGTATCCGCCACCACAGTGGCCCTATCAGGGTGATATTGGATGCTTGCCACAAATCCAACTGTAACTTCATAGCTACTATGGGAGGCATCACAGTATCACACAAATCCATCTCCCAACACTGGCGATGCTGAAATCAGGGCTGGTATCAATCTCATCACCAATTCGTCAAGCTCTGCTGGCACTATCCGGCTCACAAGCTCCTCACCTCAACAAATAACTGCCGGTCTCAGCCATTCTCGCATAGCATCCATTTTGGCCGGATTTCCACCACCGCCTCTTATGGCTAGACTAAGTGATCCAAGAAGATATGCTCTCGAAGCTAAAACTTGTACCACAACAACTTGGCATACAGCTTCTTCCTCACAGACCTTGTTACACCATCTACAAGTACTCCACCAGCTCTAAACCATACAGAGATGGGGTAAAATCAAAATATCCCAGAAGAATATCTCCAATAATTCTTCCAAGTGCAGCTGGAACACACAATTCCTCAAATCATAAGACGACAGGGCATTAGTCATTCCATTTGTCCTCACTGTACTCATAATGCCCCTACCGGGTCCTGAACACCATCTTGGCTAAATACTCAGCTGTATGATTCCAAAAAGATACATGCATCATCAGCAACAACTGCCGGAGTATAACTCCATCAAAAGGTCCTAAATAATATCCAAACTTGCCTGCGGTCACACCATACAAGGACCCTCACTGTCGTGTGTCCACGACGTGACATCACCACCGTGTATCAACGGTGTGGCATCACCACCGTACATCAACGGGGTGGCACTAGGTCGAACAGACCCTCGATCCATCAGATCCTGCAACTGCGCCATCAGCTCTGTCAGCTCTACAGGTGATATCCAATGAGGTGCTATCGGGGTTGGCGTGGTTCCCTGAACCACGTCAACCGCAATCTCAATCTCCCTAATCGGCGGCATCATTATCAGCTCCGGTGGAATCACACCCGGGATCTCACGATAACAGGGATATCCTCGCGTCCCGGTGCCGCCGTAAGCACCTCGCGCATTGTCGCTGCAACCTGTGTGCTCTGACTGTCTCAAAGAACAAGTCTCTAATGTCTGCTTGCAGAAGATCATAACCTTCTCTCTCCGCAGTCATACACCATGTGGCACTGTGCCAACCAATCCCACGCACTGGGTCAAACACTGACCAGGTACAACTACCAATAAGTCTGCCGATACCACTCGAGGTCTCAACTGCACTGGACATGATCCACAAGCCTCCCCCACATGCACCACCCAACAGGAACCTGTACCTCTAGTGCATGTGGTAACAAATCTACCTCTAGTCCATGCAGGAATGCAACATGCTCTAACTTCGACTGCTGTGATGAAATCACACCTGCGACGACCCGATCCACTGCCTTGGTGCCCTCCACCCAGGCAGCACAGTCTCAACCGCTCAATGTAGGTGGTCGTCACTTAATCTGCCTGAAAATCAAGGCTATCCACAAAAGGAGCACAATTCTCCGCCTTTGCTCACACTGAGGCAAGGAATACGGTCCTTCGCAGACAATAAATCCACGCTACCGCTGCGCCACTCTGATAACGATGCTGATGCTGCCACCGGGGTCCACCTGACCTCTGACATCTCAGAAAATCCATTATTGCAATCGTCATATGACAAAACACAATTGATTCCTGCAATTCCTCATTCAATTATCCTTACTCAGCTCACCCCTCAAGCACATCTATTGTACCCCAAACACAATGTTATCAATCACAAAGGGTAACCTTCCTTTGGGTAAGCTTTACATAATCCGTCCACAAGGATGTCCACCATCCAGAAAAGGAAAACGAAAGTGCCTCTGCCAGCCGATCTGTCCCCCAACACTTAGCGCCAGGCGCCTCTATCCAGAACTCGCCTCTGGCGGCAGATCCTATCCAAAGGAACTGCAACAGTACGCTCCATACACAATGCCTACTCCATCGAGGCATCAAAATCCAAAATCCAAAACAGAGGGATCAGATAAACTAAAAGGGTATTCTGGCGCAATCCACTCCCAGTCGCACGCATCCTACGCGCTTCGTCCCTCGAAACCTGGAGCGTACAGTTCAACAACTGCATCAACTCTCTAGCACAGGGGGACCCTCAATTGATCACTCCATCACCACCAACCACGATTTTGCCTCCAAAGGCTCCAACTCAAATCCATAAATCGGGGTGGTTCATCTGCCAAAACTGGCTCCATCGATCAATGATGTCCCACAACTCATCCACTATCAGCAATCCACCCCGCCTCGGTGCCGCAACACCAAACATTGGCACGGGGCCACTCGCTCCATCGGCGCCTCAGAAATCACTGCCGCTGAGGATACTGTAACCAGGTGGTCTCAGGAGAAAAACACTGTCGGGCTGCCCACTGCTCCGACAACTGTGTCACCCAGACCAGCGGCTCACTCTGCCGCTGATAAACCTCAGACAATCCTGCCATCGGGGCCTGAAGCTCTCTAACCTCAATCCGGATATCCGGCCCCAAAACAATCTGCTCAAGCTCCACCGCTGCGACGAGTGCACACCAATCCGCACAACGCGTCGGGGAGACACCGCTCACCACGACCAACTGCACCACAGCACAAAACAAAACTCGACCCAATCCGGCGAGAGTCTAGAGCATGTCAACCGTTCCGCCGCATTATGTTGTCTGCAGCCAACATAATTGCTTAGGAGAATAAACATGCCAATCACCCATCCCATCACTCGGGAGAGGTATAAAACTCAATCAGGACTCTCGCAAAACTCACGACTCTCACGAAGTCATCCTAGGGTCCAACCATAAGCCTAGGGTTTCTACAGTCCCAATTGACCTATCCCTAAGCTCTGATACCAACTTAATCTGTCACGCCCCGGGGTCGAAACTGCGACCCGGGCTCGCCAACAGATCCGCCACCTATGCCAAAACCCGCATAGGCGAAGCGTCTAACCTGCAAAAGATAGTACTATAGCTACACAAATATCAGAGCTGAAATAAAATGCTGTAAAATAAAATCCAATTACTATACATCATGAAATAAGTACAATATCCATTCCCTCAAATACAGATAATCATCATACAATGTCCTCAGTACAGCATCTCTCGACTATAAAAGGAGATAAACTAAAACTATAGTACATCAGTCTCTCCAAATACAAAAGATCTCTCTCCTCCAGATAAACAGTAAAACCAGCCAACAGCTACGAGGAATCTCCAACCAGGGGATACAGCTACACTCCTCGGGTGGTAACGATCTAGCTCGTGACTCCCTCGCCCCGAACAACGACCGAAGATCAGCAACTCCAATGAGGACTCTGCAAAACAGGGGGGAAAAGAAGAGGAAACAACAGTGGGGGTGAGAACCACTAGTAAACCAGTAGCCTCCCCCTGTGGGTAAAGCCTCAAGCTCCGGCGTACCCACTAAGTCTACTAGAGGCAAGAAAAGGGCAGGTAGTAAAGCTGTAAACAGAACTACTGAATAAAAGGGGAAACCACAACAAGTATGCCTCTAAATGCAATACCGAAGGAAATGACGGTATGAATGCATCAGGAAACAACATCTGGCTAAATAGACCCAATCTAGTGCCACCAGTAAACTGGTACTGCCTGCTCTGCCATCACTCACAACTCACCAACTGACCGGAACCCAACACGGTCTAAAGCCTACTCCGGAGTGGCACTCGAGGGGAGCGACCCACACGAGTAAAGTATCACTGTATCAAGCATCTCTGTAACCACTGTCTCATAATAGCAGGACTGGATCATGACTATGATCAAAGTGGGAAACTCCGTCCACTAATGAAACCCCGACCTGATGCAATAGTACTCAAAAGTGGGAAATACCATCCACTAGAGAAATCTGATACCCAATCTGATGCAATAGTAAACATCCGGTCAACCGCCCAAAGTCCGCGGTCACCGCAATAACCCCCAACCCACAATTGGGTAAAATAATCAAGATCCGGTCAACCGCCTACTGTCCGCGGTTGCCGCAATAACCCACAATCCAACATCAAGTACACCCTGTCACTGACCCTCAGGTCCCGGCTACACTATCCCAAACCTCTGCTCGAACTCGAGCAACATGACTCAAAAGTCTAAATGAAAAGGAGAAAGAAAGCAATCATGGTTTCTCCTAAGTCAAATCCCAATATGATAGTGTAGCAATAAAATAGTGGCCTATCTAGATGTCCAAATAAGCATGCAAAAGTCCTCAGGCAATGTGAAATGGAGAATAGCAAATAACAGTTTTGCATGTGTAACAAATAATAAATCCACATAAATATGTCCATCATGCTAAAATCATCAGTCAACTACACATGTAAATAATCCCTGATCCATAATAAATCTCACAGTGGCACCCGCACATTGATGTGTCATTATGTCCTGACAATTAATCATTTAATCCACTTTCATAAATCTAGGTGCTAGTGTAGCATATTAATCATCACTAATAAATTATTCCAATGATCATGTTCCAACAGAAATATTATCCCATAATGTCCCCAACATGCTATATTCACAAAATTAATCTCAGATGATAGGCTCACATTTATATCAGGCAATCATGCATAATAATCAATCAATATGCTCAAAAGTGGGGTTTTCTAATAAACTTAGTGAGCAAGTCAGAAGTAGAGGCATGCAACAACCACCCACCTGAAGCGCTAACTGTCCGGGTCCGTACAGCTGAAAATACCAAAAACTCCAATCCTGCGCTCCAACAAGTACAGTACACCCGAAACACTCCTGGCACAACACAAAGTCCACTAAACTCACTTAGGCTCCCAAATAATGCTCTTATAGATACATACAACAACAGTCCCAAAACTGTTAAATTATCACCTGCAGAAAGTGCCCAGAAAAATCCCAGAAAAATATCACAGCGATCCTCGCATCGATAGCTTCGAAACGGTACCTTGCACGCCCAAATCCGAGTTCGGTAAGTCAAGTTATAAATTCGGCAAGGTGGTAATCCAAACATCAAACTGTGAAGAAAAACTGCACACTGTACACTGAGAAAACAGTAATTTTCACCTCGAAATAAATCTCATAAAATTCCAAGAAAAATACGAGCGCGTTCCTCGCGAAAGTAGCCCAAAATCGACTCTTGAATCGCCTCGATCCGATGTTCCTAGGCCGAGAAACAATTCGTCGAAGGTACCGCTGTCCAAACACCCAAACAGCAAAAGAGGGGGTCAAAGATGTCTCGGGAAACGTGCCAAAAGTGCGAAACGGAGCGAAGCGATCAACACGAAAATCGAAGCCTTACCTCTTAGGAACACGCTGTCGAAGAAATCGTCCAAAAACTCCTCCTGGTTTGCTCACAGCGAATTTCTGACTGAACTGCGACGGTAATGGGCCGAAATGGGGCGAAAACCGAGGCGAACTGTAAAAATGATATCGCCGTTGCCGAGCTTCCAGAGATTCTGGGAATCCACCACAAGATCCAGGACATCAAGGGGAACAACTTTCCTATAGATATCTCCCTCTCATTCCCTCTCTAAAGCTCGGAAAAAGGTGAGAAAGAGGGAGAGGAGGGGGTATAAATAGGCCCACTCAAAAGAATTCCAAAATGACCAATGGGTCCCGAGTTTCGGGCGCCCGAAAAGATTCGGGCGCAAACAGTGCGGCCCGGCCCGCACTTTCGGGCGCGCACAGTAACCCGGCCCGGCCCGGCCCACTCCGCGCACGCGATCCGGTCGGACCGAAAGGTCGTCCAACCCGCTCCCCGCACTGACACGTGTCCCCGAACACGAAACAGCGGATCCGGCCGCTCCCCACACGCCACGTGGCGCTCCTCTGGTCAACGGGCAGTTGGCGCTGGCCAATGGCCGGCCGCCACGTGGCGCACGCGTGCGCCACGTCGGCGCCGTGGCCGCCACGCCCGCCGGCACCGCCGCCTGCCGCCTGCCGCCTGCGCGCCTGCTCTGCCGCCTGCCGTCCGTACGCGCACAGTAGCTCGCCCAATCCTCTCTCGCCACGTGTCCAAGGAATAACTTCGCTGAACCCGGTGCACAACAACCTCAAACACCGAACCAATCCGAGGCCGCCACGTGGCGCACCCCGGTCCACCGTGCACCGCGCACCGTCCGCGCCTGCCACGCACAGTGGCGCGCCCAATCCCCGCGCGCCACGTGTCAACCCTTTCACTCGCTGCACCCGGTGCACCCGACTTCATGAACCGAACCAATAGGAAGATGCCACGTGTTTTCCCGCCCGGTCCACCGTGCACACCACAGCTCCGTAGACCGAGACCAGTGAGCCACCCAATCCAGTCATGCCACGTGGCACCCCGCTCTGGTGCACGCCGGCGCGTGGACCGCGCCCTGCCCGCGCCCCTGCCGCGCGCTGCGCGCTGCCCGCGCCTGCCCGCCGCCGTGCTGCCGCCTGCCCGAGGCCGCGCCGCCGCTCTCCGCCGCTGCCCGCCGCCGCGGCCGCCGCCGGCGATCGCCGGAATCACTGTTCCGGCAGTGAACAGTAACCCGAGCTCAAAAACATCAAGTGGGTAGTCCATTTTGACCGTTTTCGCGCGCTGAATCCGAATTTGACGTCCGTTTCGCCAAATTCTAACTCTAAAAATTGCCGAAGGCACCCGGAAATGCGTTCTTAGCCCAAACTTCGTGCGGAGCCCAATTTAAATATCCGATTCGCGCGAAACCACTTCTAAACCCTCCACGGGGTCCTCCGATCACTCACATGATCCATTTGGGCCCGAAGTCCAACCCTTGTGCCCAATTATGCCCCAAACACCTCCAACACACCATGTAGGCCTCCAACAGCCACCCCAACGCACTGTAGCAGCTCTGCGGAGATCCGGGTCATCACACCGCCGGATAGGTAGACCGAGTTTTTGATTGACGTAGTCCCAGGAACTGCGCCAATCTCTAAGGCTCCTTACCGTATGGCACCGGCTGAGCTGCGAGAGTTGAAGGCGCAACTTCAGGATTTAATGGACAAAGGTTTTGTGAGACCAAGTGTATCGCCTTGGGGATCGCCGGTGCTATTTGTGAAAAAGAAGGATGGTTCACTTCGGCATTGTGTGGATTACCGAGAATTGAATAAAGTGACCATCAAGAACAAGTACCCTTTGCCGCGCATTGATGACTTATTCGATCAGCTGCAAGGGTCTTGTGTCTTCTCCAAGATTGATTTACAGTCTGGTTACCACCAACTGAAGGTGAAGGCCAAGGACATTCCAAAGACGGCATTCAGGACACGGTACGGGCATTATGAGTTCACCGTCATGCCATTTGGATTGGCAAATGCCCCTGCTGCTTTTATGGATTTAATGAACAGGATCTTTCGACCATACCTGGATCGGTTCGTCGTTGTATTTATTAATGATATCCTGATTTATTCCCGGAGTGATGTGGAGCACGAGGAGCACATGAGGATTGTGCTGCAACTTCTCAGAGAGAGGAAGTTGTATGCCAAGTTATCTAAGTGCGAATTTTGGCTTCGGGAGGTTGTCTTTTTGGGCCATGTTATCTCAGCAGCAGGAGTGGCAGTAGACCCGGCGAAGATTGAGGCAGTCCGGGATTGGCCCCGACCGACGACGGTATCAGAGATTCGCAGTTTTATGGGCCTAGCTGGATATTACCGTCGGTTTGTGGAAGGTTTTGCGAAACTTTTCACACCCCTCACTCACCTGACTCGTAAAGAGTTTAAGTTTATTTGGAGTGAGGATTGCCAGAGGAGCTTTGAGGAATTAAAGAACAGACTGATGTCGGCTCCTATCCTTTCCCTCCCTGTTATGGGGAAAGGATATGTGATTTACAGTGATGCATCGCACAGTGGACTTGGTTGCGTGCTGATGCAGGAGGGTAGGGTAATCGCTTATGCCTCTCGGCAACTGAAGGATTATGAAAAGAATTACCCTACCCATGACTTGGAGCTAGCTGCGGTGATTTTCGCGTTGAAGTTGTGGCGCCATTATCTGTATGGGGAGCACTGCGAGATTTACACAGACCACAAGAGCTTGAAATACCTGTTCACACAGAAGGAGCTCAACTTGAGGCAACGCAGATGGTTAGAATTGTTAAAGGACTATGATGTGGATATACTCTACCATCCTGGTAAGGCCAACGTGGTTGCTGATGCCCTGAGCAGGAGAGCAGTACAGAGCCTATCTTTGATGATCACCGATCAGGCGCCATTACTTGTGTCACGCCCCGGGGTCGAAACTGCGACCCGGGCTCGCCAACAGATCCGCCATCTGTACGGAAACTGCCGTACAGACGAAGCGTCTACCCTGCAAAAGATCTATAGCTAAACATGTATCAGAGCTGAAAAGAACTAAATAGCTACAGAAATCCACTGAACATCTGATATAAATAAAATCTCAATACAAAGTCTCTCAGCTACAAGAAATCCTCACTGATCTCTCAGAATGTCCAGTACAAAAGAGGAATCATAAAATATACAGGGTACATCTACCTCTGACTCACAGTGCTGGTAAGGAACTAAATGGCCACGTCCTCACCTCGATCAGCTGTCTCCGCGCGAGCTAAGCCGGAACAGCAGCCTCAGGAAACCTGTCACCGCAGCGGGTGTGAGAACTACTGCAAAGGTAGTTCCCAGTGGGTACCGTCTCAACATCCACGGTATGCCCACTAAGTCTACTGGAGGCACAACAGATAGGTATGCAGATAGATAGATAGATAGATAAAAGCTGAAGGAAACTATAGCTATCATGTCTCAATCATCATGCTCAAGAAACTCTACAATGATGAAGATGTGCATACACTCGCTACTGCTAAAATGCCTCAAGTATCATGCTCAAAGGAAAACTCATCTATGAACATGCTATGAAACTCACTCACACAAATCACCCAATCGCAATGACTGTCCCTCTTTGGACCAGTCAAGCCTGCGCCTGTCGACTAGGATCGCACCTACCCACCACCACACATCCACATGAGGACGGGATTTACGTGGGGCGTCCTGTCCGACTATCTCAAGCGAACTCTAGTGTATCAACTAGTCGCATCATCGCAGCCTCGTCAGGCTCGGTATCATCATCGCAGCCTCGTCAGGCTCGGTATCATCATCGCACCCGGGGCGTAGCTCGAGGGGAGCGACCCCACCGAACTCAAGTATCTCAAGTATCTCATAACTGGCATAAAAAGCCAGGCTCAGCAGGCTATAATCCACGATCAACCAGATCGGATCTCAATGCTCAACTAGCATAACTCAGTCGGAGAACCCTCAACGACTCAAACTGATAATCCTCGATCAAACAGATTGGAACTCAATGCTCAACTAGCATAACTCAGTCGGAGAAAGACTCCACGACTCAAATAGGAAAAACCCAACACTCTCACAGCTATGTCGGAGAACCCTCAACGACTCAATCTGATAATGCACGACCCGTGGCTGAGTCGGGAAACCTCCACGACTCGATCTGCCAAAGCCCCCAAAACTCTCATGGCTAAGTGGGAGAACCATCTCCACCACTAAATCAGAACACAACTCATGATCTAGAGTAACCCAATCAGGGAAAACATCCTCAATCTCTCACACGGGAGGCCTGGAAATTCTGAACGACTACCACCTACAACCCTATCAAACAAGAACAGGCTGCAGGCATAGCCGCCCATAGCTTCCGCCCCCGAACTAGAAACATGCCAAAACTCTCTCATGACACTAGAAAGTCATCTCATAATGCTCTAAAAATCCACTTGGCCCTCTGGCACGAGAACACATGCATCCTGAACCTACTCAACCCCTCGGGAAGATCTCAATATTTTAAAACTCTTTTTAAAACCCAGTTTTCATTAAAACGGTCCGACGATTTTTAAAACGGTTCAGATGCCACTATAATGCCAACTAACCATGCAGTCTAGTGTCAATTCACTTCTAGATCATGCTAAAAATATCTGGGGCTCATAATTGTATTCCTACAATTTTCTAGGCAACTATCAGATTTACCAGCTATGCAAAAATTAAGCTACTCATGATCAACATGCATTCAAATAGCTTTAGAGGGCATTCCATACATCTTGAAGAAATTCCAACCCACCTGGAATGCTTTCCGCAGGCAAACGCTGAAGTCGGCGAAGAAACGGGCAAAATCTGCCGAAAAACTGCACAGAGCCTCTCGCGCGCACGCGCGCCGTCGCGCGTCTCAGAAAAATCCACGAAGCTCCCAACAATCTCCACGGCACCCCGCTAGGTCACCATAAAAATCTCAGCTCAATCCGACAACTCCACTCCACGAAACAAGCATACGCGAGTTGCGGATTTGCGCGGTAACTCTACTCTGCAGCAAGCAATCCGAGAGTTCCAAAGGAAGCAAGAAAAGGGAAATTAGCTTGAAATCCATCTAATTTCTTCCAAGAAATCCAAGAAGGAGAACCAACAATCCAAAATCTAAGATCCCCATTCAACAATTTACCTCAATTTTGCTTCCGAGCTCGAACGTTGACCGGGTCAACTCTCACAAGCAGCACGAAGCTCAGGCTGCTTCTCCTTCTTCAATTCCTCCTCTTCTTCTTCTTCTCTGGCAGCAAGGAGATGGGGGAGGAGACAAGGATGGAATGGAGGTGAGGGTGGAAGTGACGGAGTGTATAAATCAAGGTTGGAGCAGTTGGAATAGTAAGAGGGAGCCATACCTGTTACTGTGCACTCTACGGGCAAACTGGGCATTCCTGAGGCTGTGTACCGGTACCAACTACCTGGTACCGGTACACCCCCCCCTGGTTCCGGAACCACACACCTGGTTCCGGAACCAGCTTCCAAAAGCCTCCAGAATTAGCTCGAAACTCCTCCGAATTGCCCCGACAAGTCACTTTCTCGCCTCGGAACCTCCGCAACACCTCAAGACCATACGAATGCCTCTGTAAACACAAAGTACACACGTCCCAAGTACTCAAATCACAAGAAGCCACCCATCAAGTCAAAACTCAATCCCGCAGCTCTCAAGCCAACTCCAACTCACTTTCCTTCAGAAAGACTTCCACGTCGCTCCGGGATCACCCGAACCTTTCTGTAAATGCAATTAGAACCTGCTGGGGGTATTTCCACAATACCAGGCTGCCACGTGGAGTCGGCACACTGCCCGAAGCTCCGGTACTCTACACTCTCCCCTCCTTTTAACGGTTTCGTCCTCGAAACCGCAAAAATCCAAAACTCAGGAGGGTGACTCAAATAAGTGGGAATAAGAGATCCTCAACTCATCCTTCGGCTCTCAAGTGGCCTTTCTCTCATCAGAAAGGCTCAAATCCTGGTCTAACTCCAAAGAAGCGAAGTCCAAATCATGCAAGGGATCCAATCCATACTTTCCTCAGAACGGATACACCAACGTCCTCGTGGGTACTTGCCAAATCATGGCGGTAGCGCAACTCGGTGAACAACCGATCCAATGCGCTCTAATTCCTCGAATATGCCAAAAATTCGCGGACTCAACTTCCCGCGAAAATTCAAATCAACACATTCTGTGGATAGTAGTTTCCATAAGTCACCAAAACTCGCTGCCTCCAATTGGCATAACTTTTCCGTCGCTCCTTAGCAACCACAATGCTGAGAGCTTCACAATGCAATCTTACATCCATCGATAGGGCAAGAAATCCAACATCGGAAACAGCACTCAATCCATAACTTCTCAAAATCAACTCTCGGTCGGAAACAGCACTCAATCCATAACTTCTCAAAATCAACTCTCGGATCTCGGAATCCACGGCGCACCGATGCGGTCCTTGTACTTCAGTACTCTCACTGCATTCACTGAGAAGCTCCCTCTCTAATTCCATCCAACGGAGTGGATTACAAGTCCAAAACACAAGTTTTGCCACCTTCCCGGGGAACACCACCTTAATCTCAATTCGTCTCAATTACTCTTTCAGCGGCATCTGCTGAGTAACCATCATACTCCAAAACTGCACCGCTCGCCTATTCAAGGCAGCTGCGACCACTTTGGCTTGTCGGGATGCTACTGTAAGCTCAAACATACATCCCTAATAACTTTATCCACCGGCATTGCCCCAAATCAAAAATCCTTCTGAGTAACCCAGTATCTCAGGTTCTAGGATTGATAGATATCTCAAATCTCTCTCTATCTCACGCAACTATTTGCAATAATGCCATTACCCTCCACAGCTTGAACTCCTCAAAGTCATGCTGGCACTGTTTAATCCACAACTCTGGACCTCTGTCACTATCAGGAGTCTAGGCCGAACCTCAACGGCAACACTCTTCGTCGGGTCCACTGTCACTCTTGCAGCTGAAATCGCATGGCCTAACCACAGAATCTTCCAAAGTCAAGCACAACTCTCTCAACTTGGCAAACAACTTTTCTCTTATAAGTTGCAGCACTATCCTCAAGTGCTACTCGTGCTCTATCTCATCTCGAAAACCGCACCCGATGAAATCAAATCAACCGGCCATGTACAAGTCTAACTCCACTACTGGCACGGCAACTCGCTGTAGAGCTCAAACTCACACCGGTTCTACTGCCCGGTCCAAGTACCGCCGGAACACACAAGTCCTCAAATCCAAAAGGCCGCAGGGCCTTAGTCAATCCGCTTGACTTCACTGTAAGCTCAGAATATCTCTATTGGGTTCAAACTCTATCTGGCGCAGTCCTCAACTGTAGGGTTCCACAAAGCCTTCAATGTCCCGCAAGGCATCAACCCCACACGATCCAAATCTAACTGTGCTCAAACAATCACAGCACCCTCACCGTTGTGCACTCACAACGTGGCATCACTGCCGTGTACCAACGGCATGGCAACATATCCAAAATATCAATCTCTCGGATCCTCACAGTCGTATCCCCACGACGTGGTACTGGGTCACACAGACCCCTTGATCCCTCGGATCCGCAGCTGCACTAACAGCTCTCTCACTGTCTCACAAGTGGTACTCCAAGAGATGCTGCCGATGTCGGCGCGGCTTCCAAACCATGTCGATCACAACCTCGATCTCAGTCTCATTAAACGGCGGCTTCAACATCAGATCCGGTAAACTCTTGTCCGGGATCACACAGGCGATAAAGATATTCCTTTAGTCCCGGTGCCGCCGTAAGCACCTTCTCTACAATCGCTAACCAAGCGATATGACCACGACTCAACCTCTGTCGTGCTCTAACATCCTCTGAAAACACACTCCTCCTGGCCAGGTCCACGGAGGGTCATTGTCCATTCTCGACAATCCAAGATAACATAACATTGGGATAACCAATCCCTATCCAACCTCATATCAACATCTCGGAGCCGATGTAGGACTAACAACTCTAGGATCAAATCCAAGGTCCTACAAAACTGGGCGGAACTGGCAACACCCATACCTGTGCTATACGTGATCTGAAACCTGATCCTCACGTGCACAAGCCAATAGTCCCCTCTCTGGCCCACGCGAAGCTACACCTGCTCTAGTAAACACACCCAAGCAGTGTCAGTATCAACAAGCTCCAACTCTAATGACCATAAGTAACCACACCTGATAAGACGCGATCCACTATCCTGGCGTCCTCTAATCGGCTGCACAATTCATCCACAAGATGCTGGTGGCCATCGCTCAATCTGTCTCGGTCTCTCGGCTCAATCAGCCTACCGGTAAGTCGGATGAACCGCTGCATCCTGAAGGGGTAGTGGGGTGCCGTCGCAGACGGCAAATCCAAGAACACCACTCTGGGACCCTCTGCCTGAAGATGTCCTGACTAAACACATGAAAAACATCACCCCCATCCTGAAGTCGCTCTAAGGCGAAGAATGCGGCTCCCCACAAGGACATACTCATCCAAGCACTGCTGCTGGTGCCTCAACTGTCGAGAACCTTCTAGTCTCTGTCTCCTCTGAGACTCATGATCCTGTGACTGGAATCATGGCAACCTCGATCCACTCGACTATCCCAAAATCAGGCGATACTGGACATCTCTCTCTGGAGTTAGTCCCTCGCTCTCCGTCCCTCTCGGACATGATCACAGACCTCAGTCAATCCATCGGGCATGCACAACCGCTGCATCTGAAGTCGCTCGTCGAGAATATCCAAAATGATAACACCTCGAAGCAGTCCCTTCTCAAACATGATCAATCTCCTGGGCCTCATCCTGGGCGACCTGGGGCACTCTGCTCAACCATCATAGATACTCGCTCCCATCCTCAACCACTCTCCTGGTGGTCCAACGAGACAGACTCGACGCCACCAACACTCGGCGTCCTTATCCAAAGTGCATAACCGAGTGCACCCGATACTTGTCCTGGATAACAATTCCTCAAACACTTTCCCAAGCGGCAATCCAGTTCTTGGCCTCTCGAGGCTCCAACTCTGCCCTGAAATCTGTAGGGGATGGAACTGGCGGATGCTCAACAACCAATCAACAACTCTCACTGCTCCCGCACTACTCACAGTGCAACCTGGATCGAAATCGACGACGTCGTGGCCGAAAGCACTACGGCGATACCTCAAACAATACTCTCTGCTCAAACATGTGCATCACACGCTCTGTGTTCTCTTCCTGGTGCCGTGTCGCCTCAACAACTGAGCTACCTGGGCTCGTAACTCGCAGACCTCGCTCTGCTCTGTCCATTCAGCCTCCCGCTGATCGGGCTCCTCATCCAAGGTCAAACACGCCCTCGCCGCTACACGGCGTCTCGGAGGCACCGAAAATCACTGCAACAGAACAAACGTTAGGACCAAAAACTCTCTCGACCCAATCAAGCGAAAGTCTATAACATGTTAACCGTTCTAAAGTATTATGTTGTCTGCAGCCAACATAATCACTTTAGAGAATAAACATGTAAAATCACTCGCCCCAATCCCTCGGGGGAGGTACAAACTCAATCAGGACTCTCGCTAAAATCACGTCTCTCACGACAGTCATCCTACTGTCCAACCAATAGCCTAGGGTCACTAAGTCCTCAACGACCTATAACCTAGGCTCTGATACCACCCTAATCTGTCACGCCCCGGGGTCGAAACTGCGACCCGGGCTCGCCAACAGATCCGCCATCTGTACGGAAACTGCCGTACAGACGAAGCGTCTACCCTGCAAAAGATCTATAGCTAAACATGTATCAGAGCTGAAAAGAACTAAATAGCTACAGAAATCCACTGAACATCTGATATAAATAAAATCTCAATACAAAGTCTCTCAGCTACAAGAAATCCTCACTGATCTCTCAGAATGTCCAGTACAAAAGAGGAATCATAAAATATACAGGGTACATCTACCTCTGACTCACAGTGCTGGTAAGGAACTAAATGGCCACGTCCTCACCTCGATCAGCTGTCTCCGCGCGAGCTAAGCCGGAACAGCAGCCTCAGGAAACCTGTCACCGCAGCGGGTGTGAGAACTACTGCAAAGGTAGTTCCCAGTGGGTACCGTCTCAACATCCACGGTATGCCCACTAAGTCTACTGGAGGCACAACAGATAGGTATGCAGATAGATAGATAGATAGATAAAAGCTGAAGGAAACTATAGCTATCATGTCTCAATCATCATGCTCAAGAAACTCTACAATGATGAAGATGTGCATACACTCGCTACTGCTAAAATGCCTCAAGTATCATGCTCAAAGGAAAACTCATCTATGAACATGCTATGAAACTCACTCACACAAATCACCCAATCGCAATGACTGTCCCTCTTTGGACCAGTCAAGCCTGCGCCTGTCGACTAGGATCGCACCTACCCACCACCACACATCCACATGAGGACGGGATTTACGTGGGGCGTCCTGTCCGACTATCTCAAGCGAACTCTAGTGTATCAACTAGTCGCATCATCGCAGCCTCGTCAGGCTCGGTATCATCATCGCAGCCTCGTCAGGCTCGGTATCATCATCGGGGGCGTAGCTCGAGGGGAGCGACCCCACCGAACTCAAGTATCTCAAGTATCTCATAACTGGCATAAAAAGCCAGGCTCAGCAGGCTATAATCCACGATCAACCAGATCGGATCTCAATGCTCAACTAGCATAACTCAGTCGGAGAACCCTCAACGACTCAAACTGATAATCCTCGATCAAACAGATTGGAACTCAATGCTCAACTAGCATAACTCAGTCGGAGAAAGACTCCACGACTCAATAGGAAAAACCCAACACTCTCACAGCTATGTCGGAGAACCCTCAACGACTCAATCTGATAATGCACGACCCGTGGCTGAGTCGGGAAACCTCCACGACTCGATCTGCCAAAGCCCCCAAAACTCTCATGGCTAAGTGGGAGAACCATCTCCACCACTAAATCAGAACACAACTCATGATCTAGAGTAACCCAATCAGGGAAAACATCCTCAATCTCTCACACGGGAGGCCTGGAAATTCTGAACGACTACCACCTACAACCCTATCAAACAAGAACAGGCTGCAGGCATAGCCGCCCATAGCTTCCGCCCCCGAACTAGAAACATGCCAAAACTCTCTCATGACACTAGAAAGTCATCTCATAATGCTCTAAAAATCCACTTGGCCCTCTGGCACGAGAACACATGCATCCTGAACCTACTCAACCCCTCGGGAAGATCTCAATATTTTAAAACTCTTTTTAAAACCCAGTTTTCATTAAAACGGTCCGACGATTTTTAAAACGGTTCAGATGCCACTATAATGCCAACTAACCATGCAGTCTAGTGTCAATTCACTTCTAGATCATGCTAAAAATATCTGGGGCTCATAATTGTATTCCTACAATTTTCTAGGCAACTATCAGATTTACCAGCTATGCAAAAATTAAGCTACTCATGATCAACATGCATTCAAATAGCTTTAGAGGGCATTCCATACATCTTGAAGAAATTCCAACCCACCTGGAATGCTTTCCGCAGGCAAACGCTGAAGTCGGCGAAGAAACGGGCAAAATCTGCCGAAAAACTGCACAGAGCCTCTCGCGCGCACGCGCGCCGTCGCGCGTCTCAGAAAAATCCACGAAGCTCCCAACAATCTCCACGGCACCCCGCTAGGTCACCATAAAAATCTCAGCTCAATCCGACAACTCCACTCCACGAAACAAGCATACGCGAGTTGCGGATTTGCGCGGTAACTCTACTCTGCAGCAAGCAATCCGAGAGTTCCAAAGGAAGCAAGAAAAGGGAAATTAGCTTGAAATCCATCTAATTTCTTCCAAGAAATCCAAGAAGGAGAACCAACAATCCAAAATCTAAGATCCCCATTCAACAATTTACCTCAATTTTGCTTCCGAGCTCGAACGTTGACCGGGTCAACTCTCACAAGCAGCACGAAGCTCAGGCTGCTTCTCCTTCTTCAATTCCTCCTCTTCTTCTTCTTCTCTGGCAGCAAGGAGATGGGGGAGGAGACAAGGATGGAATGGAGGTGAGGGTGGAAGTGACGGAGTGTATAAATCAAGGTTGGAGCAGTTGGAATAGTAAGAGGGAGCCATACCTGTTACTGTGCACTCTACGGGCAAACTGGGCATTCCTGAGGCTGTGTACCGGTACCAACTACCTGGTACCGGTACACCCCCCCCTGGTTCCGGAACCACACACCTGGTTCCGGAACCAGCTTCCAAAAGCCTCCAGAATTAGCTCGAAACTCCTCCGAATTGCCCCGACAAGTCACTTTCTCGCCTCGGAACCTCCGCAACACCTCAAGACCATACGAATGCCTCTGTAAACACAAAGTACACACGTCCCAAGTACTCAAATCACAAGAAGCCACCCATCAAGTCAAAACTCAATCCCGCAGCTCTCAAGCCAACTCCAACTCACTTTCCTTCAGAAAGACTTCCACGTCGCTCCGGGATCACCCGAACCTTTCTGTAAATGCAATTAGAACCTGCTGGGGGTATTTCCACAATACCAGGCTGCCACGTGGAGTCGGCACACTGCCCGAAGCTCCGGTACTCTACAACTTGAGCAGATGAGGCGGTTAGAGCTTGAGGTTGTGTTCCCTGGGGTCTCTGCTAGACTTATGTCTCTAGTCGTGCAGCCCATTTTGTTGGACAGGATTCGAGAGAGACAGATTGAGGACCCCCACTTGATGAGGATTCGAGAGCAGATTCAGACGGGTTTGACAGGGAATTTTTCAGTTGATGCTTCGGGAGTACTGCGGTACAGGGACCGAGCTTGTGTGCCTATGGATACAGAGATTCGAGAGCAGATCTTGAGGGAGGCCCACTATACACCTTATACCATTCATCCTGGTGGGACTAAGATGTATAGGGACCTCAAGGCAAAGTTTTGGGGGAACGGGATGAAAAGAGACATTGGGAGATTTGTAGCACAGTGTCTAACTTGCCAGCAGGTAAAGGCAGAGCATCGAGTGCCGGCTGGTAAGTTACAGAGCCTCCCAATTCCGCAGTGGAAATGGGATCATATTACGATGGATTTTGTGGTTGGTCTACCGAGGGCACAGAGTGGAGCAGATGCCATTTGGGTGATTGTCGACAGGCTTACTAAGTCCGCTCACTTCTTGTCGATGCAGACGACATGGTCACTTGAGCGGCTGGCGCAATTATATCTAGATGAGATAGTGAGGCTTCACGGTGTACCCGCCTTCATTGTGTCGGACCGAGATCCGAGATTTGTTTCACGCTTTTGGAGGAGCTTACAGGATACTTTGGGGACTCAGCTCAGCTTTAGCACAGCATTTCACCCACAGACAGACGGGCAGTCAGAGCGCACCATACAGATTCTTGAGGACATGCTCAGAGCTTGCACTTTGGATTTTGGAGGAGGTTGGGTGCGACACTTATCACTGGCAGAGTTTGCGTACAACAATAGCTTTCAGGTGAGCATCCAGATGGCTCCGTTTGAGGTATTGTATGGACGCAAGTGCCGTTCCCCGCTTTATTGGAGTGATGTGGGTGAAAGGCGGACTTTGGGGCCGGAGATACTGCGAGAGGCAGAGGAAAAGGTCAGGATAATCAGGCAGCATCTTCAGACTGCTCAGAGTAGGCAGAGGAGCTACGCAGATGTGCGGAGACGAGACCTTGAGTTCTTGGTTGGAGATCATGTCTTTCTGAAGGTCTCGCCGTCCAAGGAAATTAGAAGATTTGGCGTTCGTGGAAAGCTGAGCCCTCGTTATATTGGACCTTTCGAGGTATTGGAGCGCATAGGCCCAGTCGCCTACAGACTTGCACTACCTCCCAGACTTGCTGGTGTTCACGATGTATTTCATGTATCCACCCTGAGGAGGTATGTTTATGATCCGTCGCACATCATTGACTTCACCCCATTGGAGATTTCTGAGGACTTGAGCTATGTTGAGCGGCCACTGCGGATTATAGACTGAGAGGTGAGACAGTTGCGCAGCCGAACCATCCCGCATGTGAGGATTCTGTGGAGTCACCATGGCGAGCGCGAGGCTACTTGGGAGATGGAGTCAGCTATGTTGGATGCCTACCCCGACTTGTTCGAGGCCCCGGCTTGAGGTACGGCTTCTGTTTCGAGGACGAAACTTTTTCTTGTGGGGGAGAATGTAGTGGTCCTGGATCCCATGTAGTATTTTTTCCGTGAATCCAAGGTGTGAAACACCTGTTGATGGTGTGTCTGGTCCACAGTGTATCAAAAGGGTATCACAGATGGATCTGTTGGGGTATTTTTAGTCAGTTTGGCCTTCGGCTGCATTTGCCGAATTTTAGAAAAAAATTTGGGCCAAACGGAGATTAGATTTGGATTCATCGCGGAAAAATGCTTGAAAACGGCTATTTACTTGTTAAATTCGGAGTCCGGATGCCCAAAAACGGACTCCCGGAAGTTTTAGTAGTTTTCGGTGCATGAGGAGGGGCTGTGGACCGCCGGCGCCACGTGGCACTCTTTAATTGGCGCGGTCCACAACTCGCGGTCCACCGAGCCACGTGCGCCCGCCTCGAGCCCCGTGCGCGACCGGGAGCAGGCGGCGCCGCGCCCGCGCGTGGGCGGGCACTGTGCGCGCCACGTGGCGCCCGCCTATTGGCGGGCGCCGAAATGGTTGACCAGTCATTGGGCGGCGTGGCGGCTTCTGAGTGGCCCTCTACGGTGTCCCGTGTTCTGGGGACACAAAGGGAATTTCCTGAATTGTTTTTTTGGGTTTCTTGAGTTCTTTAACTCCGAGTGTGATTGAGGTGGGCTTTTCTTCCTCCTCTGCTCACTTTCACACAGAGGGTGAAGAAGAGCAGTTGCTCCCCTGCCAGTGCTGGTACCACCGGTGGATCGCCGGAATTTTCGGTGGCACGCTTTTTGAGATTTCAATTTTACGGCGCAGGCGCGACGCTCGTTCAGTTAGGATCTTTTTCGTCGCGTTTCGGTGCAAGGACTCCCCCGGCCTACTCCGACCTCCGTTTTTGTCGATTCTTGCGCCGTTGGATTCACAACAGGTAGGACTACAACTTTGGTGTTTTGAGCTTTCCCTCGTTTTGAATCTATCTTGGTGTTTCCGAGCTTTCTTTGTGACCCATGTTTCTTCGCAGAGTTTTGGACAGCACTAGATTGTTTTGGCTGTATCTTTGCACACAGGCGTCGGATCGAGGCGATTCAACAGGCGTTTCTCATCTAAATTTCGCAAGGAATCTCCTGGATTTTTCTTTGATTTTTCTGGATTTTCCCCGAAGGTGAAAATCCCCTTTTTCTGTAGTTCGTTGGTCCAGAATTTCTGTACAGTTTTTGTTGGGGTGTTTCCCTTGCCGAATTTGTATCTCAGCGTAGGAAGCTCGGTTTTGAACGTGCAGATACTCGATTCGACCGGTTCGTCGCGAGGATCGCGACAGTATTTTTCTTGGAATTTTCCGAGCACCTTTCGCAGGTGAAAATGGGGAAACTTTGGACTGATAAATTTTGGACAGATTTTCGTGAACATTGAAAGATTAAATTGTGTATGTTATTTTGGGGAATTTTTCGCAGTGTTGCGGTGAGCTTTTGGACCGAGCGTGGACTTCATTTTGGGACAGGGATTTAGCGCTCGAGGTGGGTACCGTTGTCACCTCTTACTTTTGATCACCCACTAGGCATATTGGAGCTAGTCCTATGTTATAATGCTAGTATACTAGTGAATTGGATATAGCTTGCATAATTGGAAAATTGGACTTATGGGTAGCACTTACATCTCTAGAGGACCCAATATAAACTAAAGGTTAATTCTTGCAAGGATATTTTGTCTAAATTCATTGGGAATATTTTGCTAAACCATTTCATGTGATATGTATATTGGGACATCTTATGCATGAGTAGGGACCGGCTTATGGCAACTCGTTACAGTTGATATTCATGAAATAGTATACTCTAAATTTTGTAAGAACTAGTGTACCTGAAATCATGTTGTTAAGTAAAGGACTTTTGCAGGCTTGTATGGTCACCTAGTTAGGCCACCTTTTTCTGCTACACTATCATGCTGGAACTGACTTAGGAGAAACCATGTTTTTATTCCTTCTCCAGTTACCTAGACATAGGGGATATTATGCTCAGGTTAGAGCAGGGGCTGGGATAGTGTAGTCAGTCGTTGGGGATTTGGGACAGGCAGGCTTGAGGGCAGGGTATTTGCGGCAACCGCGGATTTTGGGCGGTTGACCGGATAGTTGTTATTGCATCAGATCGGGGAGAGGATTTGGGCTTCTTGTAGTGGATGGTTCTTTTCCATTTGATCAGTGTCATGATCCAGTCCTGCTGACTTATTCTACAATGATACTCGTTACTCAGACTTTGAGTCCTTGAGACTCCTATCCCCTATCGGTGTTATGCATTGGCCGGCATACCCGATTTGGCAGGCATAGCGTGCGCGATATGCAGACTTTGAGTCCTTGAGACTCCTATCCCCTATCGGTGTTATGCGTAGGCTGGCATACCCGATTTGGCAGGCATCGCAGGCAGTACCAGTGTTTACTGGAGTATAGATTGGATTTAGTCAGGCAGGCTTTTATATTCTGATGCATACTTTTAGCTATCTTTTTAGCTGGGCATTTTAGAGGCATAGTGGTAGCTTCTTCATTAGTAGTTTTACTTATAGCTTACCACCTTTGTTTTATTTTCGCCTCTGGTAGTCCTAGTGGGCGTGTCTGAGTTTGAGGTCTACCCACTAGGGGAGGCTACTGTTTTATAGTAGTTCTCACCCCCCACTGTTTTCCCTGTTCTTTTCCCCTTTGTTTTGCAGAGTCCTCTGCTGGAGTTGCGGGACCCTCTTCCCAGGACCGAGGTAAGAGGATCGTTGACTAGTTAGCTGCTTCCCTGATTCAGAGTTCAGTAGTTTTGATGTATCCCCTGTACACTCAGACGGTTGTATTTTTCTTTTATTTTGGGTCTGGCTTTGGCCAGCTGGATGTATTCATTTTGTGAGCTGGGAGAGACACATGTATATTTGTGAGAGCTATGTTGTACTTTCTTTTCCAGTATTAGTCTGAGATGTACTAGTTTTAGTTTAGCTCTGTTTTATGCTCCTTTATTATATCTTTATATCTGAGCAGGTTACCAGCGCTTCGTGTACACGGAAAATTTCGTGTGCACGGCAGATCTATGGACGAGCCCGAGTTCTGGTTTGCACCCGGGGCGTGACATAGAATACGTGAAAATTATTGTTCTCACTCTTCCCAACCACTCTCTTATTTTTTCCTTAAATACCCTCCCACGTCTACGAGGCACCATCTCTCACCTTATTATTACATAATAAAGTTTGAGGACAAAAAGATAATTTATCTCAATTAAATTTTTTTATTCCTCTTATTCCTCATTCTTATACCAAACACAAAATCTCTTATCCCTGAAACCATTCCAAATATTTTTTTACACTAGTTCCATACTTATACTTATCCTTGGAATAGTTAGTTCTGTCTTATCCCATTACCAAACGGCCCAAAGACTTGGGTCAAGTGGTCTACTAGAGGTAATGTCTTTTTCATGTTTAATTAAATACGTAGGATGTATGTACATTTAGTATTTTTTAATTATAAAAGTTGAAATTAGTATTTTTTAATTATAAAAGTTGAAATTATTAAAAAATAGCATTTTTAATATTTATATTTATATCCATATTCAATATATCTGTATATATTTTTTTAAAACTAAAAATATATAAAGTAACTGATCGTATATAGTACGCTAAAGAGTTGATGATTAGCATATGAGATTTTAAATATTAAATTTTTTTTTTTATATTTTTAACTAAGCTTATTTAAAAAAAATTAATGAGCTGCCACGCTATCTATATCTATATAAAAAAGAAAGAAGGCTCTTCTATCGTCCCATCTACTTCAAATTTTCATATTGAGAGGCCTTTGATATATTTTTTTTTTTAATCAAGTGATTTTAGTAAAAAAAAAAAAAAAAGAATTTTACCAATTAATTGATGATTTTAAATTTGATGATTTTAATCAATTTTTTAGAAAATAAAACTAGACAAAATTAATGATAATTAATAAATAGAGTGAATAAATTTGATAAATTTTTTTATTCTAATTAAGTATAAAAACTCAAATAAAAAAATTAAAAGTTGAAGGAGTCTCAAACAAAAAAAATAAAAGTTAGGGAGTCTCTTTTAGAATGGTAGTTGAGGGGTCTTCATATATATTTTACTTGCTTTTTACTTTTTTTGTTTTTTCAAGAAATTTATTCGGATAATATTTTAGTGGGAAGCTTTCCAAGGACGTCTTACTGGAGAGTTTCGGATTTATTGTCACATATTAATTTTGCCACTATTCGATGGTTGTTGAGTAATTTTTAATATTAAAATTTTTAAAAATTTTTAACTCTAGAAAAAAAGAATTATAATCATAATATAGAGATAAAAATAATATATGGCGATAGATTAGCGCTCCTTAATAAGGCATCCATGTACCTGCTGAAGTTTTTTCCATTCTCTTTACTAATGGCTAAAATTTTCTCCCTGAGCTATTGTTTTTCCTCTCCCTAATTGTTTTGATTATCTACCCTCTCATCAATCAATAAACACCTCTTAACATGCAGCTATGCAAATGCTATATCCAGCTATGCAAGTTTTGTTTTATTTTTGATTTATTTTGCCCCATTTTGTATTATATACCGTAAAAGCTAGACAGTGTTTTACTTTTTATTTAACTGTATACAGAGAATTGAATCACTGACCTTTTTCTATTTTCCTTTTTTTCTAAAACAATACACACCATCTACACTAGTAGGTGGGTGTAGCTATGCTACCTCCCCATTTCCCAGAGGGTCACATATTTTAAAACTATTCAAACTCTAACACATTTAATTTTCTTAACTTTTTAGATATAACCACCATCATCCAAAATGCTATAGTCAGGTTAAAAAATTTAGTCATATTTATATCTTATATACAAGACTAATCCAAATTTTGAAAGTGTCACATTTCTTTCCCTCACACTCACATGTACAAGGCGATGTGAGACTCGTCTCGCTAGTCTTAATCGATCTTGTGGGTAGCCACACCCCACCCACAGCGGTAATCAGCCGGAAAGTCGTGCTTGTCCACTGTATAATTATGGCTCAATCGAGACTCATCTTATATTTTCGGCTGGTGGTTGGTTTTGATACCAATTGTGACGCTCAAACTTCCCAAGGGGTTACCTATTCTAAAACTATTCTAGCTCGGACACGCTTAATCCTTTTAACCTCTTGGATCTAGGCATCATCCAAAATGCTATAACCGGGTTAAAATGTTTAGTCCTATTATATCCTATATATAAGACTATTTCACATTTTGAGGGTGCCACATTTCTCCCTCCTTTAATCCCTCCTTTAAGCTCTCACGTTCTCGTCAGGCTCAGACACACTCATAAGCACCAAATGATATGAGATTTGTCTTCTTAATTTTAACTGACCTTGTGGGGAGCCGCACTTGAAGCCATACTTTACTCGCTGTACAACCATGACTTAGTCGAGACTCAACTTATATTTTTGGCTAGTGATTGATTCTGATACCAACAGAGACACCCTAACTTTCTAGAAAGTCATCCATCCTAGAACTATTCTAATTCTTTAAATCATTCTATTTTTTCTCTCACTGCTTTTCATCTTTTTATTTTCTTCTCTCATTTTTTTAATTTTCAGGTTAATTGCACCATTGGTCGTCAATTTTTATTTTGGTCTTCAGTTTTTTTTTTGTAATCAGATTCATAACATTTATTATTTGTGTCAATTAAGTTCTACCGATAAAAATATCTGATACGAAGCGGTATTCATGCTGATACCGATTATGTAACTTAAAATTTAAAATTTTAAAATAAAATAATATAAAGAAAAGACATTGGAGAAAAATTAATATTTTATCTATAAAAAAATATTTAATTACACTCTCAACGATATTCTTGAACCTATATAGACATGTCTGTTGTAATCTTATTCATCTAATTATCGCGCCTAAAAATATATAACTATCAAATCATAACAGATTACGAATCTAATTTTTATTTTAAATAATTATAAATAAATTTTTAAATATACTTTAGATAAATTTTATCTCTGACTAAATTTTAGATTAAATTTGTAATATTATTTCCGACCGCTATTACATGCTAACAACACTTTTACTCGAATAGATTGAATTTTTTTTGGCTGTTATATAAAATTTATTTAGTCATAACACCTTTGTATTCTTTTTTTCTTTCTGATCACATTCACCAAATGTTTTTTTTTTTTTTTTCTTTTTCTTTTTTTGGTGTACTATTCTCATCTTCAATCCGGCATATGTGAATTAAAGTTCACTGCAAACTTCATTTTGAGTTGAAGGGATGGCCGGCCGCCAAGGAGAGCATCAGATTTCTTTTATTGATAATTAATGCTACAGTAGGGAATGATGAGAAGGTTACTTGTCCACCCATCGAACCGAGTGTGGATGAGCGCTGGATTAAAGAGTTGCAGGAAAAATTCAATTCAAGCACACATTCGAAGATTCGCCACAACAGTCCAAGCTATCCGAAGATACAAAAGAACTTAGAATTTGTAGGTGGTGACAATAGGGCCATTTCATAGGCACAACAGCAGGAGTGTTGACAAGGAAAAATCGTTTGTTATGCAGTTCATGAGTCGTTTGTACCATCTCGACTTAGTGGGCTGCGCCTACCACCATGCTTGCTTATGCTGAGATACAAGGAGACATTTCTTAATTAGAGCGATATACAGTTGGAGAATATGCAATTTCGACACACGATCTGTTTAAATTTCTCGACATTATAAGACAAAAAAATGAGATCAATGCTGGATTTGCTGATCCTCGATAACCAAATCCCATTCTTCGTGATTCAGGAGCTATATAAGGAGCTCAAGTTGGAGAAGCCCCTTCGTGAGTATATATGCCATCGAGTTCTTCGAGACAATCCACCCATGGTTCGCCCAATGCTTTGTAGACGAGAATAGTAGTCCTCCCGAATTCTTACATCTGCTCGATCTTTTCCACTGGTCTCGGGTCCCAAAGGACAAGTATGTAGTTAAAGTTATACTCCGACTGGGATGGAACTCAGAGAATCCGCAACAGTGTTTGAAAAGAAGACATATGGAAGCTCACTAGATATCACATTCCGGAGAGGTAGGCTTATACCCATCGTCGGGGTGCTCAACATCCCGCGCTTACACATCCATGACTACAGCAGCCGTATTTTCCATAGCCTCATCGCCTTTGAGATGCAATGTCTGAGCCGGGGTTGCTGCAAAGCGAGGAAGATGTGAAGCTGCTTCGGCGACATGGCATTTTGGCGAACACGTCCGTGAACGACAACGAACTCGTCGATTTCTTCAAACGATTGAGCAAGTTGATTGAGAATCGTCAAATGCCGATTGATCTGTTTGTCATTTACCGTCAGGTCCTGTCTCACCACAACCCACTGGTGACTCTTTCTGTGTTCGCTGCTGCCATGCTTTTTGTTCTTAACTTCCTACAGACCATGTATACTATGGTCAGCTATTATCACAGTTGAATGTTCTACGTGCCTTCCAGTATGATAGTAATGCATGGATATATTACTGAAAAAATGAACATGTTGCAGATATGTTTACATGTAACATCCTCGATCTGTTGCTACCAAGTTAATTGGCGTTCTTACTAGTTATTATTGTAGTGGCTTTTCATTTGTATAAAATTTCTTCACACTAGTGACTCTTTCTTCTGTAAGAAAGAAATCTCTGATGAATATATCGATCACAAGAAGTGTAAGGAATATGTACTGTCTGAAAAATCTAAATTTTCATACATGATGTTAAAATACATGCCTTTTGAAGATACAGTTCGACAGCTTGTGAAGTGACCTACTACCAGCAGAGGTTTTTTTTTTTTTTTTTTTTTTTTTTTTTTTTTTTTGAGGAATGACGTCGCTTTATTCATAGAGAAATAAACTTAGCTATATAGGTGGAGCAATGAGACCTCTAAAGAAAAAAAAAAAAAAAAAAAAAAAAAATTTAGACATAAAATGAGATCCAGTCCGATCGTGTTGACCGGATTACAGCTAACAGACTCCCCAGGCTTGACTAGGCTAGCTTTTAACTTCGCCTTGTTGTTGCTCTTACTATATTGATGTGTTTCTTTTCATGCAGTATCTATTATGAATACGAAGTTGATCATGTTAGAGATAATGCTAATTAGTTAGAATTAGATTATCTAAGATACTTGGTTGGTTAAATTTTGATAAAGATAAATCTAATTAGATAGGATATCTAATTGGAATAGGATTATGTATAATAATCTATAAATAGATAGGTCGGGCTATTATAATTGTTAATGAAGCCGGAGTCGCCTTAATTAATTAGTGAGGCCAAAGAAAGACGTGTGGGCATGAAGTTATTTTTTCAATAAAGGCAAGTTTAGTTTGCTTCCACCAAAACGTACCAGATTCTTTATTATTTGTCTTTCTCTCTTCTCTTTTCCATTCTATTTTTGTGGAGATTTCTATATACCATAACAAGTATATAGAAAATATTTGGAGGCCCATCACCGTAACAAGTGGTATCAGAGCCTTGTTTTCAAGAGAAGAAGATACCGATGGCATTTAACAGTGCCAATGGAGTTGCACAAGGATTCCCAACATTCAAAGGAGACAATTATGATTTTTGGTGCGTGAAGATACGAACGTTGCTGCGATCCCAAGATCTATGGGATTTTGTTGAAAAAGGATGTAAGGAAGCAACTGGAGAGAATCTGAAAAAAGATGCGAAGACGCTTTTCTTTATTCAACAATCTATTGACGACTCAATATTTTCCCACATTGCCGGCGCTACCTGATCGAAAGAAGCATGGGATATATTACAAAAGGAATACCAAGGTAACGAAAAGGTACTCAGAATTAAAATTCAAACTTTAAAAAGAAAATTTGAGACTTCATTTATGGAAGAAAAAGAAAATATTCATACCTTTTATTCTAGAGTTATGGAATTAGTTATCTCGATGTGTACCTATGGTGAACAAATTTCTGATCAAACAGTAGTTGAAAAAATTTTAAGAAGTTTGACGAAAAAATACGGTGATGTAGTTTCTTGTCACGCCCCGGGGGTTTGTTTTAACGGAAACGGTTCACAAAAGGTACTCATTTGGCGCGTAAATTTTTTTTTGAAAAAAATAAACCTTCTTCCCCGGCGCATGCCCAGACCCGCCGCATACACAGAATCACTCTGCAAACGGACAGAGTCTCCTCTGTATATGTACGGCGTAGCAGCTAATACAAGTCCCAAACGCAATCATCCATTCAATCACAACAGTTCTAACATACAACTATGCACCATAACTGAGTAAGAAGCACGGCCAAGAGATTTTAAAAGGATAAATCCACAGTCGTTGAAAACGGCGCCTACCCGGCACCCAGAGTTTGAAAACGCGTTCGAAAACAGCATAAATCCACAGGGTTTTGAAATCAGTGCCCACACGACACTTAAATTTTTGAAAACAGTTTTCACAATCTTTTCTTTGGTTTTTCTTTTTCTTTTCCAAACGGCCAACAGAAGTGAAAGGAAAGATAAATACATAAGAGAGCTACCAAATAGAGACCATGCCGACATCCACACCGACCCCACGAGGGTATCGAGAACCACACAAAGAACTACAAATGTGAATGAAATGCAAAGATAGAAGAAGGAAAGACTGTCCGGGGTCCCCAGCGACCCAGAAGCTCCTGCCCCGTCCTCACCGTCGCCTACCTCTCCCCCCGTCTGGACCCTGTCACGAAGTGGGAAGTCAGTGACGAATACTAGTAGAGCAAGAAAAGTAGTAAAACAAACCGTAACGCCAACCGGAGCAACCACCCTCCCAAGAGGGAAAAAGACAACCTGTACCCCTGTATCCTGCAATACCCGACCACGTCGGGCAACTAAACCGACGAGCCGTACCGTACCTGCAATACCCGACCACGTCGGGCAACTAAACCGACGAGCCGTACCGTACCTGCAATACCCGACCACGTCGGACAACTAAACCGACGAGACCTACCGTACCTGCAATACCCGACCACGTCGGACAACTAAACCGACGAGCCGTACCGTACCTGCAATACCCGACCACGTCGGGCAACTAAACCGACGGGCCGTACCGTACCTGCAATACCCGACCACGTCGGGCAACTAAACCGACGGGTCGCACCGCTCGCACCTCGGCGCCTCAAACCCCACAACTACAGGGGCCCCACTACGTCACCTCGTGGGTATACACGGGTCATAGACCGCTTTTCCGGAAAAGCGCACCCTTTGCGGTGGCCAAACCGCGGGTGCGCGTGCTGCAGCCTCGAGCAAAGTAACCGTAACCACCATCATGTTAGCATCATAATATATAAACAAGAGTAAAACGGTGACATGTACAATCCAAAGTAACACGGTAATATGTGTGATCGAAAGTAACCCGCTAACATGTAGAATCAAAGGTAAAACGGTAACATGTGTAATCGAAAGCAACCCGCTAACATGTAATATCAAAAGTAAAACGGTAACATGTGTAATCGAAAGCAACCCGCTAACATGTAATATCAAAAGTGAAACGACCGCCGGAGACCGACGCTAAACACCACGATGAAACCCACCACATAATAAACATGAACATAACGACATTACGCATAAAGGGATGCTAAGGGTGTACCCACCTGAAATGCGGAGCAGAAGGTGTGCGGAAACTTCAGTTAAAACGCTCCCACCTTGCGTTCGAAAAGAGCTACAGTAAGAAGTATCGTTGATAATCTCGTCGTGGTCAAAAACACTCAAAAACGGGGCGAAACGGGCCAAAAACAGAGGTTCTGGACACCTTGGCGGCAGTCGGGTGCACGGGTCCAGGCGTGAACCGGGTTCACGGCTCAGAGGAAGCGGCGGCGTAGACCGGGCTCACCCCGGGGCGTGCACCAACCGAAATGGGCCGGGCCGGTGCACGGCAGAGCGCGCACCGGGCTCACGCGCTCCCGACCGCAGCGGCAGCGCCGGGTGCACGCCTGCGCGTGCACCGCGCTCCTGGGCTGGGCCGGCGCACCGCGCCCGTGAGCCGGGTCCTCACCACCGGGCTGCGGGGCGTGCGCCGGGTGCACGCCAGGCACGGTGGACCGCGCGGCCTGGCGCACGCCTTCGTGCGCCGGGTCCGCGCCCCCGTGCCCGGGAGCCATGCACCGGGTGCACGCCGAGCTCTGTGGACCGCGGCGGTACCAGGGTGAACAGTAATCCCTTTTTCGTCTCCCGCGGCTCCGGCGATGACCCCGCGAACACGGCGACTGAGCGACGACTCCGTGGGCATGATAACGGCGGCGGCGGCCTCCCGTTTAACAACGGCGGCGGCGGCTTCCCGTTACCACCAAACCCACGCGACGTGCGACGTCCGAACGACCATCGCCCAACCCTCGACCCCACAGAAAAAAACAAACGGAAACAACGCGATCACTTACCGACCCTGCGAGGAAGAGGAAAAAGGATCGTCCTCTGTCTCCAACGTAAAGCTCCCCGAAAGGTGGATTCCCCGTTCTTCCTTCTCCTTTCCTCGGTTCTATACGCCAATACTTGAATTGAGAAATGGGGATTGGGGCTTTTTCCTTTTTTTTTTGTACGCCCCCGAAACCCTAACGCACGATCCAAGGCGATGAGAATAGGGAAATAAAAACCCTAGTCCCCAAACTCAACACTCAACGATCGGGCGTGGACCAGGGGTCCAATCTTACCTCGAAAAGCGTGCCGATCGTCCGCACGCTTTTTGATGCACCCGGAACTGCTGGTTACCTTCAGAAATTTATTCTGGGAGTTCCCGGGGTCGGAATTCAAATCCGATCGCGCCACCGCTGTCCGTTTCGCGAGCTCTACCACCTAAAAAATACCCGCAAACCCCGATGATCAGCCCAAAAATTCTCGAATTTTCGCCCCACCTTAGTCAACTAAGAAAAATATTAAATTAGGACCCTGAACGAAAAAACGAAAGGTCGAGGTACCACCCAAAAGATAAAATAACCCACTGACATAAAAAAGAAAAGTCCGATCGCCTCGAAAAGCGTGCCAGCCACTTAGCACGGATTCCGATGCACCACTCAAAGCAAACCTTTGACCCCCATTCCGGGAGATCCGTAAATCGGAATCCGAATCCGTTCGCTTTGCCGCCCTCTGTTCTTCGAGCTCAAACGCAGAAAAATACTAGCGGCCTCAGTCCGTACATTGCAGAAAGCGGTGAAAAGTTTTCCTACCAGTCCCGTCAAAATAAAAGGGGGGGGGGGGTATACAAGGGCAAGGGAACGCCAGGACTCTACATCACTCACCACTAAAAAAAAGTTTCGTCCTCGAAACTTAATCCTGGTCCGCAACGCATAAAACTGAGTAGCACTCCTCCATCTTTGACCCCCGTTCCTAAGTCGCTTCACGTTCTTCTTGGTTGCTCCACAGCACCTTCCCATAGGGGATCGCCCGGTTGCGCAATCCTTCTTGTCCTCTCGTGCTAAGGTCCGCACCGGTGTTCCGTCGAAGCTCAGGTCCTCTCTAAGCTCAAAGGCAGTGACCATCCGTCACCCACCATCAAGTAAGCAGGTTCAGAGCACATCTTCGAGAATCCGGCTCATTCGCTCGGGCTGTCCGCCGGTCTGGGGGTGAAACGCCGTGCTGAAGTGTGGTTTAGTCTCTAGAGCTCGTTGCAGACTTGCCAAAGGTTCGACACCAGCCGAGTGTCTCTAGTCCACCAAAATTTCTGCTTGAGGTCCTCGTACATCTTCGTGTCACCTGAATGCGGCGCGGAGGAAGCGCCGTGCGCCTCTGGCGGTAACTCCTTCTTCAATACTAGCAGTTCGGGCACGCAAGTCCACCCTCGAAAACAGATTGCGTTGTTCGCACTCGCCGAAAAGTCGCTTGCGTGGTCCGGGGGGTCTTGTCTCGAATAAGCTGTATCCGTGCGCCCATCTTCTGACCTTCTAGGGTTTCTCTAAAAGGGTTGGCTTGACCATCAAGGATAAAAGTCGCGCGACAGCACCGGTCCTGCTGAGTACTCGCGCTCATCGGTTCCCCCCCCCCCCGATTTGACCCTTCCTGCTTAAAACATCCGCTACCACACTTGCTTTTCCTAGGGTGGTACTGAATGGACAAGCCGAGTCCTTCAGTAACTCCAACCAATGTTTCTGCCGCAAAAAAAATCAAATCCTTCTATGTGAACAAAACTTAAGACTCTGGCGGTCCGAAAACACATCACGATGAACTCCAAAAGGTGGTGTCTCCAGAGCTTTAAAACGAAAACGACTGTTGCCCGTTCCGGATCGTATGTCGGGCAGTTCCGCTCACCTTCTCTGTGATTCCCGTTGCCGACCCAATGTGCCCCAAAAAGTCCACTTCGCGAAGTCAGAACTCACATTCTTAAACTTAGCAAACAGCTTCTGGTCCCTGAGATTCCGGAGAAAAGTCCGTAAGTGCTCCTCGCAGTTGATTGGAGAGGTCATCAATCCCGGACTTGTTCTTCACTGTAACATTGTTTATCTCCCTATAGTCGATGCGTAGGCGTAGGCTTCCGTTCTTCTTTTGCACGAAACGCACGGGTGCTCCCCAAGGCGACACACTTGGTCTGATGAACCCTTTATTCAGAAAAACTCCTTGTTGTGCCTTAGATTCCCTCAGTTCCGCGAAAGCCATTCCGCAAGGCGCCTAATGATAGGTTGCGTGTCTGGTAGAAGCTCGAAAGATAGGATGACCTCTCGCCCGGGGGTATTCCCGATAATTCAGTCAGGAGGATGGCAGAAGAAACCTCTATCATGGGGGTGTCAGTGAACGACGTAAAGGGTCGAGTCGCTAGGCTCACTGAAACCAAGTAGCTATACATCCGCCGGATACCTCGTGAACCAGTCCTTGCCCAGCACCTCGTCGTATTCCTGCCTCCCGACTCGAAATTCCCAGTCACGACAGCACCGGTCCGCACGCCACCCCAGCCGGCGCTGAGCAGTCAGCAACAAAGTCTCGCGATGCGTCGAGGTGCCCCAGTCATACCGCCCAACCCATACCAATGATCCTTTAAAAGTCCAAAACATCCAACCCGACGACGAGGAAAACAAGCCACACAGCGCCCTCACAAGGCTCCGAGAGGTGCCAACCAAACAGGCTGGGTTACTAACTACCATAACTTCCCCCCCTGAAAACAATGAACTCACATGTCACCGACACGGACCGCTCCCCTCCGTCCCCAACACGGGACACCTCCACCCGTCACCAACACGGGCCACAAGCTCGGAGCATAACCACCAACCCGGACCACCCGCTCCGACTATCCATCCTACCGAGGCGACGGTCAAGACTAACGTTAGGTTTCAGCTCTAAGACCTACCATAAGGTCTACCCCACAGAAAGGGCTGCGTACAGGGCCTTCTAACCGAAGGTGACCAGTACCAAAACTCCGAATAGTCGCCAGATCCCCCCCTTGACTCACACCAGCCCCAAAAGATCACAATCCACAACGCTCCCAACCAAGCCTCAAGGCTATGCGTTAGTCATGGGAAGCCCACAAGGTAAGGTCCTACTTCCGTCCTGGCACCGACGGGGTGCGACGCTCCGACTTGCCACTAGCTCTCGGTCCCAAACCGTTGCCCCACCAAGCACCGGGCATCTAATCGAGCGGTAAACTTCTAGACCAACAATGACACTCCCAACTAGAAGAAAATCTAAGCTCTAGGTCCGTTCAGCAAAGACCTCCAGGTACTGAAGACTATCCATCTGAAATCCAAGGGTCGGAAGAAGACAAGCAACGAAAACAGCAAGAAGAACCGTGTCAAAAGTTGCCTAGGTTCACTAAACTCACTCGAGGGATCACACGCCAACCCACCAGCAGGACAACCGAACCGTCGCGCTTGTGTAGAAAACCGAAACCCAACCCAACGCTTTACCACCACAACCCCACCAAAAGGAGCTACCCGTGAACCCATCACGACGATCTCTACAACCGTCGCAGTGTCTGCGGTGAAAGGCCGAACTATGGGTAACAATTATAGGAAAAAAAAAATCCTCACTCCCACCCGTACCTTGCCCATGGTGCAAAAGGAATCGACCGACTACCCGTTGTAACTTAACACCAGAAAACCCAGAAGGTGCATGTTTGGACAAACGGCTATCCAGTTACTCATGACCGACAGACGGCCGACAAACCAACAACCCCCGGTGGGTTGTGCTACCACCCGAGCCATATCGGGAAAAGAAACTCAATAGTCCCCGCACTCTCGCATCTGTTGCCGCAGGAGCTAGTTTTCCGCGGCCGTCGACGTCGTCGTATCTGCCTCCGTGTCCCCGGCCGATGATCTGGTACGGGCCATATCTGTACACACACAACAAGAGTCAGCTCTAGACTTCACTTACAAAACAACGAACCACCTAGTGAGGGAAAAGGACTCGGACTCTTCTCCCCCCTCGATCACTCGCGTTCTACCTTCCTATGCCCTACCCATTTCATTCACCTGTAGGCAAGTGAGGTATCCCCACGGATGTCGGCACTAACTGTTGTGATTGAAAGAACTTCTCTGATACCATCTTAATCTGTCACGCCCCGGGGGTTTGTTTTAGCGGAAACGGTTCACAAAGGTACTCATTTGGCGCGTAAATTTTTTTTTGAAAAAAATAAACCTTCTTCCCCGGCGCATGCCCAGACCCGCCGCATACACAGAATCACTCTGCAAACAGACAGAGTCTCCTCTGTATATGCACGGCGTAGCAGCTAATACAAGTCCCAAACGCAATCATCCATTCAATCACAACAGTTCTAACATACAACTATGCACCATAACTGAGTAAGAAGCACGGCCAAGAGATTTTAAAAGGATAAATCCACAGTCGTTGAAAACGGCGCCTACCCGGCACCCAGAGTTTGAAAACGCGTTCGAAAACAGCATAAATCTACAGGGTTTTGAAATCAGTGCCCACACGACACTTAAATTTTTGAAAACAGTTTTCGCAATCTTTTCTTTGGTTTTTCTTTTTCTTTTCCAAACGGCCAACAGAAGTGAAAGGAAAGATAAATACATAAGAGAGCTACCAAATAGAGACCATGCCGACATCCACACCGACCCCACGAGGGTATCGAGAACCACACAAAGAACTACAAATGTGAATGAAATGCAAAGATAGAAGAAGGAAAGACTGTCCGGGGTCCCCAGCGACCCAGAAGCTCCTGCCCCGTCCTCACCGTCGCCTACCTCTCCCCCCGTCTGGACCCTGTCACGAAGTGGGAAGTCAGTGACGAATACTAGTAGAGCAAGAAAAGTAGTAAAACAAACCGTAACGCCAACCGGAGCAACCACCCTCCCAAGAGGGAAAAAGACAACCTGTACCCCTGTATCCTGCAATACCGACCACGTCAGGCAACTAAACCGACGAGCCGTACCGTACCTGCAATACCCGACCACGTCGGACAACTAAACCGACGAGCCGTACCGTACCTGCAATACCCGACCACGTCGGACAACTAAACCGACGAGCCGTACCGTACCTGCAATACCGACCACGTCGGCAACTAAACCGACGGCCGTACCGTACCTGTAATACCCGACCACGTCGGGCAACTAAACCGACGGGTCGCACCGCTCGCACCTCGGCGCCTCAAACCCCACAACTACAGGGGCCCCACTACGTCACCTCGTGGGTATACACGGGTCATAGACCGCTTTTCCGGAAAAGCGCACCCTTTGCGGTGGCCAAACCGCGGGTGCGCGTGCTGCAGCCTCGAGCAAAGTAACCGTAACCACCATCATGTTAGCATCATAATATATAAACAAGAGTAAAACGGTGACATGTACAATCCAAAGTAACACCGTAATATGTGTGATCGAAAGTAACCCGCTAACATGTAGAATCAAAGGTAAAACGGTAACATGTGTAATCAAAAGCAACCCGCTAACATGTAATATCAAAAGTAAAACGTAACATGTGTAATCGAAAGCAACCCGCTAACATGTAATATCAAAAGTGAAACGACCGCCGGAGACCGACGCTAAACACCACGATGAAACCCACCACATAATAAACATGACATAACGACATTACGCATAAAGGGATGCTAAGGGTGTACCCACCTGAAATGCGGAGCAGAAGGTGTGCGGAAACTTCAGTTAAAACGCTCCCACCTTGCGTTCGAAAAGAGCTACAGTAAGAAGTATCGTTGAAATCTCGTCGTGGTCAAAAACACTCAAAAACGGGGCGAAACGGGCCAAAACGGAGGTTCTGGACACCTTGGCGGCAGTCGGGTGCACGGGTCCAGGCGTGGACCGGGTTCACGGCTCAGAGGAAGCGGCGGCGTAGACCGGGCTCACCCCGGGGCGTGCACCAACCGAAATGGGCCGGGCCGTGCACGGCAGAGCGCGCACCGGGCTCACGCGCTCCCGACCGCAGCGGCAGCGCCGGGTGCACGCCTGCGCGTGCACCGCGCTCCCTGGGCTGGGCCGGCGCACGCGCCCGGAGCCGGGTCCTCACCACCGGGCTGCGGGGCGTGCGCCGGGTGCACGCCAGGCACGGTGGACCCGCGCGGCCTGGCGCACGCCTTCGTGCGCCGGGTCCGCGCCCCCGTGCCCGGGAGCCATGCACCGGGTGCACGCCGAGCTCTGTGGACCGCGGCGGTACCAGGGTGAACAGTAATCCCTTTTTCGTCTCCCGCGGCTCCAGCGATGACCCCGCGAACACGGCGACTGCGGCGACGACTCCGTGGGCATGATAACGGCGGCGGCGGCCTCCCGTTTAACAACGGCGGCGGCGGCTTCCCGTTACCACCAAACCCACGCGACGTGTGACGCCCGAACGACCATCGCCCAACCCTCGACCCCACAGAAAAAAACAAACGGAAACAACGCGATCACTTACCGACCCTGTCACGCCCCGGGGTCGAACTGCGACCTGGGCTCGCCAACAGATCCGCCGTCTGTACGGAAACTGCCGCACAGACGAAGCGTCTACCCTGCAAAAGATCTATAGCTAAACATGTATCAGAGCTGAAAAAGAACTAATAGCTACAGAAATCAACTGAACATCTGGATAAAACAAATCCTCAATACATAGTTTGTCTAGCTATGAAAAATATATACAATCCTCACAAGTCACTCAGAATGTCCAGTACAAAAGTGGAATCATAAAAACAAAACGGGTACATCTACCTCAGACTCTCAATGCTGGTAAGGAACTACTCGGCCACGTCCTCACCTCGATCAGCTGTCTCCGCGCGAGCTAAGCCGGAACAGCAACCTCCGAACCTGTCACCGCAGCGGGTGTGAGATCTACTGCAGAAGGTAGATCCCAGTGGGTACCGTCGCCAATATCCACGGTATGCCCACTAAGTCTACTGGAGGCAAACAGATAGGTATGCAGATAGATAGATAAAAGGTAAGCTGAAAGAAAACTACAGCTAATAAGTGTCAACCATCATGCTCAAAAGGAAACTCTACTATAAACATGCTATGCATACCCTCGCTACTGCTAAAATGCCTCAGTATCAATGCTCAAGGAAAGAAACTCATCTAAGAACATAATATGCATACACCACTCGCACACGAGGTGCCCAATCGACCCAATCAAAACTGACTGCCTCATCGGGTCCAGTCAAACCTGCGCCTACCTACTGCCGTTACATCCACGTAGGACCGGACTTACGTAGGGCGTCCGTGACTGCCACTAACTGGCCCAGCCAGAGGGACGGTGTCCGTGACTGCCACTAACTGGCCCAGCCAGAGGGACAAATGCGTCGACAAGTCGCGATACCAAAGTGCAGACCCACTCCGAACGTGGCACTCGGGGGGGAGCGACCCCAACGAGGACAAAGGTATCCGCGCACTCTGTCGAGCTCAGGTGGCACTGCAGGCTATAGTCCAAAATCCACGCTCACGCTCTGAACGGAAAGACTCAGAATCCTCAATCATCTCGCACAACGGTCGGAGCACTCTCGACGACTCGGCTGATCAGCTCACACGAACACGAGACACTAGCCTCTCCAACAGCTCACAGCACAAACACACTGGCTGGAGATACTCCACAGCCGGGATCGACCCACAACTCAGGGCTAATAAAATCGGTCGGACAACACACAACGACCCGGGACCACCGTCAACCCCAACGGTTCCCAACGACACTAGCACAGTCTAAACTCAGCTACCGGACTCCACTCAGCCCCCAGGCACGAGTGCAACAATGCCCCACAGAAACCTGACCCCTCGGCCCACTACCCGGGCGAGGCAACACTATGTCCAGGAAAGATGCAAAGTGTGGGATGTCTAATACATAAAGGAACCTAGCCCAAGTAAAGGCTCTCTACTGACTCATCTGTGTCAACAAGCGGCACATGCAGGCTATGATCCACGATCAAACCGATCGGAAACTCAATGCTCAAAAAGCACAACTCAGTCGGGAAACCTTCCACTACTCAATCTGATATGCCCTCACCAACCCCCGAGACACTAGTAAAAACATCCATAAGTCAAATAAAGTCTCCTCGGCCCCTAGGCACGAGGTTACATGCACCCTGGGACCCTGTCATCTCACTGGCAATCTCGCAGTTTAAAAAATCACTTTTAAAAAAATATCGATTTTTCCTTAAAACGGGTTTCATGATTTTTAAAACGATCCCGGTGCAAAAGTAATGCTCTCTAATCATGCAATCTAGTGTCAAACTGTACCAGGAGTACACTAAAAATAATCTGGAGTTCCAAAGAATTTTTCTGAAATTTTTTAGGCAACTATCAGATTTATCAATATATAACAAATCAGCTAATCATGATCAATATGCTTACAGAAGCATTAGAGGGCATTCCAAAAATTTTGGAGAAATTCCAACCCACCTGGATCGCTTTCCGTAGGCATTGCTGAAGTCGGTGAAGTACTGGAACCTCGAACTGACGAAATCTCGAAAGTCGTGCCGCAAATCCCGGAAAAATCCTCGGAAGCTTCAATAAATTCCTTCGAGTCCACATAAAAATTCCGGCGCGCAACGGCTCACCCTTGGTCAACTCCCAGCACCTGCCCAAGTAGACAAGCTCCAACGGCTCCGCGCGGCGAAGGCAACCAAAACTGGCCAAGTCGCACCCAAAAGCACTAAACAAGTGTCCACAACATACTACAAGTCCAATCACAAAACCTGAGCTCCAAATAATTGCTCTCATTAAAAATCAAATTGCAATCTGCACTCTAAAAATAAATTCCCATAAACACCAACACTCACAGCCACACCCAATTCACACATGATGCTCACTACATTCAACACTAAGCCTCAACCCACACAAGTCCACCACCACACTCTCACACAAACAAGTACAGCACAAACCTGCACACCTCAAAATTACATAAATCCACCAAAAATCTGCACACTAATAAACTCCCAATGCACACCCTCAATTACACAAAGTCAAGTTGCATCCATAAAAATAAAATAAGCTCCACTTAGGCACCAAACAACTCCACCAGCTTCAAACATTAAGTCCAAAAACACACAGCCAACAACAAGGATTCAAGTACACTTTAAATCCATCGACGCACCAAAATCACGAGCCAACTATAAAACTTCATCATCATTATCACCATAATCAGCATCATCATCTTCATCAAGCACAATTATCATCATTATCCGGCTCCGCGCGGCACCACGCCGAAAACCGCACACTCAGCGTCAACCTGAGCAAAACAAACGGGAAAACTGATTAAGCACATCCACCCCGCAAGAAAACCCCACCTACAGGGCAAAACAGCTCCGCCGTTCGCACCGCGCTGCCGCAGCCACCGCCGGCGCTGCAGCAGCTGCCACATGGCGCTGCACTGCAGCAGCCGCGCGGCGCGGCATCTGGGCTCGCTGCGCGGCACAAGGGCCCGCCGCGCGGCGGCCCGGTCCGCACGCGCACTCCCTGCGCGCGGCCGCGCTGTGCGGTGCCCGCCTGCGCGCGGCGCCCGCAGCGCGCGCCTGCGCGCTGTGCGGCGCCCGCACGCACGCGGCGCCCGCAGCGCGCACCCGCGCTGTGCGGAGCCCGCCTGCACGCGTCCCCTCCGCCACGGACAACCAGTCTAAACCACAGACGAAGCTCCAAAACCCAAAAACCAAGAACCCAGCTCCTCAAAAAGAAACTGCTACAATTGCATACCTCATTGAAGCCCTCGCGCACACGCGCCGTACGGCCTCCCACGGCCTCAAGCAGCAAGTCATCAACAAAACCCCTCTCCAAAGCTTCTCTTCTTCTTCCTCCTTCTTTCCCTCATTCTCTCTTCCTCTGTTCCATTTGAAAACCTCTGTTTTTACTTGGTTGGAGAGAGGATGAGGTGGCGGTGCTAATTAGGAGAGGCTAATTAAGGTGTGGGTGGTGGTAGCTGGGTGCAATAAATGCCCAAAACAAAATATCTACCTTCACTAAATAGACCCACTCTCAATCCACCCACTTCCATTCCTAAGATATAAGTCACAGGTTAAAGTACACCAGATAATTAATTAACCTCCCAATTAAATAATTATAAAATAATCCCCTTTTTAAGCCAACTCCAAGTCACTTTTTGACTTCGGGGTCTCCGCATCGGCCCGAAACCTCCCGAACTCCGCTGTAATCTGAAAATACACATGTCCACAACTTTTTCTCCTCAAAAAGCTCAACCGTGGAGTCGGTGTGCTCAAATCAAAAACGGCTCCAAAACTGCCAGTTCCAACTCACTTTTCGCCCTCGGGTCCTCCACGTCAGTCAGGAACCTCCCGAACTCCGCTGTAAACACAAAGTATACCTGCTCCAAGTATTCCAAATTTTCTGCACACCACTGTGGAGTCGGTGCTTCCCAAAACCAGTCCTCTAACGGCGCACGAAGCCCGGAAACTCCGAATCAAGCTGGGGCTTCCGCGTTGATCCGAATCGACCCGAACTCCTCTGAAAACAAAAGTGGAACACGTTCGTGACAATTCCTCCGCTCCAAGCCATCTTGCGAGGTCGGTGCACCGTCCGAAATCCCGGTATTCTACAGACCCTGCGAGGAAGAGGAAAAAGGATCGTCCTCTGTCTCCAACGTAAAGCTCCCCGAAAGGTGGATTCCCCGTTCTTCCTTCTCCTTTCCTCGGTTCTATACGCCAATACTTGAATTGAGAAATGGGGATTGGGGCTTTTTCCTTTTTTTTTTGTACGCCCCCGAAACCCTAACGCACGATCCAAGGCGATGAGAATAGGGAAATAAAAACCCTAGTCCCCAAACTCAACACTCAACGATCGGGCGCGGACCAGGGGTCCAATCTTACCTCGAAAAGCGTGCCGATCGTCCGCACGCTTTTTGATGCACCCGGAACTGCTGGTTTGTCACGCCCCGGAACTCGGGCTCGTCTACAGATCCGCCGTGCACACGGAATTTTTCGCGTACACGAAGCGCTGGTAACCTGCTCAGATATAATCTAACGATAAAAGAGCATAATACAGAGCTGAAATAGAAGAACCACATAGTATCTCAGACTGGAACTACAAATAACACTGTAATAAGTACAATAATCTCCCAGCTCACCAAAATAGTACAACCAGCTGGCTAACGCCAGACCCAAAATAAAAGGGGAATACCACAGTCTGAGTGAAGGGTACAGCCTCTATCTACAGCTCTCAGTCTCCCAGGAGATCTATCTATTCAGCGATCCCCTTACCTCGATCCGCTGCCGATGGCCTAGCAGCTCCCGCAGATGACTCTGCAAAATAAGGGAGAAGGAAGAAACAGAAAATAACAATGGGGGTGAGAACTACCAGATAAACCAGTAGCCTCCCCTAGTGGGTAAAACCTCAACTCTGACGCACCCACTAGGACTACTAGAGGCAAAAGGGAAAAGGTGAAGTGGTAGGATAAGTAAGGTACTGAAACAGTAAAACTACCACTACTATGCCTCTACTGCGGTACTGGCTTTCAAAACTGTATGCATGCATCAGTAAACAAAAGCTGTCCAAATAACCCAATCCGTCATCTGATCCACGATCGGTACTGCCTGCTCCGCTCTCATCATCGGGCAAAAATCCGCGCCGACGTGATAGCAAAACTGTCAACAACTGTCTGGCCCCAGCCTCTAGAGTGGAACTCGAGGGGAGCGACCCACACGAGTAAAGCATCACCGGGCAACAACCGCGCCGGTATGATAAGTCTCAAAATGCAGGACTGGATCATGACTATGATCAAAGTGGGAAAAACCATCCACTAAAGAAGCCTGATACCAATCAGATGCAATAGTACTCAATAAGTGGGAAACATCATCCACTAGAGGAAATCCAACCCCCAGCTAATGCAAAATAAACCAGGCTCAACCCCTATCTGATGCAAGGACAACATCTGGTCGACCGCCTACCGTCCGCGGTCACCGCAATACCCAATCCACAATCTGATGCAAAATAAACCAGAATCAACCCCAATCTGATGCAAGGATAAACATCTGGTCGACCGCCTACTGTCCGCGGTCACCGCAATACCCCACAAATCCACAATCTAATGCAACCTTGGCTACACTATCCCAAACCCCTGCTCACACTTGAGCAACAACATATGAATGCAAAGGACAACAATGAAACATGTTCAAATCCCAATATGATAGTGTAGCAATAAATAGTGGCCTTACCTGATGTCCGGGCATGCATGCAACTGTCTTTATTTTAAAAGTTGTAAAATAGTGTCAAAGGTTTAAAACAATTGATTTACTGAATAAAAGTCATTTGCATGCGAGATCATAGCCTTTGTCTCAATCACAGTGTCCCAATATAAGTCATCATATCTTTTGTGGGGTTATATTAAATTTTAGGGGAGTTTGTCCCAGCGGTCCTTGTCATTTGTCATATTAATTTGTCCCAATGGTTCTCATTAATTGTCCTGTTAGTTGTCCTGTTAGTAGTCCTGTTAGTAGTCCTGTTAGTAGTCCCAATGGTTCTCATTAATTGTCATATTTGTATGTCCCAATGGTTCTCATCAATTGTCACATTATTTTAGGGGATTTCTAGTAATCCCAGTGAGCTTGTCAAAAATGAGGTAAGCAACAACCGCCCACCTCGAGCAGCTCAAACAACACCCCAGGTAGTCTCCTGGTTGTCCACAGTCCTCAAATCCTGCAAATCAACGCTCCCGGTATAAATACAAACCCCAAAAAGTACAATATTTGCTGTTTTTCAGACAGCACGAGAAAAGAGGAATTTTTCACCTCTAAAATGAGCTCCTAAAATCCCAGAAAAATCACGGTTGCGTTCCTCGCGAAGAGTAGATCAAAATCGACTCTTTAAACGCCTCGATCTGACGCTCCTACGTCAAGATAAAAATCGGAGAAGTCGGTGCTGTCCAAAAATTACCACAGCAAAAAGGGGGGTCAAAGAGGACCTAAAAACTGTGCCAAAAGTACGAAACGGAGCAAAATGATCAACACGGAAATCGAAGCCCTACCTCTTACGGTCGCGCTGCCGCAAAAATCGTCCAAAAATTCCACCCGGTTAGCCCGCAGTGAATTTTCGACGGAACTGCGACGGGAAATGGGCCTAAAAGAAAAATCGTCGCAGTGCGCCGCGTCGCAGATAACTCACTATCTGTAACTCCAGAAATTCTGAGATTCTAGAGAGAGAAAGAAGAGAGAGAGAGGAAAAACTTTTGTATTTGGCACTTTTCCTGATTCTCTCTCTAAGGCTCGCAAAACGAGGTGCAATGAGAGGGGGTGGGGACTCTCTTATATAATGGGCCAAAAGGGAATATTCCCACAAAGGATCGGATCCGAACACGAAACACCAAAACGGGCCAACCAAAACGCGCCACGTGTTGCCCAAACAGGAAACAGCCGGTGCAAGGGCCACTGGGAGGCTGCCACGTGTCCCACGTGGTGCACATGGCCGGTCCGCGCTCCGGGTCTTCCGGATCCTGTCGGCCAATGGGTGCCGCCACGTGTCACCATCCAGATGCTTCTAGAAGCCGGCCATCCAATGGGGAAGCGCCACGTGGCAAGGGGAATGTTCGGTGCTCCCGGTGCACGCCAGGCCATGGACCGCGCACCCGAGCCCTGCCCGCGCCTGCCCGCGCCTGCCCGCGCTGCGCGCCTCCGCGCTCCGCCGCTGCGCCGCTGCCCGCCGCCGTGCGCCGCCGCCCGCCGCCGCTCGCCGGCGGCTGCCGCCGGCCGGAACAGTAATTCCGGCCGGCCGGTTACTGTTCCGGTGAACAGTGCCGATGTGCTGAAAAAATTAAGCGAATATACCGTTTCGATCGTTTTCGCGCGCTGAGTCCAAATACGACGTCCGTTTCGCCAAATTCTCATCCGAAATTTTCCAAAAAGCTCCCGGAAAATCCCATTTGCTCCGATTTTCGCGCAGAGTCAATTAAAAATATCCAATTTCGTTTCTACAAGCTCCGTTGCACAGTACAAGCCTTCTACAGTCACTATTAATGTTACGGAGGTTCTGCGGGGGTCCGGATCATTACATGGTTACCTTCAGAAATTTATTCTGGGAGATCCCGGGGTCGGAATTCAAATCCGATCGCGCCACCGCTCTCCGTTTCGCGAGCTCTACCACCTAAAAAATACCCGCAAACCCCGATGATCAGCCCAAAAATTCTCGAATTTTCGCCCCACCTTAGTCAACTAAGAAAAATATTAAATTAGGACCCTGAACGAAAAACCGAAAGGTCGAGGTACCACCCAAAAGATAAAATAACCCACTGACATAAAAAAGGAAAGTCCGATCGCCTCGAAAAGCGTGCCAGCCACTTAGCACGGATTCCGATGCACCACTCAAAGCAAACGCTTTGACCCCCATTCCGGGAGATCCGTAAATCGGAATCCGAATCCGTTCGCTTTGCCGCCCTCCGTTCTTCGAGCTCAAACGCAGAAAAATACTAGCGGCCCAGTCCGTCCATTGCAGAGAAAGCGGTGAAAAGTTTTCCTACCAGTCCCGTCAAAATAAAAGGGAGGGGGGGGGGGTATACAAGGTCAAGGGAACGCCAGGGACTCTACATTTCTGCTATAGAAGAAGCAAAAGATTTATCTAAATTGTCTTGTAGCGAACTTCTTGGTTCTCTCTTAGCACATGAGGAACGAAAAGATAGAACAGAAAATTTTTCTGAGCATGCTTTTCAAAGCGAATCGAAAGGCAATGAAAAAGATAAAGCAGATACTTCTAATCGCCAAGCTTCAGCATCTGGAGACCATGGTAGAGGTCGTGGTCGTGGTCGTGGCCGTGGTAGAGGTCGCGGCGGTAGATCGGGTGGATACAATAACAGAAACGGTGAAGGATCAAGTAATCAAAATCAGAGAACCTACAGAGGTAATGATCAGCCCTATAATTATAAAAATATTCAATGTTATTATTGTAAGAAATTTGGCCATATCGAGCGATTTTGTCGATTGAAACAACAAAACGCTAATTTTGCTCAAGGAAATAATGAAAACGATAATGTACTTTTTGCATGTCGTTCATCAGAAAAAGCTGCTAACAGTATTTGGTATGTCGATAGTGGTTGTAGCAGTCACATGACAGGAAAAGAAGAGAACTTTATTAATTTGGATAAATCTGTTAAAGGCCGAGTGACGATGGGTGATGGCTATGTTCAGGACGTGCATGGAAGAGGTACAATTGAGGCAAATATTTCAGGAATTCAAAAAAATAAATAATGTTTTATATGTTCCTGGTTTGAATTCCAATCTTTTTAGTGTGGGCCAATTTTTGAAAGAAGGTTATTCGCTTATTTTTGAAGATTCTAAGTGCACTATTTATAAAGATAAATATAAAAGGGATTTATTTTTTGAAGTTCTGATGACAGAAAATAAAGTTTTTCCTGTTCATGTTGCAATGAAAGTAGTGCTAGATGATGATTGGTTATGGCACTATAGATATGGTCACTTGAGTTTTAAGGGGCTTGATTTATTACATAAAAAGAATATGGTTAATGGTTTGCCTTTGGTGCATAATAATGGTTCTGTATGTGAAAGTTGTGTGTTAGGAAAGCATCACAGAGAGTCTTTTCCAAGAAACAGCAATTGAAGAGCCAAAGAACCACTAGAATTGATACATGCTGATGTTTGTGGGCCGATGCAGACACCGTCGCTCAGCAGCAATTATTATTTTGTGGTTTTCGTGGATGACTACAGTCGGATGACTTGGATTTATTTTATTAAAAATAAATCCGAAGCTTTTGATGTTTTTCGAAAATTTTAAAACTAGGTCGAAAACGAATCCGGTTATTATATTAGGACTCTCCGTACAGATCGAGGGGGAGAATTTATTTCTAATAAATTTGAAATTTTTTGTGAATCAAATGGTATTCGTAGGCAGTTGACAACCAGTTACACGCCTCAACAGAATGGCGTTGCTGAGCGCAAAAATCGAAGTTTAGTAGAGATGGCAAAAAGTATGTTGAAAGCGAAAGGACTTCCAAATAAATTTTGGGCAGAAGCGGTATCTACTGCAGCATACATTCTTAATAGAAGCCCAACTTTGGCACTGAATAATATTACACCTTATGAAGCATGGACAGGTTGGAAACCGAAGGTAAAGCATTTTAAAATTTTTGGATCGGTTTCTTTTGTTCATATTCCATCACAAAATAGACAAAAATTGGATAATAATAGTAGCAAGTGTATTTTTGTGGGCTATAGCGAAAGAAGTAAAGCCTATCGATTTTATAATCCTGTTACTAACTCCTTAATTATAAGTCGTGATGCTATATTTGATGAACAAAAAGGTTGGGATTGGAGTGCAAAAGTAAAGGATAATCAACTTCCGATGTTAGGAGATGAAACTACTATTGAGAATAAGAACAATGGTGAAAATACTATAAGTACTGAAACAACACCACATGCTTCACCACGAATTTCTCCAGGAACTTCGCCTGAGACAACACCGAGAAAGGTAAAATTGCTTAGTGAAATATATGAGCAGTGCATGTACACACAATGTGGAGAACCACAAACTTTCGAGGAAGCGGCAAAATCTGATGATTGGTGTAAAGCTATGAATGAAGAAATTGCAGCACTAGAGAAAAATAATACATGGGAGCTTGTTGATCAACCATCCACAGAAAAAGAAGTTATCAGGCTGAAATGGATATACAAGACAAAATATAAACCAGATGGATCGATCCAGAAATTAAAAGCACGTTTAGTTGCAAAAGGTTACTTACAGCAAGCAGGTATTGATTTTAATGAAACCTTTGCATCCGTAGCTAGATTTGATACTATCCGAACTGTTTTGGCTTTGTCTGCACAAAATAAATGGAAAGTTTTTCAATTTGATGTTAAATCAGCTTTTCTTAATGGATTTTTGGATGAAGAAGTTTTTGTTGAGCAGCCGCAGGGCTACAAAATTAAAGGTCAAGAAGATAAAGTCTATAGACTACGAAAGGCGTTATATGGATTAAAACAGGCACCAAGAGCCTGGTATAGTCGGATCGATTCGCACTTTATTCAAAATGAATTTTCTAGAAGTGAAAGTGAACCCACACTTTATATCAAATCTCGAGGTATGGAGATTTTGATTGTTTGCCTTTATGTTGATGACTTGATTTACACTGGAAACAGTACAGATTTGATCAATGATTTTAAGAAAAATATGATGATTGAATTTGAGATGACTGATCTTGGCCCCATGAGTTATTTTTTGGGTTTAGAGGTAAAACAAGAAGATAATGGAATTTTTATCTGTCAGAAAAAATATCTTGATGATTTACTTGAGAAGTTTAATATGAAAAATTGTAATCCTGTGCAAAATCCAATGGGTACGAATATGAAGCTATCATTGGATGATGGAGAAGAAAAAATTGATTCGAGTTTGTACAGAAGTCTGATTGGGAGTTTACTCTATATTGGTAACAGTAGACCGGATATTATATATGCGACATCTTTGTTATCGAGATTTATGCAAAGCCAAAGTAAAATTCATTGGGGAGCGGCGAAAAGGATATTAAGATACTTGAAAGGAACAAGAGACCACGTGTCACGCCCCCGGGGGTTTTTGAGTCATTTAAAGCGAAAAATTGCGTGTCTATTTTTTTTTTTCTTAATAAGGTGATATAAACCTCAACCCCGGTGCGTGCCAGACCGCCACATACACAAATTCACTCTGTCCACGGACAGAGTCTCCTTTGTGTATGCACGGCGTCTCATTTACAACATACAATTCATCACACATTAGTCACCAACCAACAACCATACCGTAGACATTCATCACCAATTAAAGCAAGTTCATAAAGCGGCGTCAGTGTTTGGAAAGGATAAAACCCAGCGTTTGCAAAACCCGTGCCCACACGGCACTTCGTTTTGAGAAAACATTTTCGCAATCCTTTAATTTATCATGAAAACATGCCGCATAAAAGGAACGCCACTAAACGTAATTAAAACATAAGAATACACCTCATCCACAGAGCTAATTAATACATGTTCACAACTAAAGCCATCCACAAGCAAATTAAGTATTTATACGAAAAAGGAAGTGAGATATAATCATAATAACCAAGTGTCCGACTACGGTCCTCACGACGCAGCCCCACCGTCACCCCGGCTGACGCACCTAGTAGCAGTACCTGTCACGGAGTGGGTAACGTCAGTGACAAACAAAGTAGATGTCTAATAGTATCAAGGAAGGAAAAACGAACCGAATACACCGAGTACACCGTAACCTTTCGTTAAACCCCTGTGCATATTTTAAACTGGGCACCAACCCCAGAGTACCTGTCGGGGAGACTAAAGTCCCCCCTCGTGCACAAACACCTTTTGATGCTTTTAACCTCTTCACGGGGCTAGTGCGGCCCCTATAGCTGCCGTGAAGGGGTCCTCACGGCTCCCACCCCTTTGTGAGGCACACGGGTCAAAAAGACCACTTTTCCGGAAAAGTACACCATGCGGTGGCCCGATCCGCCGGTGTACGTGCAGCATCCGAAACCGGATTGCCAAGATTGGCGTGTGGTGAGCACCGCGACCGCAGCCGCTTAAATTGTTAGATAAAACATCATTAAGCGAAAGGTTAAACTGTCCATCTACTTTGTTAGGTAAATTTAAGAGTACTTTAATGGCGATAAATGCACTTACTGCACTTGTTGCACTTATAGCAACCCTACCCACCTGGTTGGAGAGAAGACGGGTCACCCGAGCCCTCTGCACTCTCCCGCTGCGCACCTGGACCTATAAAAAGTCCGCACGGATACTAAGATCAGAATACATACTAACATATTGCAACAGAAATACCCCACTCTATTATGTACGAAGAGTCCGGCACCGTCCCGCTGTCCGGCGGGACACCCTTGCCTTGAGCGGCCGTCGCCGTCCGTCGGAGCCGCGCGCGGCGCGGCTCCGCGGACGGCGCCCGCATAGTGCCCCGCGCGGCGTCCGCGCGGTGCCCGTGCGGACACGGGCCCGCGCGGCGCCCGCGCGCGCCCGCGCGGGGCCGCCCGTGCGGCGCCCGCGCGGCCGCCCGCGCGCGCCCGCGCGGGGCCGCCAGTGCGGCGCCCGCGCGGGTGCCCGCGCGGCTCCCGCCCGCGGGGCCGCCCGCGCGGCACCCGCGGGGTGCCCGCGCGGCGCCCGCGCTCGGGGCCGCCCGCGCGGCCCCCGCGCGGGTGCCCGCGCGGGTCCGCCCGCGCGGCACCCGCGCGGGTGCCCGCGCGCGGCCCCGCGCCGCCGCGCGGCACCCCGCGCGGGTGCCCGCGCGGCGCCCGCGGGCCGCCCGCGCGCGCGCGGGCCGCCCGCGCGGGTGCCCGCGCGGCACCCGCGCGGGTGACCGCGCGGCGCCCGCGCGGCCCCCGCGCGGCGCCCGCGCGGGGCGCCCGCGCGGCGGCCGCGCTGTGTCCGCGCGGCGCCCGCGCGGGTGCGACCCGCGCGGCGCCGTCGCCGCTTGCGGCGGCGTCCGGTCGTCCGCGATCGTTTTCCCCCTCCCCGCGCGATGCCCTAGCGGCACCGCGCGTCTCCGCCGTCCGTTCCGTCCGTCTAGCACATTACGACGACGGTGACGGTAACGGGGACGGCGGAGTCAAGAAATTGACGAAAAGGCGACAGGAAAAATCCGGAAAAATTACTAAAAAAATTCTACTAACCGGAGATCGTCGGGAAGGTGTCCGGTCGTGTTTCTTGCCTTCGGGTCGGCGTTTGGGACGATCGGCTCCTTCTCTTTTCTTCTCCTTCCTCCGGTTAGGGTTCCGTTCTCTCTTTTCTTTCCTTTTCCTCACCGGTTGGGGTTTCGGTACGCACGAAAGAGGAGGGTTTGAGGAGGCGGTATTTTAAAAAATAGGGTTTCGTTCGGTAAACGGGGGAATAAATAGATCTCTTATCTATTTATCTTATCCAATTTCACGCATACGCACCGTCAAAATCCTTTCGGATATTTTGACTCCGATTAATTAATTTATTAATTAATTAGTCCTTACCGATAACCCTATTACTTAATTATTTAATTAATATCCGCTTTATCTTACACGTGCGTAACTAGAAAACCCAAAACATCCTGTTTCTATTTCTCAAATAAATATCTGACTTACGAGATAAAATCTTCACCCTTTTAAATCCTGGCCACCGATTATTTAATCACCTTCATTAATAATCATGGGGGATAAATTCCCACTTGGATTTAAATCATCGGTTATTTAAATTTCCATTTTCAAATCCCGGTCACCGATTATTTAATCCCCTTCATTAAATAATCTTGGAAAGATAAATTTCCAAATTTAAGTATCTGGATTTTATCTCTTATCCAATCCGCGAGATAAAATCCCCCCTTTTATTCGTACGTAGGAGGATTTAAATTTCCGTCACCGGATAATTGATTAATTAATTAATTAATTACCCCTACGAGATAACCCACCTTATCTCTAACGGGTGCAAGATATTTTTGCACGGTTTCCGATGCGTGACTAATTACCGCGTCGCTAAGGATCCCGTTCCGGGAGATCCCGACATCGGATTTCGAATCCGATCGCACCGTCGGTCATCGTTTTTCGCGCTCTATCGCAGAAAAATAAACACACACCTGTCCCGGCCGACTTTTGAAAATTAAATAATTTTATTTCGCTTAAGGCTTAAGCGATTACATGTGAGTTCAAAAATACCCCTAAGGGTCGGGTCACTACACCACTCACACTTTATAAAAAGTTTCGTCCCGAAACTTAAGCTCAATCCTCACTAAACACCTCAGGAAAGCATTCCCTCATTTTCGACTCCAGTTCCCACGTCGCCTCGCGCTCGTCGTGGTTGCTCCACTGGACCTTCACATAGGGGATTGTTCGGTTGCGCAACTTCTTGTCCTCTCTTGCCAAAATCCGCACCGGCGTCTCCTCGACGCTCAAATCCTCTCGCAACTCGATGGTGGAGGCATCCAAGGCATGAGAGGGGTCTGCCAGGTATTTCCGGAGCATTGAAACATGGAAGACGTTGTGGACTCGTTCGAGGTTCGGTGGCAGGGCTAAGCGGTATGCCACCGGTCCTACGCGCTCCAGGATTTCGAACGGTCCCACGTACCTCGGACTTAGCTTTCCCTTTATGCCGAAACGCCGGTTTCCCTTGGAGGGTGAAACCCGGAGCAGCACATGCTCGCCCCCCATAAACTCTAGGTCTCGGCGTCTGTTGTCCGCGTAACTCTTCTGCCTGCTCTGGGCGGTCAGTAACCTTTGCTTAATTAATCGCACCTTTGCTTCGGTCTCCTCCACCAAATCTGGGCCCAGAAACTTTCGCTCACCTAAGTCGTCCCAGCATATTGGAGACCGACAGCGGCGCCCGTACAGTGCCTCGTACGGCGCCATCTGAATACTGGCCTGGTAACTATTATTGTAGGCAAATTCCACCAGGGGCAAACACCGTGCCCACCCTTCGCCCAAGTCCAGAACGCATGCTCGAAGCATGTCCTCCACGATCTGTATCACCCGCTCTGATTGCCCATCGGTTTGCGGATGAAAAGCTGTGCTGAAGTGCAACTTGGTCCCCATCGCTTGTTGCAGGCTTCGCCAAAAGTTCGACACAAAACGTGTGTCTCTGTCCGACGTGATGGATGTCGGTACTCCGTGCAACCTTACTATTTCATCGATATATGTTTGTGCCAGTCGTTCCCGAGTCCACGTCGTGTGTATGGGCAAAAAGTGGGCCGATTTCGTCAATCGGTCCACGACCACCCATATCGCATCGTGTCCCTGTGGCGATCTCGGGATCCGGTCACAAAATCCATGGTGATCATATCCCACTTCCACTCGGGCACCGGTAACGGTTGCAATTTTCCTGCCGGGCGCTGGTGCTCGGCCTTCACCTGTTGGCACACCAGGCAGTGTGCCACAAATCGCGTCACGTCTCCCTTCATTTTGGGCCACCAGAAGGTTTGCTTGACGTCCTTGTACATCTTCGTTCCCCCGGGATGCGCTGCATATGGGGCAGTATGCGCCTCCCGCAGGATCTCCTCCTTGAGTTCCGGTAGATCCGGCACGCAGATTCGTCCCCGAAATCGTATCGTGCCGTCGGAGTTCACCATGAAATCGCTCTCCTGGTCGGCGGTTATTCTACTCCGCACCAGCTGGAGCTGATCATCAGTCGATTGGCCCTCGAGAATCCTGTCCAGCAGAGTAGGTCTGACCACCAGTGTCAGAAGTTGTGCGACTGTCCCTGCCGGTACTACCTCTAGTCTCAATCGCGAAAATTCCGCAATCAGACTATCCTGCTGTGTAATGGCGCTTACATCCGCCTCCGCGGCCTGTCCTTTGCGACTCAGGGCGTCGGCCACCACGTTGGCCTTTCCCGGGTGATAGTGGATCGTTAGATCGTAATCCTTTAATAGCTCAGCCACCGCCTTTGTCGCAGATTTAGCTCCCTTTGGGTGAAAAGGTACTTGAGGCTCTTATGATCTGAGTACACATTGCAGTGTGCCCCATACAGGTAGTGTCTCCAAAGCTTGAGGACAAACACCACCGCTGCGAGTTCCAAATCGTGCACGGGGTAATTCCGCTCGTACTCCTTGAGCTGCCTTGATGCATAGGCTATGACCTTTCCCCGTTGCATGAGTACTCCACCCAATCCATTTCGCGACGCGTCGCAATACACTTCGTAATCCTCCCCAGGCTCTGGCAGGGCGAGAATCGGGGCTCGCGTCAACCTATCCTTGAGCTCCTCGAAGCTTCTCTGACACTTGTCCGTCCAGATGAACTTTTCCCCCTTTCTTGTCAAACGGGTTAAGGGGGTGGCTATCTTGGAGAAGCCCTCCACGAAGCGCCGGTAATACCCGGCTAATCCCAGGAAGCTTCGAATTTCCGTCACCGTGGTCGGTCGGGGCCAGTCCGTCACCGAATCTATCTTCTTCGGATCCACCGCGACTCCAGCCGCCGAGATTACGTGCCCCAAGAAACCGACCTCTCGGAGCCAAAACTCACACTTTTTGAGTTTGGCGTAGAGTTTCTGTTCCCGTAGGGTCTGGAGGACTGTGCGCAGATGTTCTTCATGTTCCTCGTCTGTACGCGAGTAGATGAGGATATCGTCGATGAAGACCACCACGAACAAGTCCAGAAAGGGTTTGAATACCCTGTTCATCATATCCATGAACCTGCCGGGCATTTTTGTTGGGTTTAGGTTAATAAGGATCTAATAGGGGAAAAAACACCTAGAGGGGGGTGAATAGGTGTAAACAATAAACACTCAAAAAATCATTGTGCGATAAAACCCAATGCGGAAAAATAAAAGAACACACAAGATTTTTACGTGGAAAACTCCAAACCGGAGTAAAAAACCACGGGACCGATAACACGGCGAAATCCACTAGAGTTAACACACGTACAAGGTGATATAACGTACTCACAGACGACTCAACCTTTTACCATACGCCCTAGTCGATCTTCTCCGCTCGCTCCACGACGCTTCTCGAATCCACGATCCGCGCCCCAACGCTGAATCCACAGCGTCCAACGTCGAGTCCACGACGTCCGACCGAATCCACGGTCTTCACCCAATGGTACGCTTCGAATCCACGAACGCACCTCGCTCCGAATCCACGAGAGCGATAACACCTTGAATCCACAAGGCCACGCGAGTCCACGCGCCGATTTTGGGGTAAATCGTTGTTTGTTTGGGTGGTGATGATCCGCCGAATACTTAGATCAAGAGTAGATCGGAAATACCATCTAAGTATTCATTAGTTTGATTCAACTCAAGATATGAGTATGAAAACCTAGAATCAAACTAATCAATATAGATGAAGAACCATTAAATAGATCTAATGATTTCCGTTCTTCTCTATATGTGGATCTAAGGCCGTATAAAATGATATTTGAAAATGACGGCTCTTTTCCGATTGTGGATGCCCTAGAAATGAAAAGAAGGGCTATTTATAGGTTAGAAACCCTAGGAAGAATATTCGGATCAAAAACAAACTTTTCTGGAAAGTTTTACCGACGGCGATCCGGATTGCGCAAGCCACGATCCGGATCGCAGACGCACAGAAGCAATTTCCAGAAAATCGCCTGTTCGGGATCCGGATCATAATCCACGATCCGGATCGTTCATACAGTTTTACCAAACAAATGTTCGGGATCCGGATTGAGATTCCACGATCCGGATCGTTCAAGCCAACAGGTAAAACTCATGTTCGGGATCCGGATCATCAATGCCACGATCCGGATTGAACTAGTGTATGAACGAGCACCCTTCGGGATCCGGATTGAAACCGACGATCCGGATCCTGAACATGTCCCATGTCCAGTTTTTGATGAATAAGCAATTAAAACCTCTTCCAGGTGTTTCTACACTATAAGAAGTATTCGGATCATCACAAATTATTTAATTTAACGTACCC
>JAQOTM010001246.1:0-47944 GCA_029168755.2 Tillandsia fasciculata | reverse complement strand
GGTCATGCGGGTGATGAGATGTCGGGACGAGTTGGTGAGATCACGAGATAGAGCTTGACCCTGGACAGCCGATAGATCAAGTATTGGTTATTTGTTGTATCATGTGTAATGCAATGTAATTGAAAAGTTATTGATGTTGTTATTTACTCTTGCTTAGTAGGTGTACGTAGTTAGTACTCTGTTTTGATTGCCAAGCTAGCCGTGCATATATAGAAAAGGCTCAATCCCCTGTGGGATTGGGACTCTTCTATATATGTGGCGGTCTGTTGCGCCTGGCTGGTTTCAACTCTGATTTCAAAAAAAAAAAAAAAAAAAAAAAAAAAAAATTTAGACGCTGGTTTTTAAACTCGGGGCGTGACAATACTTCGGTACTGAGTTGAATCATTCGGACCTAAGGGAGTACCTTCAGATGCCGAGAGCTTCTCACTGACTGCTAAAGGTGTTGTCGCAGCTTTGCAGTTCATCATACCTACTCTCTTTAACAGATCAGAAGCATATTTTTCCTGTGTCAGGATTATGCCATTGTGCACATGACTCACTTCAATCCCCAAGAAATAATTCAACTTGCCCAGATCCTTGAGTGCAAACTCTTGACTGAGTTGACGTAGTAAGAATGTTACGGCGTCATGTGTCGAGCTAGCAACTATTATGTCATCCACATATATTAGAACAAATGTAATCACATCTCCCTTATTAAGTAAAATAAAGATGTATCTGCCTTTGAGGGATTAAACCCAAGACTCTGCAACTTGATACTTAGCCGAGAGTACCAAGCTCGTGGAGCTTGTTTCAAGCCATACAGTGCTTTGTCCAATTTACACACATAATTGAATTTGGTTTTGTCCTCATAACCAGGTGGTTGTTTCATGTATACTTCCTCTTCTAAATGACCATGTAGGAAGGCATTTTGAACATCTAGCTGCCGAAGACTCCATCCTCTAGAGACAGCTAATGAGAGCACTATTCTGATAGTAGCTGACTTTACCACTGGGCTAAATGTTTCTTCATAGTCTATGCCATAACGCTGTTTGAAACCTTTTGCAACCAGTCTAGCTTTATATCTATCTAGGCTCCCATCTGCCTTATGCTTGATTTTATAGACCCACTTACAATCTATTATATTTCTGTCTTTTTGAGGTGGAACTAAATACCATGTTTTGTTTTTGACCAAAGCATCAAACTCAGCATCCATTGCAGCCTTCCAGTTTTTATCTCCTAATGCATCTTCTAAAGACCGTGGTTCACCAGACGCAACAAGAAAACCATAGCGAACAGTACCATCGCGATATACCTTGGGTTTTCTGATTCCAGCCTGGAGTCTGGTGTTTGGGCGCTGTGGTGGTGGCGTAGAGGATCTCGTTCCAGGCACCTCCGAGGACGTTTCTGCAGGTGCAGGTCCGAGTGCGTCCGCATTCGCCGCGTCGTCCACTTGCGCGACGTCGCGCAGATGGGACGGCTGCGCAGGAATGGCGTCTGGCGCCGTACTGGAAGATTCCGATCCCGGGGTAGATTGCGTCAGGAGATCAGCCCCGGATCCCACGCCTGGATTAGTTGCGCCGGTAGGATCCTGTGGAAGATTAGTTGCTGCAGAAAAATCGTTAGTGGCAGAATCATTAATCACTGGTTCAACTATGCATTCATCCCCAGATGTCGATGATCCAGAAGGAATGAGAGAGGGCGGTAATAGAAGAATTTCAGCTCGGAGCCTGGCACCAGCATTGGAATGTAGCTTAGTGAAAGGAAAGACTTCTTCATCGAACACAACATCACGGGAAATGTAAACGCGCCCAGTGGCAGCATCAAGGCACTTAAAACCTTTGTGCAAATTGCTATACCCAAGAAAGACACATTCTTTGGAACGAAACTGGAGCTTATGTTGATTGTATGGTCGGAGGTTGGGCCAACAGGCACAACCGAAGATTCGTAGAGATGAGTATTCGGGATTGATATGAAACAGACGTTCTAGAGGTGTTTGATAAGAGATAACTCTGCTAGGAGTGCGGTTAATGAGAAAAGTAGCGGCAAGAAAGGCCTCATCCCAGAATTTAAGAGGCATAGAAGCTTGGGCAAGGAGAGATAGCCCAACTTCCACGATATGCCGGTGTTTTCTCTCTGCGGATCCATTTTGCTGGTGAGCATGTGGGCAAGAGACATGGTGAGATATGCCTATTTTAGTGAAGAAGGGGTGGAGTTTCTCATATTCACCTCCCCAGTCGGTTTGCATGGTGATGATTTTTTGATCAAAGAGCCTTTCAACAAGACTTTGGAATTCATGAAATTTTTGAAACACCTCAGATTTATATTTAAGCAAGTAAATCCATGTAAATTTACTGAAATCATCAATGAAACTCACATAATATTTGTATCTGCTAGCAGACTCAGGTGCAGGCCCCCATACATCTGAAAACACAAGCTCTAAGGGATAACTTGAGACACTCGACGACTTAGGGTAGGGTAACTGGTGACTTTTAGCTTGTTGACAAGCTCCACAAACAGACTCTTTATTGGACTCGACTTGACATGGAAGATGAAAGTTACTAATGACCTTTTGAACTATGGGTGCTGCTGGGTGGCCGAGGCGGCTATGCCACCTTTCAAAAGATGGTTTGGTGACTCCAAACGCTAGCTTCGCCGATGCTGGTGGCAGGGGGTACAGACCCTTGTGGCATCGCCCTTTATGGAGTGTGCTCTTCGTTCCCCGATCCTTTATCAAGAAATAGTTAGGATGAAACTCAAGAAGGACATCATTATCTGTAGTAAGACGATGAACAGATACGAGATTTTTGGTGGCTTGTGGGACATGTAAGACATGGTTTAGATTGAGATTACGAGTCTGGGTATGAATAATAGCTTTACCAGTGTGATTAATGTTCATACCTGCTCCATTGGCTGTGTGCACTTGATCACCGCCGTTGTACTTCTCCCTGAAGGCCAGCTTGTCGAGTTCTCCTGTTATATGATCAGTAGCCCCCGTATCCGTGTACCAGTTTGTATCCATGGTGTAGGAGGTTGTGGCGGCAGCAGCAACATGCCTTGGATCAGGAACAAAATTCTCATCGTACCTGTACCAGCATCTGTCGGCGGTGTGGCCCTTTTTTAAACATACCTGGCACGGATCTGACAAGCCAGTGTTGTTTCGGGGTCCTTGATTTGCTTGTCGTGGGTTGTAGTTGTTGCCGTTGCCACGACCACCATGGTGTGCAGGAGGATTAGGGTTCCTTCCACCACGTCCTCCGCTGCGACCAAAGCGCCCTGGACCGCCACGCCCACGGCGATTTACAGCATTGGCCGAGGATCCAGCATTGGCCGAGGATCCAGACGAGTTCCCATTGTTGCGCAGATTCATCCGGGTTTCAAAAGCAAGCATCTGTGAATATAGCTCACTTATAGAAATTGGTTCTGCTCGGACAAGCGCTGAGGATACCACGGAGTCGTAATCTTCATCAAGACCGGTGAGGATGTATTCCACCAGTTCATCATCTTCAAGAGGTCGTCCTGCTGCAGCCATTTCATCGCCGAGAGACTTCATCTTCCCGACGTACTCAGCCACCGAACTGCTTTCTTTCCGAGTAGTGGATAGAGCTAGCCGCGTGTTTACCGCGCGGGCTCTTGTTTGCGACGAGAACATAGTCTCAATCGCACGCCATGCCTCCGTAGCAGTTTTCTTGGAGGAGATCTGGATCAGGACCTCCTTTGAGACGGAGGCAAGCAGGAAGCTTAGGACCTGTTGGTCCGCAGCAACCCAATCTTCATAGGCAGGATTGGGGATCTTGATGACTTCGTCTCCTTCCTTGCCTTCGATCTCAGCGGCAGGCATTGCAGCCTTGCCGGTGAGGTAGCCTTCGAGACGAGCACCACGCATCGTGGCGACGACTTGGGCTTTCCATGTTGCATGATTTGCCTTGGCGAGCTTCTCTGAAACAGGATGGGTGATCATGGAGGTAAGTCCAGATGTGGAGGAGGAGTTGCCGGCCATGTTCGATAGTTGGATCTATTCCTAAAGGCTCTGATACCATGTAAGAAATCAGAGGAGCGGAAGATTAAGGTGAAGCAGACACAATCAGCCATGGCTGCCTGTGTGTATATATATAACTAAACATATCAGAATTTACATTATGTAACAACCGTGACAGCTTGACGACCAAGGATAGAAACAACTAACTAAATTAATCTTAGCTAACTAATATTAGTTATCCTTGGCCAGCTCAACAGGTTGTTATGAAACAGATTACAAAGATAAACATGAACAACCATATCATCTATATCATCTATCTAACAAGGTCATCATAGCAACAACCGAAAATTAACAATCAAATATTATGGAAGGCTAGCATCTGAAAAGACCAACCAAATGGGAAATTAGCACACATTTACAGCTGTGCACTTTTAAAACATTAGAAAGTATCACATTAAAGGGATAAGTAATCATAGGAAGTACCAGAAATTAACAATCAAATAGCATCTAGATTTTTTTTTCTCCCAAAAACACGGATGAAGGGGGAGAGCAGTCCCAATTGAGTATCATTTTGCTCAAAAAACAAAGAGAGATTTAGGGACATCACTATTGCATTATTGCCAATAGTGTATCATTTTACTCACCAAAAAGGGGGATTTAGAGGCAGCACTATTGCAAAAAAGAGTATCTTTTTACTCACCAAAAAGAGGGGAAATAGAGCAGGGAACCAAAAACAAATAAAAAAAATCCGGGAAGGTGATGTATGAAGAGGCACAGATTGATTGATGCATAGTATGCATGCATCTTCTTTAGCACCGGAAAACGGGTAAGTTGCATACCATTCTCCATAGGAAAGCATTTCAAAATCAGGGGAGAAGCGAGGAATGCTACAATTTTGTTAGGAAATTAGGAAAAGAATAATGTGCTTGAAGGGTGTTTCGATCCTCTATCCAATTTCATTTTTATCTGCTGTTTGTACCAGGTATTTTTGTTGTTGGTATGCTATTCAACTAACGAAGCTTTCTCCTTTTCTCTTCAAAAGAATCAACTGTGGTGACCCGGATCTTTGCAGGGCTTCTACAGTGTCACCAGCAGCTTCTGGAGCCCTATGGGGCATCTCGGCGGTGTTCGTGCGCCAATTTGGACACAAGTGCTGAACTCGGGGCTTCAAATGGATCGTGGGTAACCGGGAGACCCCGTCGGATGTTTAGTGGTGTTTCCGCGCATTTTGGATATCAATTTGGACTCGGCGCGAAATTCGGATCAAAGATACCTTTCCGGGAGCCTCCGGCGATTTATCGGTTTGGAATTTGGCGAAACGGACACCGTTTTTGGAATCAGCGCGCGAAAACGGTCGAGATGGGCTATTTACTTGCTGTTTTTGGAGGTTGCTACAGTACTTTTACTGTTCCGGCGATCGCCGGCGGCGGCCGGCGGCGGCGGGCAGCGGCGGCGGGCGGCGGCGCAGCCTCGGGCAGGCGGCAGGCGGCGACACGCGGCGCGGGCAGGCCGCGGGCAGGCGCGCAGGTGCGCGGGCAGGGCGCGGTCCACCGCGGGGGTCGTGCACCAGAGGCGGGCCACGTGGCGCCTTCCGGTTGGCCGGTGCAGCGGACGCGGTCCACGGAATTTAGGCCGGGTGCACGGTAGACCGGGTGGACACGTGGCGAGGTTTGGTTGGTTCGGTGTTGTGCTCCCGGTCCACGCAACCTGCGGAGTGGTTGACCGGGGCAGGTGCCGTACGCGGGCAGGTGACCGGGAAACACGGCGACGTGCGCGGTGCACGGCGCGGCGTGCGCGGTGCACGGGCGGCCGGGGACACGTGGCGCGTCGCCATTTGCGGGCGCATGTGCTCCGGGTGCAGCGGGGCTCGGCCGTGTAGTGGGCTGGGCTGTGTGGTGGACCGGGCCGCACTGTGCGCGCCCGGAAATCTTGGGCCGGGCTGCACTGTGTGCGCCCGAAACATTTCGGGCGCCCGGAAAATCGGACATGGTGGGTATTTCTTGAATTGTTTTTCTCAGCCTTTATAAACCCCCAACCCGAGCCCCACTCTTTCCTCCTTATCTCCCAACCCATTCACCTTCAGCCCGAGCACCCTTTAGCAAAGTTTTTCATCTCTTTGTGCTGGATCACCCTGCCAAGTTTCAAGAGTTTTGGAGGCACGAATCCCGAGGTTCCCCATTTTACGGTGCGGCGCGACGTTGCTTCCTAGTGTTCTTCTTCGGCGCAGCGATAGTATTTTGCTCCCCTGGGCTACCCCGACATCATTTTCCTGTGATTCTTGCACCAGTAGACTCCTAAGAGGTAGGACTTCATCTTTCGTTTTGGTCGTGCTTTCCCGTTTCGAGGTTTTGGCATGGATCCCGAGGCAAACAGTGACCCCATTTTCTGTGTGGATTTACTTGACAGCAGCGGAGTATTTCGGCCATATCTTTGCGCAAGAGCGTCAGACGGAAACGAGCTTATACAACTTTTTCATCTACGGATCGCAAGGAACGCGCTCGTATTTTTATTGGATTTTTGTGAATTTTATTTCGAGGTGAATATTACTGTTTTCTCAGTGAACAGTAATCTGTCCTTAATACAGATTTTTGTATGAGTATGCCCCTTGCCGAATTTTTATCTTGATGTACAGAACTCAGATTTGGGCGTGCAAGGTACCGTTTCGAAGCTATCGACGCAAGGATCGCCGTGATATTTTTATTGGAATTTTCTGGGCAATTTCTGCAGGTGATAATTTAACAGTTCAGAATTCGGGGTTGTATGTGATAATTAGTGCTATAATTGGGAGCCTAAGTGTAATTAGTAAGCTTTGTACTGTACCAGGAATATTACAGGTGTGCTGAACTTGTTGGATCAAGGGATTGGAATTTTTGGTATTTTCAGCTGTACGATTTGGGACAGTCAGCACTTCAGGTGGGTGCCTTATTCTCGGAACCGGTGGATGGTTCTCTAAATTGTTATATATTAACATTGCATGCAAGTGTATGGTACAATGGCGGGGATTGATCGGTAAGTTTAACAATGAGGGTTTTATGAAAATTACAAGTGAATCGTTCATAGTATGACAATGGTATTAATCAATATTCATGTTGATGCTTAGTGGAAGCTTACCTAAGGCAAGGATACCATAGATGATTAATTATCATGCCATATTAGCACATAACCCTTTTATGAGGCTGGTTTATGCATTGGGATAGGATTATGTAGTTATGTGCAGGTTCTACTCTGAGGAGCCATTATGGATTGAGGATTATGTACAGGTATGGTCATTGATAATTTTGGCATGAGGTTTATTTTTCTTTATTTGCTTTGAGGATAAAAGCATGCTTGTATGGACATATAGCTAGGCCACCTTTTACTGCTACACTTTCATGTTGGGATATGACTTAGGAGAAACCATGTTTGTTCTTCTCCTTTTCTTTCTAGATACTAGATTCGCGTTGCTCGGGTTCGAGCAGGGATTTGGGATAGTGTAGCTGGGGTCTCAGTGTCGGGGGCTGGTTGTGCCGGATTGTGATAGGTTGTGGTTCATGGGATATTGCGGCAGCCGCGGACATTGGGCGGTTGACCGGAGATTGTTTATGCATCAGATTGGGTATCAGGCTTCTCTAGTGGTTGGAGTTTTCCACTTATTGTTTCCAGTTATTTCAGTTGGGGATCGGGTTTCCCTTTTTGTGGAGGGTTTTTCCCACTTGATCTTGGTCTTGATCCAGTCCTGCTATATAGTGATACTTGATACAGTGATATTTGATGCAGTGATGCGTGATACAGTGATACTTTACTCGTGTGGGTCGCTCCCCTCGAGTGCCACTCCGGAGTAGGCTTTCCACGGTGCAGAGCGCCGGGCACCATGCTGGGTTCTTGAGTTCCACGGTGCAGAGCGCCGGGCACCATGCTGGGTTCTTGAGTTCGACAGCAGAGCAGGCAGTACCAGTGTTTACTGGTGACATCAGATTGGGTTTATTACTGATATTTACTTTATTGTTGCACTCGTGTCAGGGGGACTGAGTGGAGTCTAGCGGCTATGCGTAGACCAGTGCTAGTGTTGTCGGGAACCGTTTGGGGATTGACGGTGGTCCCGTGGTCGATGTGAGTTCGTTGACCATTGCGCGAGAGGTTGTTCATCTGGAGTCTATCCGTTCTGAGAGAGAGGGCATGGATTTTGACTATGGCCTGCATGAGCCACTACTCGATAGCGAGTTAGTCCGTTTGGACGCCCTACGTAATTCCTGCCCGTCAGCGGGAGGTGGTTGTAGGTGGGCGCAGGTTTGACTGGACCCCATGTGGCAGTCAGCTCGATTGGGTCGATTGAGTACCTCGTGTGCGAGTGTTGCATATCTTTATCAGTGTTTTCCCCATTTGAGTATTGTTGATAGAGGCATGGTAGCTGTAGAGTGTTTCCCGCTTCTCCTTTCAGTTTTACTGCTTTAGTTATCTTTTGCCTCTAGTAGTCTTGGTGGGCAGATCGTCGGGCCTAGTGGCGATACCCACTGAGAACTCCCTTTTTGCGTAGTTCTCACGCCCGTCGGGGGTTTTTCCCCTTTTTGTCCTTTCTCTCCTTTGTTTTGCAGAGTCTTGGCGGGTGTTGCCGTTCTGTGGTTGCTGTTCGTGGTGAGGGAGTAGCGAGCTAAATCCGGACCCATCTTTGGAGAGTAGCGGTACCCCCCTTTTGAGGAGATCTTCAGTTTAGTCGGTAGATTGGTTTTTATTTCCCCTTTTGAGAGACTGATGTAGTGAGGATATGATGTATTGAGAGCTTGTACACTGATATTGTATTGAGATATCTCCCTGTTGAGTTATGAGTTTTGTACTCGAGGTTATTGTATGATTATCTTTTGGGAGATGGACCTTGTTGTTTTATCTGCAGTTGTACAGTGGTTGATTTTATTTCTATAGCAGTTTTATCTTTTAGCTCTGATATCTGTTTAGCTGTAGCTCTTTTTGCAGGTAGGACGCTTCGCCTATGCGGGTTTGGCATAGGTGGCGGATCTGTTGGCGAACCCGGGTCGCAGTTTCGACCCCGGGGCGTGACATCAACTGATCAGACCACAAAGTACACATCATCATATTAGGAACTAACTATGATTAGGGCTTTCTTGAAAGCCAGGAATAATTGAGAGAAGGCGCAAGGTAAGTCACAATTCAGATCTATTCAAGGAAAAAAATCATACCAATAGTTGCTTGTTTAGAGACCGCATCTCTATGCTTGGCGACTTGCGACGACCAATCCACCTTGTCCAGAGTAGGCGGCGCTGCAGCATACAAAATCTGCGATGAAAAGTAACAGAAAATTTAGATGAGATGTTGGAGATTTAGAATTGGGGTTTTGCGGGGTTTAATGACGAAAACCAACATCTAACCTCGAAGGTCTCTTTGATGCTGCGGATGTGGGAGTCAAGAGAGTGGGCTAAATCCCTTCGTCTCCCACCTTTCGACATGTTGCTCCACGTAGGATTCGATTCCTCTCCAAGGTCGAAGAAATATGATTAGGGATTGAAATATAAATAGGAGAGCCCGTTCGCCCCGCTCTTAGCACTTTTTCTCCGGTGCAAGGCTAGGGTTCGCAAGTGGATCTTCAGCATTTAGATAGCATAGCAGCTTGTGATGGGCTGTTTTGTTAGGATAGGCTTAGACTGATTGATGCAGGACATAAGAGGAAATAAACCAAGTACCGAGCACACGTGGAGGAGGAAGAATAGCACGAAAGGGAGAGAACCCATGTCACCAATGTCTGAGAAGCACCCTGCAAACTGAGTTCAAATTGATTTCAGTCATTTCATCTAAAGTAACTTTGCAAATATAAGGATGAAACTTCAACGCATATTGGTTTAAAAGTTTAATTAAAAGCTGCAGTAGGCATATATTACATGGGATAATATGTTTTGCATTATGGAAGGCAAATTACCTTGTAATGAAGCGCTTGATCAAACAGACTGATATTTAAAATTACCTTGTAATGAAGCACTTGATCAAACAGACTGATGTTTAATTTAGATAAAAGATAAATGAAAGACAAACAACAACGAACAGGAAATGTAAGATTTAAAACGTATGGACACCCTTTCAACTATAGCCCTATTTAATTTACACTCTCTTCCATTTTTTGATCTTTTAATTTGGGTTTTTTTGTCATGTCAAGTAGTAATTGTGTCTAAATCAAGTGAGATGTTGGCTATCATGGGTCAACCTTTAATCCATATTGTGTCACCAGCTACCCAAAAGAAAATGAAGACCCAAATGGTTCATGCGTTTGTATCGTACGGCATACGATTTTATAAGAATGTTCAGCAAATGAGAGGGCAAAAAAGAAGAAAGAGTATGTTAGACATAGGAGGCTCAATTAATATTTCAACCCAAGCAAGGCAAATAAGCTGAGTAGAATATGCCAAACCTCATGAGATGGTTGCTCGAGTTGGTTGTCCAAGAATTAGGCCATCCAAACCTCACATTTCTCTTCCTTGACATCATTGCTGCCTAAAAGAATATGCCATCGAAATCTCATTTTTTTTTTCATCCTTCTGTACATCATCATCGCCCCAAAAAATTTCAAAGTAAGGAAAACCGTAGAAAAGTATGAATATAAAAAATGTCGCCAATGCAAGATCGAAGAAAGCAAAAAAACAGTGTCCCCTTGGACTATACTCTATGGTAAATGAAGACCACAGTTAGTAAAAACAACTTACACAACTTATATTTGGTAGTTTTTATAAAATGAAGACCCAGATAGTGACTATTGTCTTTATTTACAATTGTCATACTTAAAAATATTTGAAAATGCAGACAATGGAAACGCAAAAGAAAATGAAGACCCAGATTGTTCATGCATTTGTATCATACGGCATACGATTTCATAAGAATGTTAAGCAAATAAGAGGGCAAAAAAAGAAGAAAGAGCATGCTAGACATAGGAGGCTCAATTAATATCTCAACCCAAGCAAGGCAAATAAGCTGAGGAGAAAATTAAAAATTAAATTTAACTTTAAATTTTAAATCTAAAATTAAAATAAAATTTAAAATTTGAATTCAAAATCAGAATCAATTTTCAAGAAGCAGGTTTTGACTGCTTCTGATTTTGGACCTTGAAAATCAGAAAACTGATTCTAGAATTCAGAATCAGATTTTGAAAACTTAGTTGTCAAACGCTCTAGTGATCCAAAAATTACTTTTGGATCCAAAATCACTTTTCAAAAGTTAGGCCAAACAACCCCTTTGTGTATGTTTTGCTTCACATTTTTTTAAAATTTTTGCTTTACCATTCTATTTTGATGTAGAATTTGTTGGTTAAAAAAAATTAAACCACAAGGCGTAAAATTAAATTTTTTAACTGTAATGTGGTAAAGTGAAAATGAGCTAAACCATCAGAATAATTTGAAGTTTATCTTTTATTTAATTAGATGGATTATTTATTTAATTAGATGGATTGATTGATCAGGTCAATATTACAATGATTGAGTTATTCAATCGAATAAACCATAATTCAAATAAGTCAATTTGGGTTGATTATTCATGTTCAAAAAGTTAAAATAATAATGGATTACATTCCTTCTAATTAATTAAAGTTTAGCTTTGATCATCCAACTTCAATTTATTAAGATTTTTATCTAGAACTTCGATTTTAGTTTTTCGAGTTTGGATCCGAATCTGTAAATCGGAAGACAGTTATTATGAAAAGCTCTGAAATTCATACTTTTGACTTGTGGAAATTCGCGGAATTAGGTTTAAATTCAAATTTCAGTTTTTAAAATTCACGATTACTACATTGTCATATCCTACTCTATTGCTCATATTGTTTTCATTCTTGCTACAGTACCTACTTAGGAACTCAATTTCCGACTTCCGTTTGCTCAACACTGCTAAGCAAAAGGTTTGGGGTTTTTTTTTCTTGACTAATGTCAAGCACACCTCGGATAGCCTACTTTGTAGGCAACCGATTGCTCTCATTCACAATGCAGTATACATTTTGGATCAAATTTTACCTTTAATTCATTCTCTACTATTAAGCAAGAGGTTTTTGAGCGAATATGCTTGATTAATAGGAAAGTCTTAGTCACATGTTTTTGAGTTCGTCTGCTGGTTATTTTTTTCTACTATTTTGTAATTTTAGTTTCCTATTTTTTTTTTTACTGTTTTCCCTGTGTGCTGTTTGGGTTAGTTTTCTTTTAATTTCCTCCTATGTCTTAGTTTCAATTAGTTTTCTTTTAATTTCCTCTTGTGTCTTAGTTCCTGAATTGAACTTGAAAGTTTATAGTTTATTAACTCAGTTCGTATTCTTTTACCCAAATCCAGATAAGAACTTCAAAGCAACCTTGGTGAGGTCTAATGTCAACCACATGATTCACAGAGTTGGAAGGATAATTGTAAAATGCAAAGACTAACTTGAGTTGGAGTGAGTAAGAAGCGAAAGTTGTTCATCTCTAAAGCAAGAAGAAAATTATAGAATGTGGAAAAAAAAAAAAATAAAACACAAAATTATACCATTTGTTCTACTCTCTTTAAAACTTTTATGCATTTCGGGCTTAGAAATTTGTTTATATTTATACTTATACTCTTCTTCTGTATTTCTAACACTTTAAATTTCACATGAATTTTTGCGGATTTTGCATGTGTATGTGTATGTATATAAAAAGAGAAGGTGTCATGAATAGAGCAAACCTCTTTCTCCATTCATTACCAACTTGCGGCGTTTTTCATTGATGCTCTGAATCATGTACAGATAAGTTTGGGCTGTTGAACCTGGAAAGAGACAACATAGTGTGGGAAATAGGATAGAAATGCATAAAAATGACCACAAATCAGAAACTGAGCCTTATCTTGTTCTCCTGGTTGATTTGAGCTATGAAGAAGAAGAGGGGAAGAGACATTTTTTTAACCTTATTTTCTTTCTTCTGCTGATTTAAATACATTAAGGAATGGAATAGAGGTCCTTAAAAAAGACAACAAACTTATCCCAGCCTTAAGTAGAAACATTGCAAAGAATAAACACACCGATTCATATAGGCGTAAAAATGTTGATTCATATAGGAGAGAAAAAAAACAAAGAAGTATACATGAAGGTTCAAACTAAAAAACAATGTAATACACATGAACCTCAGAGTGAAAGCATTGCGTGATTCCTCAAAATCTACATTAGGTTCTCGCATGAACCTCAGAGCAAAATCTGCATTGGAATTTTTGTCCTCAAAATCTACATTATCACATTTGTTTTCTTCTTTAGATCACAGTTACTAAAAACAACTTACACAACCTATATTTGGTAGTTTTTGTAAAATGAAGGCCCAGGTAGTAATTATTGTCTTTATTTACAATTGTCATACTTAAAAATATTTGAAAATGCAGACAATAGAAGCCCAAAAGAAAATGAAGACCGAGATGGTTCACGCGTTTGTATCATACTGTCACGCCCCGAGTTTAAAAATCCAGTGTAAATTTTTTTTTTTTTTTTTTCTAAATCAGAGTTGCAAAACAGCCAGGGCAATGACAGACCGCCACATATATAGAAGAGTCTCAATCCCCCTTTGGGATTGAGCCTTTCCTATATATGCACGGCTAGCTTGGCAATAACATCAGAGTACTAACTACGTACTAACAATAATACAAAATAACTTTTACAAATTACAACTCATTTTTCCAAATTACAAAATCTTTCAACTTTAAACTCTTTAACTAAGTACACGGCTGTCCAGGGTCGAACATCTATCTCGATACCTCGCCAATTCGTCCCGACATCTCAACACCCGCTCGACCTGAAAAACAGTCACCCGAGGGTGTGAGACACACCGGAGTGTATCCCAGTGGGCACGACGAGCCGAGAAATAGCAGATCGTACCTACTGGTATACAATGCTAGAGGATAGTAATAGATCATGGGTTAGGATAAAACAGATATATAACTGGTGCTGTAAAGAAAGTAAAACTCATAATCTGGGTACAAGCATAGGAGATAACTTTAGCAGAAATTTAAAATAGGACAATCAGGTGTCAAGATGAAAGCAGGTTACAACTAGAGCAGGATAAACAAGCAGAATTATGACCAAGGAATTATAATCAAAAGCATCACTGAGTTAGGACAATCAGAAATAATATAACTAAGGAACTATAATCAAGGCATCAAGGAGTTAGGACAATGAGCAATAAAACTATAATCAAAGGCATCACATGGGATCATATATAGGTAGATAACTAGAAGCCAGGTCAAAGAATCAAGGAAGTATGTTAAAGTAACTTAACAACCCATGCATCAAATAAATGAAAACACAAAGACCCAATCACAAGCTACCATATTGGCCTTCACAAGACCTCAGGCTAATGCCACAGCTGGTCACATCGAACCTCAGGCTAATGCCACTATTGGTCTCATCGAACCGCACTATATCTGGCTGACATAACCTGCACGAGCAGAGGCTCTGCCTCCCGATGCAAAGGCTCACGGGTCCATCCTCTAGACCACTTTACCGGTAAAGAACAATCTCAACGGGGAGCGACCTCGGCAATGTTCGTGAAGAACAGCAGCGCGTGGCAAATCATAATGCTATGCTCAAGCTTGTTGGGTTTAGGTTAATAAGGATCTAAATAGGGGAAAAAACACCTAGAGGGGGGTGAATAGGTGTAAACAATAAACACTCAAAAATCATTGTGCGATAAAACCCAATGCGGAAAAATAAAAGAACACACAAGATTTTTACGTGGAAAAACTCCAAACCGGAGTAAAAAACCACGGGACCGATAACACGGCGAAATCCACTAGAATTAACACACGTACAAGGTGATATAACGTACTCACAGACGACTCAACCTTTTACCATACGCTCCTAGTCGATCTTCTCCGCTCGCTCCACGACGCTTCTCGAATCCACGATCCGCGCCCAACGCTGAATCCACAGCGTCCAACGTCGAGTCCACGACGTCCGACCGAATCCACGGTCTTCACCCAATGGTACGCTTCGAATCCACGAACGCACCTCGCTCCGAATCCACGAGAGCGATAACACCTTGAATCCACAAGGCCACGCGAGTCCACGCGCCGATTTTGGGGTAAATCGTTGTTTGTTTGGGTGGTGATGATCCGCCGAATACTTAGATCAAGATAGATCGGAAATACCATCTAAGTATTCATTAGTTTGATTCAACTCAAGATATGAGTATGAAAACCTAGAATCAAACTAATCAATATAGATGAAGAACCATTAAATAGATCTAATGATTTCCGTTCTTCTCTATATGTGGATCTAAGGCCGTATAAAATGATCTTTGAAAATGACGGCTCTTTTTCCGATGTGTGGATTGCCCTAGAAATGAAAAGGAAGGGCTATTTATAGGTTAGAAACCCTAGGAAGAATATTCGGATCAAAAACAAACTTTTCTGGAAAGTTTTACCGACGGCGATCCGGATTGCGAAGTCACGATCCGGATCGCAGACGCGTAGAGAGCAATTTCCAGAAAACCGCCTGTTCGGGATCCGGATCATAATCCACGATCCGGATCGTTCATACAGTTTTACCAGAACAATGTGTTCGGGATCCGGATTGAGATTCCTGATCCGGATCGTTCAAGCCAACAGGTAAAACTCATGTTCGGGATCCGGATCATCAAATGCCATGATCCGGATTGAACTAGTGTATGAACGAACACCCTTCGGGATCCGGATTGAAAGACACGATCCGGATCCTGAACATGTCCCATGTCCAGTTTTTGATGAATATGCAATTAAAACCTCTTCCAGGTGTTTCTACACTATAAGAAGTATTCGGATCATCAAAATTATTTAGTTAAACGTACCTGATCCTTTTGAATTCTTCTTTCTTGAGATTGAGGTATATGATCCAAAGTTTCTTCATCTTCAATCTTCAAGACTTAAACTATTCACGAAATACGCCAACTCAAATTCCGTAACAATCTCCCCCTTTGGCGGTTTCGTGACAAAACACAGATCCACAAAGAAAATTCAAAAAGATATTTTTGTTGCTATCACCATACAACAAAAATTTACAAAAGAGTTCCAGAAAATAAAAACATGAGATAAACTCCTAGAACAGACTCTAGACTTAGACATCTGTAACTTCTGCACACAGAAAACATTCTTGACAAACAAAATCGTTAGATACCTCAAGAATTGAAACATACAAAACCAAATACAGAGATAGAGTTTGATCTCATCATGACATTTGAAAGAATCAGATATGTGAAAGAACATAGTTAAAACCAACATATCTTCTAAGCAGTTGAAAACCAAATGTCAAAGTATGTTAGTCCAACATCAACTTGTTAGTCATATTACATGCCCAAATAGTTAGTCAAATAGTTAGTATAGAAGCATGTCACAATCCACAAAAGAAAAACCCAAGTTGAGTTGAGATTCATACTTACCTTGATTCATTCCTTGATTCATTCACAGTCATTGTTCAGAGTTCATTGTTTTTCATTGTTCAGAGTTTATAACTCTTCAACTCTCTCACTCTCATTCTCTCCCCCTTTTTGTCACAAATAAAGCCAAAAATGTAGCATGAGCTACAATATGTAAGGAGAGTAAACAAAAAGTTCATAAGTTTCTAACAATATGCACAAAAAGAGAATTAACCTAAGAATATGCACAAACTGAGAGTTAAACTAGACTAAAAGAATCAACTAAACTAATCCAAATTCAGTTATCGAGAAATAAATCCTGCACAAAAAGACAAAGTTAGTTATCAGAATCTGAAAAGTCTGAACTCATGCAACCAATCTTGGACATAATCTTTCGCATCCGCTTGTCCATTGAGTTTATTTTCTTCGTGATGGTGATGTGAGCTGCTGTGGTTAGCTCCAGTTCATTCGCAACCCTTTGTTGTTCCTTCAACATTCGTTCCTGCTGAACGGATAGTCGTTGCTGCAACTTGAAAATTGAAGTCAATGATGCTTCATCATCTGTGCCAGGTGCTTGATGAGATGGTGATGCATCCGTGTCAGGCTTCTTTCCAAATGCAGAAGCTTGAGTGACATGAGGCAGCTTGTGAAGAGATTTGACAATTGTGGACTCATCTATCATGTTCAAACATTGATGATACGTCGCCGAGGTGATGTCAACTTGAAATTTCTGTAAGATCCTCATTATGATCAATGGAAAAGGAATTCTTTCGGTAGGATGAGGATGCTCAACATATCGTGTCATTCTGTTCCAGATGATGTATGGTATGTTGACATTCAATGCCCTTGCTTCTGACGGGTGTCCTATGAGATATAAGAACAACAACCGTTCCCATCTCACAACCTTCGTCTGCATGTTTGGAAGTATATTGTAGCAAGTGATGAAGTTCAGGAAGCGATATTCCAGACGAAGTTCTTTGGATCGAACTGATTTGTTCGTTGATTGAGTTCCCTCGAGACAAATCCCCTCAATAACTTTACACCATAAAGTATTTGTCAAATCCACTCCTTTCAGATAGTGAGCTCCTCTTCCGCTTGCTTCCATTCCCAAAACCTCACCAATCAACTGTGGGGTGATTTTAATTCTCGTTCCTTGGATATTCGTATAGAATTCCATCGGACCGTTCTCAAATTCGCGAAGATGCCGTGCGTTGGTATAGAAGGTCCTCACATGGTGCAGGCAGTATCCGAGAGTTTCCGGGAAGCGACATACTTGAATGAGATTTGCTTCATCAATCAAAGTACCAAATTCAGGAGAGTGACTTCGTAGAGCTTCAATGTTCACGTGTCTTTCGCCAATGCATTCGCGATGTGCAAATGCTCTAAGCCGGTCATTGTTAACAAACACTTCTTCATCTCGTGGCGGAGAGTCCGGAGCTATTGGTGGTTCAACATCGGTCTCCTTTCTCCGTCCAAAACGTCGAGCGAGCCGCTTACGTTTTAGAGAAATAGTTGGGGCAGGCATAGGAGCCTTCCCAGAGTTCACTGGTGCTTTTCCTTTTTGCTTCGAGTCAGCAGGCACAAACTCGTCATCATCATCGTCATCCGTTAACATGTCCCAGTGTACTTCATCTGGGTTTTTCTCAAGTTCAGTATCACTGATAATTTCAACCTCTCCTTTTCTTTGAACTTTCTTAGCCCTCTTCAACTTATTGGTTGGTCTAGTGAGCACCATCGAGATAAGTAACAGTACCAACCAGGAGAAAGCCATTGATCCTAGTGCTTTGAGTTTAAAGAAATGTCCTGTGAAAACCAACTCAAGAACATATGAAAAATTGTCAATTTTGAAAAATTTGAAACATTGTACCTAGACAATCATAATCATATAGAGAAGCTAAGAATCAAATTAGTTTTCCAAAAAGAATTTTAAAAATAGATCAATTTCATGTTTTACAAAAATTCCTCTTTTATGCCCTAAAACCGAATTTTTAGAAATCGAAGCCTAAAAACTCGTTAATCATGAAAAACCCAGCATAAAAGCAAAACTAATTGACCCAGAGTTCTTATTTCAAAAGAAATTTGATCAAAAACCATTCACAAACGAAAAAATCCATCTTTTCAACTCACGTTTGATGAAAAAACCTAAAAACTGTGAAAAACCGAGTTTTGATCATGAAAACTTACTTGAATCCGAAGAACTTTGAGTTTTGAAGCACCAGGAAGCAAGAAATCTAGAGAGAGAAACTCTAGAAGCTTGGAAACAGAAATTAGGGTAAAGAAATCTTGAATCTGAAAGTTTCTATAAGAACCCTAGCCGCGATCCGGATCCGTGATCCGGATCGGCCGATCCTGATCGGATCCGGATCATTGATCCGGATCGGCTACGCAGGAAGAATCCTGCGTTCGGGATCCGGATCACTTGCCACGATCCGGATCGGCTACACCTTTTTCTCCAGAAAAATTAGAAAAATACAATAAAATCCAGAAAAAGTATGTAAGCACTTTACCATGTCAACTTTAAACAAATAGCATCGTTTCATACAACAAGAAATAGATTATGCAAAATCTATCAAAAATATCCAAAAATGAAACGAAAATTTACGAAAGTTAAAACACTTAAAGTTGAACAACTTCAATTACATCTATCCTGATCTTATGTGTAATGCCTTTATCAAATCATCAATTTCAGTAAAGAAAATGAAGTACCAAGATCAATAGATGTTTGAAATCCCAGATAAGTTAGATAATATATCTAGACAATCTGTTGAAGGAGTGGCTCTTTGAGCATCTTTTACTAAAAATCCCACCTTATACCAACCATGAAATACGACTGAGTCAAGTATTTCAATATGATTTCATCAACAATTTTCAAAACAAAAATTTGCTTTTCATTCATGGAGTTTCTTTTTCTTTCATTTTCTCCATGTGGTGGTAGTTTTCACACTCCTCATTGGGATGTAACTCTTTCCACATCTTTTGAGCATTTCACATTTCATTGACTCCCCCTCAATTGGCTATCAATTATTTAATATATAAGGTATTCAACCAAACCATTGATCTCGAATTCATACTCGACTAAGCAATCAAATATGATAATGACTATACCAAGAGATCATTGAGAGAGAAATTGACTTTGATCACTTAAAAGATGGTTTAATTAACGTAAATGATCATTGCAACATTGAAATATTATGACATCAAAGCATAATAAATTTCTAAATGCATAAAAGGATGCAATTAAAGTCAATTATGATTTATGCTCAATTAGTGTGCTATGTACAAAACATAGATAAAGAACAAAACAAAACAAAACAAAAACAAAACCTAATCTAAGCAAAGGTTTCAAAAGAGTTTATTTCAAGGAAAGCATGCCAATTGCTTTACGCAAGTGAATAAAACGTTTTTGATCCAAAGGTTTTGTTAAGATGTCAGCTAATTGATCCTCAGTTGAAATATATGACAGTTGAAGAATGTTTGATTCAACTAGCTCTCTAAGAAAATGATATCTAAGTTCAATATGTTTTGTTCTAGAGTGCAACACAGGGTTTTTAGAAATGTTAATAGCACTAGTGTTGTCACATAAAATGGTTACCGAAGATGTTGAAATCCGGAAATCGCTCAACACGCTTTTCATCCAAATCAATTGGGTTGAACAACTTCCTGCAGAAATGTACTCCGCTTCGGCAGTCGAGAGTGCTATGCAGTTCTGCTTTTTACTGTGCCATGCAACAAGGCAGTGGCCAAGATAGAAGCATGCACCACTCGTGCTTTTCCGGTCATCCACCGATCCAGCCCAATCGGCATCTGAGTATCCAACAATATCCAAAGTCGTTCCCATAGGATACCAAATTCCGAAATTGATTGTACCTTTGATATACCGGATGATCCGTTTCACCGCTTTCAGGTGAACCTCCTTCGGTGCTGATTGATATCTCGCACAAATCCCAACACTGAAGGATATATCCGGGCGACTAGCCGTGAGATATAGTAGACTTCCAATCATACTGCGGTACAGTTTCTCGTCTACATTCTCACTTTGTGATTCACTTCCAAGTCCCTTATGGCTAGTTCCCATTGGAGTCGGAAAATCCTTAGAATTTTCAAGATCAAACTTTTTGACCAACTCCAGTGCATACTTGGATTGACACAAGTGAATTCCTTCATCGTTTTGTTTAACTTGTAATCCAAGAAAATAATTCAATTCGCCCATCATGGACATCTCAAATTCGCTTTCCATGGTCTCCGCGAATTTAGAAGCATCATTATCTCTTGTTGCTCCAAAAACAATGTCATCGACATAGATTTGAGCAACTATGAAATTGTTTTGATAATGCTTCACAAAGAGAGTCCTGTCAGCTCCCCCTCGAGTGTAGCCCTTTTCCAAAAGGTGCTTTGTCAACCTTTCGTACCATGCTCGCGGTGCTTGTTTCAGACCGTAAAGAGCCTTTTTCAGACGAAAAACATGGTTAGGTAGTTTATGATCCACAAAACCTTTCGGTTGAGCTACATAAACTTCCTCATTTAAAAATCCATTTAAAAAGGCGCTCTTAACGTCCATTTGAAATAATTTGATTTTAAAATGACAAGCAATCGCAAACAATATACGAATGGACTCGAGTCTAGCTACAGGGGCGAAAGTTTCATCAAAGTCTATACCTTCTACTTGAGAATAGCCTTGAGCAACTAACCTTGCTTTGTTCCTGATGATAGTACCTTCTTCGTTTTTCTTGTTCTTGAAGATCCATTTGGTACCTATCACATTGTGTTGCTTCGGAGGCTTCGTCAGTTCCCAGACTTTGTTTCGCTCGAATTGATGGAGCTCTTCCTGCATTGCTTTAATCCAATAATCATCTTGGAGAGCTTCATCAACATTCTTTGGTTCGATTTGAGATACATAGCATGCAAATCCGCAAACCAATTGTCTCCGTGTTCTAACTCCTTCTTGTGGATCTCCAATTATGTTCGATTCAGGGTGATCCTTGGAGATGCGTAACGTTTGAGGTAGAGGAGTAGGCGGAGGTACACGAGATGATTCCTGCACATCACATGTGTGGTGACCCGGACACCGTTGCAGAGGGCTTCTAGAGTCTCACAATGCTGACCGCCGCAAGCAGCTTCGGGAGGCCTACGGGGATGTCAGCGGTTGTTCGCGGCGCCACTTTGGACTCAAGTGATTGGATTCGGGCCTTAATTAGATCACGTGATATACCCGGAAGCCCCGTTGGCATGTTTAGAAATGTTTCGCGCCAAATCGGATACCAGATTTGGACTCGGCTCTACCGCGAGAAATTCGGATGTGAAAATACCTTTCCGGGAGCCTCCAGGCAAAGTTTTAGAGATTGGAATTTGGCGAAACGCACCTCGTGTTTTGGATCATGCTACGCGAAAACGGTCCAAGACGGGCTATTTGCTGCCGTCAAATTTGTGACTTGGGTTACTGTTCATGCCAACGCCAGAACAGTGTCGACGCGCGCGATCGCCGGCGGCCCTCGCCCAGCCCGGCGGCGTGCGACCGGCAGCTGTCGGCGACCGGGCGGAGGACGCCGCATGCGAACGGTGGGGGAGGACATGGCCAGGCAGGCGGCGGCTCCAGGGCGCGGGCAGGAAGCTGAGTTTAGCAGTCTACGCGCGCGCGCGGTCCACCGCATGAGGCGCGAAGCCCTGCACCGGAGGAGGCCGTCCACGTCCGGCGCCTTACCGGTGCTTGAGCGGATGTGCAGCATATTCGCCGCGTCCACGCGAGTTTTGGGCCGGGTGCACGGTGGACCGGGTGCGACGCGTGCGCGGATCCGGATTGGCGGCTCACGACTTGGTGCCGCTTGCGACGCCAGCGATCGGCCCGGGCAGGTGACCGTAGCCCGAGACCGGCGCCGCATTGAGCCGCGCAGTGCGCCGCCTGAGGCATGCACGGCGCCTCCGGTTGCGGTGAGCGGTGCACGCGACTTTGTCAGGGGCACGGCGTTGGGCACGCCCGCCAGATGGATGGCTCTGGTGCGCCGGCACTGCAGCGGGCTGTTTTTGCGGCCTTATGCCGGCGTGCTGCGCGGCCGTTGCGCGGTGGGGGTGCCCCGCCACTGCCTCTGGTGCCCGGTGCCGCACTTTTGGGCGTGGGCTCCCCTGAAACCGGCCGCACTGTGCGCGCCGGAAATCTGGGCCGGCCCGTTACTGTAGCCGCCCGAAAATCCCCAAGCGCCCGAAAGTGGGGACACAGAGGGTATTTTCCGAATTGTTTTTCAGCCTCTATATAATGCACAGTCCGAGCCTTCTTCTCCTCTATTGTTCTCCCAAACCGAGCCAAATCTGCAAATGCCTATTTCTAGCAAAATTTTGCATGTTTTTGTCCTGGATCTTCCTACCAAATCTTAGGAATTTTGGTGGCACGAATCCCGAGGTTCCCCATTTTACGGTGCGGCGCGACGTTGCTTACTTGTGTTCTTCCTTCGGCGCGCAGTGTTCGTGTTTTTGCTCCCCCGAGCTACCCCGACATCATTTTCCTGTGATTCTTGCACCAGTGGACTCCTAAGAGGTAGAACTTCATCTTTCGTTATAGTCGCGCTTTTCCGTTTCGAGGTTTTGGCACGGTTTTCGAGGCTACAAGTGACCCCCTTTTTCTGTATGGAATTCTTGACAGCAGTGGAGTGTTTCAGCCTTATCTTCGCGCACGAGTGTCTGATGGAAACGAGCTTATACAACTTTTGCATCTACGGATCGCAAGGAACGCGCTCGTATTTTTAGTGGATTTTTGTGAATTTTCCTTCGAGGTGATAATTAAGGATCTCTCTGTGAATAGTAATCTACCCTTAATCATGATTAGTGTTTGAGGGTGTCCACTTGCTGAATTTTATCTTGGTGTACAGAACTCGGATTTGGGCGTGCAAGGTACCGTTGCGAAGCTATCGTCGCGAGGATCGCCAGGATTTTTTATTAGAATTTTCTGGACATTTGTTGCAGGTGATAATTTGACAGTTTAGTACTTGTGTTTGTATGTGGTAATTAGTGCTGTGATTGTGACCCTAGTGTAATTAGTGGATTCCTTGTTGTACCAGGAGTATTGTGGGGGCGCGGATTTGGATTTTTGGTATTCTCTGACTGTACAAGTTGGGACAGTTGCGCTTCAGGTGGGTGGTCGTTACACTCCTCTTTTTGTATGCCCACTAGGAATGTCAGAGTACTTTGTTATAACAATGTTGAACGTGTTGATTGTTAGACTTGCATGCTCTAGGGAATCGCTTATTAATTCTGGAACTTATACCCCGTGACAACATAGAATTAGAGGACTGCAAAACCAAGGTTTATTCATGTGAAACGGTCATCCTAGCCTATATCACTTCAACTGTTATACTTGGAAATTGGAACATTGCATGATTTAACTGATCACCTGATGATTGTCATCTTTTACTGCTACACTATTTTGGAATTGACTTAGGAGAAACCATGCTTTTTCTCTTTTCTTCTTTCATTGTTGGCACTAGCGGCTTACTCGCTCAGGTTCGAGCGTATGTTGGATAGTGTAGGCAGGTATTGGGGATTTGGGACAGGTTGAGTTTGTCAGGGGGGTTGCGGCGACCACGGATCTTGGGTGGTTGACCGGATTGTTTTTATTGCATCAGATTGGGTGTTCGGGGATCGGGCTTACTATAGTGGAGGGTTGTTCCCACTTCTTTGAGTCTCGATCCAGTCCTGCTATTATGAGACAGTGATTACAGAGATGGTTGATACAGTGATATTTTTTACTCGTGTGGGTCGCTCCCCTCGAGTGCCACTCCGGAGTAGGCTTTCCACGGTGTGAGCGCCGGGCACCTTTCTGCTTTCCACGGTGTGAGCGCCGGGCACCATGCTGGTTTCTTGAGTTCCACGGTGTGAGCGCCGGGCACCATGCTGGGTTCTTGAGTTCGACAGCAGAGCAGGCAGGGCCAGTGTTCACTGGCTATCAGATTGGGTCTTTATGACAGGCTACTTGATTCTGATGCATCACTTTTCCCATCCTTATTGGTTGGTCATATAGAGGCATATTAGGGATAGCACTTTATCAGTTGTTCTATTTATCTGCTTCTCCCTTCTTTTCCTTTCCCCTTTTTGCCTCTGATCACCTGGTGGGCATATCTGAGCTGAGGCTTTACCCACTAGGGGAGGCTACTGTTTATAGTAGTACTTACCCCCATTGTTTTTCTTGTCTCTTTCCTTCCCCTTGTTTTGCAGAGTCCTCAGTGGGAGTTGCTGGGCCGTCAGCAACTGATCGAGGTAAGCGATTGCGGACTAGATAGAGAGCCACCGAGGGTCGTAGCTGGAGATTTTTGGGTACCAGGACTTCTCAGACAGTTTTCTTGTATTTCTTTTTGGGACTGGCTTCTGCCAGCAGTTTGTATTTTAGTAGTGAGCTGGGAGAGACATCTGTATTTTATTTTACTGTTGTACCTTTTACTTCCAGCATCTGTCTGAGATACAGTAGTTTTATTTCAGCTCTGATTATTATGCTCTTTTATTATCTTTTCTATCTGAGCAGGTTACCGACGCTTCGTGTATGTGGGAAATACCGCATGCACGGCGGATCTGTGGACGGGCCCGGGTTCTGGTTTACACCCGGGGCGTGACAGATTAAGTTGGTATCAGAGCTTAGGGATAGGTCAGTTGGGACTTAGGAAACCCTAGGCTTTTGGACAGACCCTAGGATGATAGGGCGTGAGTGGCGTGACATTTTGCGAAAGTCGGTGATTTTTATAGGTTAACTCTTCCTGTGAGTGAAGAGGGATCGACATAGTCTATTTCTGTTGAACCATTATGTTGGCTGCAGACAACATAAGGTTACAGAAATAGGGAGATGTCTTTGACTTTCGCTAGATTGGGTCGAGTGTTTGGGTTGTGCTGATTTGCTGTTTGTCGTGGCGAGCGGTGTCTCCCCGACTTTGGGCCCTGACCCGGGTGCACTTGGGTGCAGCTGTTGGGTCTGAGCTAGTTGTTTCGGGCCGGATACCAGATTGGAGTCAGAGAGCTCCGGACCCAGGAGACAGGATTGTCAGAGGCTTTTCAGCGGCAGAGTGGGGCGAGCATCTGGTTTTGTGACACAGTCGTCGGAGCGGCGGGCAGCTCGACAGTGCTTCCTTCTGAGACCACCCGATTGCAGCATCCTCAAGGGCGGGGATTTCTACAGTACTGATGGAGCAAGTAGCCCCTCCGTGCCAATGGTTAGTGCTGAGGCGCCGAGGCAGGGTGGATAGTTGACAGCTGATGAGCGGTGAGACCCCAAGGATTAGTTGAGCCAGTTTCGGCGGATAAACCACCTCGATTCTAGGGATTTGGTTTGGAGCCTCTTGGAGTAGAATCGTGGTTGGTGATGATGGAGAGACATTTTTGTTTTCCTTTCCTGGTTGGTGGATATCCGTGTGGATAGAGTATGTGAGTTTATCTCTGGGGGATGTTACCCTGTGTGTTTGATAATTGGCATGTTTGGGGTGCGATAGACGTGATCGAGGGGTGAGCTCAGTAAGGATAATTGTATCAGGAATTGCATGAATCGATTGTGCTTGGTCGTTTGACGTTGATGTCCTGGTAAATTTGTGAGACATCCGGGGTTGGGTGGACCCCGATGACAGCAACAGCCCTTTTATCAGAGTGGCGCAGCGGTAGCGTGGATTGGCTGTCTGCGAGAGACCGCATTCGGCACCTCAGTGTGAGCTTGGACAGAGGTCGTGCCCCCTTTGTGATTGGTCTAGATATGTCGGCTGGCTGAGCGACGACTACTTGCATCGAGCGGTTGAATCTGTGCCGCCCGGTTGGAGGGCGCCACGGTAGTGGGTTGGGTTATCACAGGTATGATTTCATCACAGCAGTCGGAGTTAGAGCTTGTTGCATTCCTGCATGGACTAGAGGTAGAGTTGTTACCACATGCACTTGAGGTACCGGTTACTGTTGGCATGGTGCAAGTGGGGGAGGCTTGTGGATCGTGTCCAGTGTAGCAGAGGCTGTGAGTTTTGCCGGCAGACATATTGGTGTTCGTGGCAGCTTGGTGTTTGACCCAGTGCATGGGATTGGTTGGCGTAGTGCCACAGGATGTTTGACTGTCGAGAGAAAGGGCTTTGATTTTCTGCAAGGCAGATAATGGAAGGCAATTTGTTTGTTGAGACTGTTAGAGCATACCGATTACAGTTACAGTGTGAGAGGTGCCTACGGCGACAGCGGGACTTAAGGATATCCCTATTGCTCGTGAGATCCCGGGTGTGAGACCACCTGAGCCGATGATTATGCCGCCAGAAAGGGAGATTAAGATTGTGGTTGACGTGGTTCTGGAAACCGCGCCAACTTCATAGCACCTCGTTGGATATCGCCTTTAGAGCTGCGGGAGTTGATGGCATAGGTGCGGGGATCTGATGGATCGAGGGTCTGTTGGACCTAGTGTCATGTCGTTGATATACGACGGTGAGAGCCCTTTGTGATTGGAGCCCAGTCAGGTCCAGGTATTATTATTTAGGGCCTTTTGATGGAGTTCTGCCCCGGCAGTTGATCGATTATGATGCCTGCACCAGTTTAGATTCACAGCTGAGTATTTCGTCAAGATGGCGTACAGGAGACGCTAGGGGCATTATCAGTACAGTGAAGCCAATGGAATGACTAATGCCCTGTTGCCTTTAAGATTGAGGAACTCTGTTTTCCAGTGGGACGTGAACGGATTGATAGCAGCGATCTCTAAGGATATTTTGGCTTACCCCCTTCCCGAATGATTTTGAGCTTGTGGAGCATTTGTAGATGCTGTGGCAAGGTCCGTGAGGAAGAAGCTTTATGCAAGTCGTTGCGGAACAAGTTTTAGCTTCGAGAGCATGTCTTCTTGGATTGCCTATTCAAGCCATAGGGGCGACTGTGGAAATCCGGCCAAAATGGATGTTATTTAAGACTGGCCGAGATCGACGGTTATTGTTGGGGTGAGGAGCTTTTGGACCGGATAGTGCTAGCAGAGCCTGATGATCAGATGACGAGTTCGGTACCAGCGCCGATTTTAACCTAGTCAGTGGTGGGAGATGGATTTGTGAGTTATGGTGATACCTCCCACAGTGGCTGTAGAGCTATCATTGGATTTTGTTGAGCATCCTGTATCACCCCGACAGGGCCACTTTGGTGGCGGATACCTGGAGCAGAAGAGCTTTGGGGTTGTGTTTGTTGATTCTATATTTGGCGCTGTGTGGGGCCATCTTGGTGTACAGGGTTTGGGTTTGTGCCCTAGTGGATCTCTTTGGATTAGAGGCTGCGGCTGAGCAATCCACTTGGGTGGTTGAGTTCTGAGGGCGACCGAGTGTGAACCCCTGCTTGTTTGGGCCCCTTTTCTGTGCAGGTGTTGTGTGTTTGTGTTCGGATCGCGTTGGTTGAGTTGGCTCTGGGGAGTGATAGGTGACTTGGGAGCTGGAGACGGCGGTGTTGGGTTTTAACCCTGGTTTTTGAGACTCCTAGGGAGTTGCTTTAGTTTCGAGGACGAAACTTTCTTTTAGTGGGGGAGGATGTGGTGACCCGGACCGTTGCAGGGCTTCTACAGTGTGACCGGCAGCTTCGGGAGGCCTACGGGGCATGTCAGCGGTGTTCGCGCGCCAATTTGGACTCAAGTGATGGATTCGGGGCTTAATTAGATCACGTGGATAACCGGAAGACCCCGTTGGATGTTTAGAAGTGTTTTCGCGCAAATCGGATACCAGATTTGGACTCGGCGCGAAATTCGGAGTGAAAATACCTTTCCGGGAGCCTCCGGCAAATTTTAGGATTGGAATTTGGCGAAACGGACCTCGTTTTTGGAATCAGCGCGCGAAAACGGTCAAGATGGGCTATTTGCTGGTCAAATTTGTGCTTGGGTTACTGTTCATGCCGGAACAGTGTCGCCGGCGATCGCCGGCGGCGGCCGGCGGCGGCGGGCAGCGTCGGCGGGCGGCGGCGCCGCCGCGGGCAGGCGGCAGGCGGCGGCACAGGGCGCGGGCAGGCCGCGGGCAGGCGCGCGGTCCACCGCGCGGGGCGTGCACCGGAGGCGGGCCACGTGGCGCCTTCCGGTTGGCCGGTGCAGCATTCGCGGTCCACGGAGTTTTGGGCCGGGTGCACGGTGGACCGGGTGGACGCGTGGCGGATCGGGATTGGCGGGACTTGGTGCGCGCGGTCCACGCGATGGCCGGGGCAGGTGACCGTACGCCCGGGGCAGCCGGCCGACGTGCGCGGTGCACGGCCGTCGTGCGCGGTGCACGGCTTGTCGGGGACGCGTGGCACGCCGCCAGTGGCTGGCTCTGGTGCACCGGGTGCAGCGGGGTTTTTGGGCTTAGTGGGCTGGGCTGTGCTGTGGGCCGGGCCGCACTGTGCGCGCCCGGAAATCTGGGCCGGCCCGTTACTGTAGCCGCCCGAAAATCCCCAAGCGCCCGAAAGTGGGGACACAGAGGGTATTTTCCGAATTGTTTTTCAGCCTCTATATAATGCACAGTCCGAGCCTTCTTCTCCTCTATTGTTCTCCCAAACCGAGCCAAATCTGCAAATGCCTATTTCTAGCAAAATTTTGCATCTTTTTGTCCTGGATCTTCCTACCAAATCTTAGGAATTTTGGTGGCACGAATCCCGAGGTTCCCCATTTTACGGTGCGGCGCGACGTTGCTTACTTGTGTTCTTCCTTCGGCGCAGTGTTCGTGTTTTTGCTCCCCCGAGCTACCCCGACATCATTTTCCTGTGATTCTTGCACCAGTGGACTCCTAAGAGGTAGGACTTCATCTTTCGTTATAGTCGCGCTTTTCCGTTTCGAGGTTTTGGCACGGTTTTCGAGGCTACAAGTGACCCCCTTTTTCTGTATGGAATTCTTGACAGCAGCGGAGTGTTTCAGCCTTATCTTCGCGCACGAGCGTCTGATGGAAACGAGCTTATACAACTTTTTCATCTACGGATCGCAAGGAACGCGCTCGTATTTTTAGTGGATTTTTGTGAATTTTCCTTCGAGGTGATAATTAAGGATTTCTCTGTGAACAGTAATCTACCCTTAATCAGATTAGTGTTTGAGAGTGCCCCCTTGCTGAATTTTTATCTTGGTGTACAGAACTCGGATTTGGGCGTGCAAGGTACCGTTGCGAAGCTATCGTCGCGAGGATCGCCGTGATATTTTTATTGGAATTTTCTGGACATTTGTTGCAGGTGATAATTTGACAGTTTAGTACTTGTGTTTGTATGTGGTAATTAGTGCTGTAATTGGGAGCCTAGTGTAATTAGTGGATTCCTTGTTGTACCAGGAGTATTGTGGGGGCGCGGATTTGGAGTTTTGGTATTTTCTGACTGTACGAGTTGGGACAGTTGCGCTTCAGGTGGGTGGTTGTTGTACTCCTCTCTTTGTATGCCCACTAGGAATATCAGAGTACCTTGTTATAACAATGTTGAACGTGTTGATTGGTAGACTTGCATGCTCTAGGGAATCGCTTATTAATTCTGGAACTTATACCCGTGACAACATAGAATTAGAGGACTGCAAAACCAATGTTTATTCATGTGAAACGGTCATCCTAGCTTATATCACTTCAACTGTTATACTTGGAAATTGGAACATTGCATGATTTAATTGATCACATGATTATTGTCATCTTTTACTGCTACACTATTTTGGGACTTGACTTAGGAGAAACCATGCTTTTTCTCTTTTCTTCTTTCATTGTTGGCACTAGCGGCTTACTCGCTCAGGTTCGAGCGTATGTTGGACAGTGTAGGCAGGTATTGGGGATTTGGGACAGGTTGAGTTTGTCAGGGGGTTGCGGCGACCACGGATCTTGGGTGGTTGACCGGATTGTTTTTATTGCATCAGATTGGGTGTTCGGGGATCGGGCTTACTTTAGTGGAGGGTTGTTCCCACTTCTTTGAGTCTCGATCCAGTCCTGCTATTATGAGACAGTGGTTACAGAGATGGTTGATACAGTGATATTTTTTACTCGTGTGGGTCGCTCCCCTCGAGTGCCACTCCGGAGTAGGCTTTCCACGGTGTGAGCGCCGGGCACCTTTCTGCTTTCCACGGTGTGAGCGCCGGGCACCATGCTGGTTTCTTGAGTTCCACGGTGTGAGCGCCGGGCACCATGCTGGTTTCTTGAGTTCGACAGCAGAGCAGGCAGTGCCAGTGTTCACTGGCTGTCAGATTGGGTCTTTATGACAGGCTACTTGATTCTGATGCATCACTTTTCCCATCCTTATTGGTTGGTCATATAGAGGCATATTAGGGATAGCACTTTATCAGTTGCTTTATTTATCTGCATCTCCCTTCTTTTCCTTTCCCCTTTTTGCCTCTGATCACCTGGTGGGCATATCTGAGCTGAGGCTTTACCCACTAGGGGAGGCTACTGTTTATAGTAGTACTTACCCCCATTGTTTTTCTTGTCTCTTTCTTTCCCCTTGTTTTGCAGAGTCCTCAGTGGGAGTTGCTGGGCCGTCAGCAACTGATCGAGGTAAGCGATTGCGGACTAGATAGAGAGCCACCGAGGGTCGTAGCTGGAGATTTTTGGGTACCAGGACTTCTCAGACAGTTTTCTTGTATTTCTTTTTAGGGACTGGCTTTTGCCAGCTGTTTGTATTTTAGTAGTGAGCTGGGAGAGACATCTGTATTTTATTTTACTGTTGTACCTTTTACTTCCAGCATCTGTCTGAGATACAGTAGTTTTATTTCAGCTCTGATTATTATGCTCTTTTATTATCTTTTCTTATCTGAGCAGGTTACCGACGCTTCGTGTATGTGGGAAATACCGCATGCACGGCGGATCTGTGGACGGGCCCGGGTTCTGGTTTACACCCGGGGCGTGACATCAGATAAACTTGAAGAACCGTTAGATGCATCATTATCATCGAAAGAATTGTTAGAAGAAGATGCATTAGCAGGTGTATCATCATCAAGAGAGATATCGAGGGTAGATTTTTCAGATTCAAAGTGAAAAGCTTCATCTACTTTAACATTTATCGATTCTACGATCGTCTTAGATTCTAAGTTAAAAACTCGATAAGCTCTGCTGTTTGTAGAATAACCTAAGAAAATCCCTTCGTCACTTCGAGAGTCAAATTTTCCAAGATTTTCACGGTCACGCAAAATAAAACACCGACTCCCAAAATGCGAAAATATTTGATGTTAGGTTTTCTACAAAACCAAAGTTCATATGGTGTATTCAAAGTCCCCGGGCGCAAATACACTCGATTGATAACATAGACAGCAGTGTTCACCGCTTCAGCCCAAAAATATAAAGGTAAGTTCCGGCTGTGAAGCATAACACGTGCCATCTCCTGTACGACCCTGTTTTTGCGCTCGACTACACCATTTTGTTGAGGTGTGTAAGGTGCGGAGAATTCATGTTTAATGCCATTAGAAGTGCAAAAATCAATGAATTTGGAATTTATGAATTCCCCACCTCTATCACTCCTAACTCGAGTAATCCTTTCATTCTTTTCTATCATAATACGATTGCAGATTTCGAGAAAAGAATCAAAGGTATCAGCTTTTTCTTTTAGAAAGGCTACCCAAGTATATCTAGAAAAGTCATCAACCAACAAGAAAATATACCATTTACCTCCCAGAGATGGTTGACGAGTTGGCCCCATTAAGTCCATATGCAAAAGTTCCAAAGGCCGTTTTGTACCTATGTGGTTCAAGTTCTTGTGTGCAGTCCTAGACTGTTTTCCCTTTTGGCAACCGCCACACACAAGGTTTTGTTCAAAAGAAAGTTTCGGAACCCCCTTGACCACATCTTTATTTGAAATTCTAGCAAGTTCCTTAAAGTTTATGTGACCTAGCCTTTCATGCCAAAGTGTTTCATTTTTCAAAGATGCTAGGTTACATTTTTCAGAAATCTTAGAAGGAACTACATAACAATTGTTTTCTGATCTAACCCCCTTTAAAAAGAAAGCATGGTTCATGTCAGTTACAGTGCATTTATCAGATGAAAAATTAACTGAATAACCACTATCACACAGTTGACTTATGCTTATGAGGTTAGTCTTAAGGCCATGAACAAATAATACATTATCTAGAACCGGGCCATCTGGAATAGCTACCGTTCCCTTTCCAACAATTTTGGAAGACCGACCATCTCCGAAAACAACAAGTCCTCCGGAGTTTTTCTCAAAAGTTTGAAAACAGTTTTTATCGCCGGTCATATGACGGGAACACCCGCTATCCAGATACCAAGACGAACTATCATATGCATGCAAGGAAACATTGGTAGCAAGACAGGGAAAGATTTCACCTTTGCGCACCCAAACCTTTTTGGAATGCGTCGGTAATGATCGTGAAGTTGATTTCCTAGGTGAGAGCGTCTTGCTTGAAGAATTGCTGCTCCTTGATGATGTCGTCTTGAGCGGTGTACTACCAAGGCTCTTTTCCTTCAATTTGATTGCAGTTGTTTTCCGAGGAATAGCCCTTTTGGTAGTCATTGCAAGATGTGCTTGAGGTGTGCGTTTGGCTCCAGTCTTGCAATTTCTTCTTATGTGCCCTGAAATGCCACAACGAAAACATACCTTGGTTCTTGTCGATTCCGAAGAGGATGTAGTAGGTTCGTTGTCGTTGCTTGTCGTGAACACCGGTGTCGGAGGAGGAGATACCGACTGAGGCACAAATACTGTACCACTCGAACTTGGAATGTCTCCAGTTTGAGTGTATCCGAGGCCGAACTTGTTTCTTTGACCGAGACCAAGAAGTCTGTCCAACTTACTCCTTCCAGAAGAAAATCTCTGTAAGTCATCCTTTAGTTGGCGTATGGTCTCTGTCATTTCCAATTTTTCCTGTCGAGCCTCGCCGTAGAGCTTCAAGAAGTAATTCGCTTTGTTCACCATATCTATATAACTCTTCTCGAAATGCTCATTGGACTCTTGAAGGGAAACATTTGTCTTAATCAGATTGTCCCTTTCCACTTCAAGATCGGTTGAGATAGAGGTTACTCTTTTTACTTCTTCTTCAAGATCCTGTAATCTCTCTTTCAACCCCTTGTTTTGTTTAGCCAGTTTCTTTGAATCCCTCAAAAGTTATGGTAGGCTAAAACAAAATCTTCACCTTCCGAATTATCTGATTCATCGTCCGTTGCAATCTTTTCCACAGTGGAGTTGGACAGTGAGTCGGATGTACTTGCCATTAAGCACATGAAGGATGAAGATGTGGTGGACGCGTGGAAAGCTGTCGCGTTGTCTTCTTCATCACTTGACGATGACTCATTTGACGTGGAGTTGTCATCCCAAGTGACTGCTTGCATCGCTTTCTTCTTAGCCGGATTCTTGTTGGGACATTCCGTTGCTATGTGGCCGTAGCCTCGACATTTGAAACACTGAACTTGTCCCTCAGAACTTTTCTTATCCTTTGAGAAGTTCTCTTGCTTCTTGACTTGTAGCTTGAAGAACCCTTGCCTTTCTTCGACTTTCCGAAGGATGGAGTTTTGCTTGAATTTCCCCTTCGAAAGTTGCGGCGAAACTTCCTTGTCAAGAGAGCGAGCTGCTTCTCAAAGTCCTCCATAGAAATGTTCTCGTCGTCGTCCGAGGAGGATGAATCCGCGTCTTCTTCTTTAGTTGATTTCAATGCGTAACCTGAAGACTTAGAAGAGGATGCCTTTCCAGAAGAATAGTTAGTAGGAAAAGTCATTTCATAAGTTTGTAAAGCACCTACTAATTCTTCTACACGCATTTCGTCCGGGTGTTTAATTGTTTCAATGGCTGCAACCTTCGGGCGAAATCGTTCAGGAAGAGTTCTTAGAATTTTTCTTACAACTTTAAATTCTGGAATCTTCTCTCCCAAGTTAGCACATGAGTTCACGATGTCTTGCAATCGTGTGTAATAGTCAGTGAAGGATTCATTCTCTGCCATAGAGATAGAGTCAAACTTGCTCGTAAGCATTTGCAGTTTCTGAATCTTCACTAGGTTAGTTCCCTCATGCGTAACTTGAAGAACATCCCAGATTTCTTTCGCAGTCTCACATGCCGAGACGCGAGAGAACTCAGTTTGTGACAAAGCATTAAATAGAGCATTAATCCCTTTGCCATTGTAAGAAGATAAGTCTATCTCTTCCTTGGTCCATTTCGACCTAGGTTTTAAGGTGCGAACATCATCTAAAATTTCAGTTGGATTAGACCATCCTAATTCAATTGATTGCCACACCCTTTCGTCGATGGAAATTAAGAAAGCTTTCATCCGTACTTTCCAGTACGCATAATTTGTTCCATCAAAGAAAGGGGGTCGATTGATGTTTCCACCTTCAACCATTGTTTACAACCCTATTCCCGCTCTGATACCACTTGTTGGGTTTAGGTTAATAAGGATCTAAATAGGGGAAAAAACACCTAGAGGGGGGTGAATAGGTGTAAACAATAAACACTCAAAAAATCATTGTGCGATAAAACCCAATGCGGAAAAATAAAAGAACACACAAGATTTTTACGTGGAAAAACTCCAAACCGGAGTAAAAAACCACGGGACCGATAACACGGCGAAATCCACTAGAATTAACACACGTACAAGGTGATATAACGTACTCACAGACGACTCAACCTTTTACCATACGCTCCTAGTAGATCTTCTCCGCTCGCTCCACGACGCTTCTCGAATCCACGATCCGCGCCCAACGCTGAATCCACAGCGTCCAACGTCGAGTCCACGACGTCCGACCGAATCCACGGTCTTCACCCAATGGCACGCTTCGAATCCACGAACGCACCTCGCTCCGAATCCACGAGAGCGATAACACCTTGAATCCACAAGGCCACGCGAGTCCACGCGCCGATTTTGGGGTAAATCGTTGTTTGTTTGGGTGGTGATGATCCGCCGAATACTTAGATCAAGATAGATCGGAAATACCATCTAAGTATTCATTAGTTTGATTCAACTCAAGATGTGAGTATGAAAACCTAGAATCAAACTAATCAATATAGATGAAGAACCATAGAATAGATCTAATGATTTCCGTTCTTCTCTATATGTGGATCTAAGGCCGTATAAAATGATATTTGAAAATGACGGCTCTTTTTCCGATGTGTGGATTGCCCTAGAAATGAAAAGAAGGGCTATTTATAGGTTAGAAACCCTAGGAAGAATATTCGGATCAAAAACAAACTTTTCTGGAAAGTTTTACGGACGGCGATCCGGATTGCGAAGTCACGATCCGGATCGCAGACGCGTAGAGAGCAATTTCCAGAAAACCGCCTGTTCGGGATCCGGATCATAATCCACGATCCGGATCGTTCATACAGTTTTACCAGAACAATGTGTTCGGGATCCGGATTGAATTCCTGATCCGGATCGTTCAAGCAACAGGTAAAACTCATGTTCGGGATCCGGATCATGAAATGCCATGATCCGGATTGAACCAGTGTATGAACGAACACCCTTCGGGATCCGGATTGAAACCACGATCCGGATCCTGAACATGTCCCATGTCCAGTTTTTGATGAATATGCAATTAAAACCTCTTCCAGGTGTTTCTACACTATAAGAAGTATTCGGATCATCAAAATTATTTAGTTAAACGTACCTGATCCTTTTGAATTCTTCTTTCTTGAGATTGAGGTAGTTGATCCAGAGTTTCTTCATCTTCAATCTTCAAGACATGAACTATTCACGAAATGCGCCAACTCAAATTCCGTAACAAAGCTCACGGTCCACTGACCGGGTAATCGGCTACAAGCCGGGAAATCCCCACTGGGATGCAATGACAAGATCAACTGAATCTCAACTCTCATGCAGGGATAATCAGCAACTAAACAATAAATCTCAACTCATATGCAAATCAAGGCAAATCTCAGCTAATCATAAGCTCACAGATAAACTCAACTCACTCACACAAACCAACCAAATGATACAAAATTTAAACACATATTTTTTTTTAGAAAACTGTTTTGAAAAGTCCAAACCCCGAAGAGCATTGCCCTCGTCCTATCAAACAAGAACAGACTCCGGCTATGCTACGAAGCTTGGGTTTCCAAACCTTGCAGAGCAATGCCTTTGTCCTATCAAACAAGAACAGACTCCGGCGACCCTACAAAGCTCGGTAAAAGCATCAGTTAATTAAATCTATGTGTTCAGCAGTGTATCATTTGATCGACAGGACAAGCAGGCTCACCAATCAAACATGGAAATGTTCCAAGATAAGATATAAATATCAGAGGCACTATAAATAATCATGTAAGGCAGAATAAAACAGATAACAGGCATAGATCAGGCAGATAGCAGATATAATGTAATCAAAGAAAAACAGGCTCAAAGAGATTAAGTTAGGCTACAAAAACAGGGGTCCAACCAGTATCGCACCCCAGAGGGCCGAACTGATAAAATCCGGACCGAAGATAACCCACCTGTCAAAGCGCAGGCGAACAGACCGTATCGGCAACTAACTCGAAGATCAGAGCTACTGGAACACCTGAATCAAATATATATATTGCTCAGAATTTTATTAACTCTTTTAACTTAACAGTTAATCTAACACTTGTAAATTCCCATTTAAAAACCTGGTTATCTTTTGGCTTAACCTTTTCTAGCTTCCTATCATCCACATTTGACAATCTATTGGTCCAATTCAACTTGTATTTATTATTTGGTGAAATTACCAAATTGCCCCTCCCGGGAATTCCCATTTGGATTTCCGGGAGACTCGGGCTGTCTAACAGGGTCGCTGGCTCAACCAGATTCTACTGGGACTCAACAGTCGACCTGGTGAAACCGCCGCAATTCCTCGAATTGCGCGATTGTCACCCGGATATCGAAAAAAACCGACGATTTTGCCGATTTTCGAACCGAATTCCGATTTCCGCTCAACGGGAGCCGTTGGATTCCTAACGAAAAGCTTAGGAATCATTTAAACATTTTGCTAAACAATATATGCTGCTAATTTTGCGTTTAGACCCCTAGGGTTTCTAGAAAATCGCACTTTTAATGCTATTTGAGCACTGTTTTCGCTCGTTCTTTCAAACGAAAACTTATTTTGACGAACCGTCACTTCCAGCAGGTGACCTTTGTCTTGCTAAACACCGTGCTCACCAATTTGTGGCAGCATGGAACCCGAGGCAAACTTCGGGCCATAAAGTTCTTTGCTAACATAGGCTTAATGGCATTTTTGTTTCTCCGGCACTTCAAAACCAAAATCTAACGCGAGCATCGCGTCCAGTGACCCCAAATTAGCTAGGGGCACATTGTCGCGGCTTCGCAAACAGCCCGAATAGACTTTGGGCCAAACATTTCGCTTAAGGCTTGAACATACTACAACTTTAATTATACTTGTCCAAATTTAACAAAAATTGAAGCATTTGACTCCAGGCAACACCAGGACAACCAGGCTCAACATTGGGCAGCCCAGAATCTGCTAGATCAAAAGATCCAAGTACTTTGCTCTTTAACACTTCGACAATGCACCACAACACATCCACTCAGAACCAATTTGATCTGAAGTGAGCACTGAGCTCAAGGGATGATTTAAAACAACTTTCATACTCATTGCATTCTCAGATTCCGAACTTAGATTCAGTGGGACATTTCATCGAACACGTAGTGGGCATAGTTTACCAAATATACAACAACTCTAATCTAAATAGTAAACAGAGAAAAGTTGGGTTCTTGGGGACTTCTAACATGGATGAAAAGCAGGAATACAGAGTTTAGAGGTTACCTGGGGATCTCGCCGGCGACCGGAGGCGACGGCGGCGGCGGTGGTCGGAATAAAAACCCAAGTAAACCATCAATGAACAAGTTTGAGCAACTTGTTTTCCATGTGTTTTCTGTCCAAACCAAGATGATAGAAAGTTTGCTTAGCGGGTCTAGAGTCTACCTAAGTGGATGGCCAGAGTCTGGGGACGTCGGCGGTGGTCGGAACAGGAGCTCGGCCAAGCAACAATGGTGCAAGATGGTGCAACTCTGGTGCGCACAAATCCCACGTTAGGGTTTACATGCAAGTGCATGGGAAGCTTCACAGAGGTCAAGAGAACTCGCCTGAGCCGCTCTCCCATCTGACGGAGCTCCGGTGATCGCCGGAGATCAAATTCTCCAAGTTTCATATTTTCCGGCCACCATTAATGGCGATTTCCGGCCGGCGACCCCCGGGCCGGGGTGACATGGACCAACTTGCTTCTCTAGGTCCCCCGGTGCTTTCTGGGTGGTTTGCCGGCGGCGGGGACGAGCGGCGGCGCCGGACGGTGAAGCACGGCCGGAGTTCTAAGTGGGCCGGTTCTAGGGCGTGCCGGATCTCCGCGGATCCTCCACCGATAAACTCCAGACTTTGGGAGTGGCTTGCAGTCATCAAGGGGAAGAGAATGAACGGTCTTGATCTTGAAACCAACGGTTGGATCCACCCCGAGACCAATATCGGCTAGAATAATGACTTCCGGCAAAAGATGGCTCCCGCCGGCGATCGGGACGTCGGCGGCGGCCCAAAATTCACAGTCACGATCCCCTCCATGCCAGGAACACTCTACATGGGTCTAAGGGCCAAACAAAATCAAAAGATTCCAATCCTCTCACCTTGCCGGAGAAGAGAAAGGAAGAGATGGTGGCCGCGGCGGCGCAAGGCGGAGCTGAGCGCCGGGATCACTTCGGCTGGGTTGCGGCTTCACAGAGAAGTCCTCATTTGAGGTTTTGTCCAACCAAACCTCCACAACACCCTCCCGACGCCAACCCGAGGACATCTTCTTTTCTTCTTTGTCTTCTTGGTTTGGTCCGGCGGTGGGACGGCGGCGGGGCACGGCTGCGACGCTTGGGAGAGGTGGAGGGGTGGTGTCGGTTGCAGAGAAAGGGTGAAGGGGGAGGCGCCAGTTAAGAGGGGAGATCAAGAGGCTCGGTGTGTGAAGGATTCCCGAAGAGTCACCTCGGTTACATGCTTATACATGCATATTAAGCATTTTTGCACAAAACCCCCTCCAACATTAGCTATTTAATGTTCAGTCCTGAACCAACTTAAAGCTTTCACCCTTTAGTCCCTCTCCTACAATTGGCATTTGCAGTTTAGTCCTATATAAAACTTGTTCATCTTACACTCTAGTCCCTGCCTATAAGGTGGCACGATTTTCGAGGCGCAAATTATTAGGTTTATGCGCAAAATAAACCCAATTTTCACTGTATTTTATGCATTTCGAGGAGTTCCGGTCATCGAAACGAAAAACAGACTTCGCCACGACGTCCGGCTCGTCGAGACCTTCAAAATAGGCTACTCACTTGACTAATTTGGTGATCGTATGAAATCTCGGGCCATAAAGTTCGACGTTTTGCGGTGTGCTGCACGCATCCCGATGCACTCGGATCGCCAAACGCGGAATCCGTCAGTGCCATCGCGTTCAGAACGTCGAAATTAGCTAGAACTCATTACTCATACTCCTAGGTTTGATTTTAAAACAGTGGTTCGACCACTAGTGATCCAGGGTGAATTAAAATACAAGGTTTACTATGCACAACTTAAGTTGTGGGGCCCACTTTTTCATCGCTGATTTCTGGAAGATCCGACCGTCAGATCGCTGACAAGTGAATATGAAATTTTCATGTTTCGACGAGACGATCGCAATTGTGATCTAGGATTTTCGAGATCAGGCCCCGATCAAAAGTCGATATTTCTGGGCCACTGTTGACCCACTAATTGCCTATTTTTGCTATTTAAATAATTCTGGAAATTATTTTAATCCTAAATTTGAATTTTAAAAATCATGGTTACTACACATACGGCATAGGATTTCATAAGAATGTTAAGCAAATGAGAGGGCAAAAAAAAGAAAAAAGAGCATGTTAGACATAGGAGGTTCAATTAATATCTCAACCCAAGCAAGGCAAATGAGCATGTTAGACATAGGAGGTTCAATTAATATCTCAACCCAAGCAAGGCAAATAAGCTGAGTAGAATATGCCAAACCTCATGAGATGGTTGCTCGAGGTGGTTGCCCAAGAATTAGGCCATCCAAACCTCGCATTCCTCTTCCTCTACATTATTCCTGCCTAAAAGAATATGCCATCCAAATTTACATCAGAGGAATGTATGTTATCTTCTGTGGACCGGTAACGCAGACGATTACATCCGTTTCCAAATTACCTCATCTCTCTCTCAAAACTTTTTATGCAGAGGGAAAAAAAAAAACTCCCCCTCTAAGAACTTTTCCTGCATGTGGAAAAAAAAAAAAAAATTTTAGTTGCTTAAATTAATTACTTGTTCTATGTGCTATATGTATTGAAAAAAAATATCTTATTTTTCCCCTTATGTCCTCTTATACTGTTTACCTGCATTAGCATGTTTACAATCATCTTTATATAAGGTTCACACAGATATTGATTGTAACTATATTACAACAAAAGAAATACACATGAGATTTCTCATAATTTGCATTAGGTAAATAAAGGACGAAAAAATAAAAGAGAAGTTTAAATTGTGTAAAAAGCACTATAAACATCATTCGAAGGAAACAATTATATTCAAAACCAAATGTTAAAAAGTGCACAAAAAAGGTAAAGGGAACAGGTCAGAATGTTTGAAAGAATAGCATACGGACGGGCCACCTGCGACTGGCTGTGTAGGACCAACAGATAATATGTGCGCACGTACTGCCGATAAAAGACAAAAATTCTTTCTTGAGGTAAAATGTAAAGGCGAAAGGGGAAACAAAAAACCTTGCAGTAAGAGGGTATCAAATATTAGGTTCTCTGCACAGTTTTTTTTTTTTTTTTGTTCATCGAGAAAGGAGCTAGTTATCTACGACAACAAACAGCACATCTTTTGTTCCTCCTCAAATAAGTACCTATTTATGGCAAAAAACAGGTATTGACAAATGGGGAACCTAAGGTATCTATACATATAATAATTTGCACAGTGAGAAGCATGAGAAGTGACTACATGGTAGGTTAATAACATAAGCACTATATATAGGGGCAAAATCAACAGGAATGATGCACATAGGATAAGAACAACCACCGAAGCACATTCCCATGCAAATTTTACCTCAGGAATGATAATCATATTAAGAACCACCTTGATTTCTAAACATAAAAATGTAAGAGAAAGGCACAGGAAAAGTAGGCATTATTTATCATGCAGAAGCATTCCGAAAAATATATGTTATTTCATTTTCAGAATTGTAATGAATTAATTCAACGTGACTTTTGTCATCTTCTTCATGCAGAAGAAGACAAAATCAAAGCAACTGCAAAAGAAGTAATGTATTATGTTATTAGGTGTGTTTACCTGCACAGGTTAATTGTACTCGCCAGTGTTTGAACCCGATTGTAGTGGCCCTAGTTCCCATGCAGCGTTCTTCCGATGAATCCACTGTTAGAATACCTAGTATTGGTGTACCTGGCCCATGGTGCATCAATTGGATGCCACAGATGGACTCTGTGTGTTGCCACTTGCTGTATTGGCCTTCGGCTAGGTTTGCCGAAGTTTCTAAAAGATTTAGGCCAAACAGAGATCGTAAATGGATTCAGTACGGAAAAACGCTTGAAAACGACTATTTATTTGTTCAATTTGGAGTCAGGATGCCCAAAAACGGACCCCCAGAAGTTTTCTGTGATTTTTGGTGCATGGGAGGGGCCGTAGACCGCCGGGATGCCACGTGGCCGCCCGTCATTGGCCGGTTCACGACGCGCGGTCCATAGAGCAGCGCGGCGGGGTGCACAGACCCGGCGCATGGACACGTGGCACCGCCTGATTGGCGGGCCGAGGGCGCGCGGTCTACCAGAAGTGCGCGGCGGTGCATGGACCAGGCGGGGGACACGTGGCAGCCTCCAGTTGGTCGACGCACGCGGCGCGGTCCACGGAATTCCTGCGGAAGGCGTGGACCGGGTGCAGGGGACGCGTGTCACTCCCTGATTGGCGGGTGCAGCACGCGCGGTGCACGGGGCGCGTGGTAGGTGCCTCGAGAAGCGTGCGCACGTGCGACCCACGTCGCGCGATCAGCGCGCACGTCGCGCGGTCGGCGGGTCAACCGGGGACACGTGGCGCCCGCTCATTGGCGGGCGCCACCGCCTTACTGTGTGCGGGTGCAGACACGTGGCGGGTTCTCAGAGGTCCGCACCGGTGTTCCCTGTTCGGCGGGACACGTGGCGGCTTCTGAGTGGCCCTGCACCGATGTTTGCTGTTTGGCGGACACTTGGTGGCACCTGGGACTTTCGGGCGTGAACAGTGTTGGGCCGGGCCCAACACTATAGGCGACCGAAAGTTTTCGGGCGCCCGAATTTGGGCCCGAAAGTTGGCCCACTTGCTTTTTCGGGCTGATTTTTCTTGGAGGCCTATATATAGGCCATTTGGGGTGCATTTTTGCACCTTTTCCTGAGGGATTTAGCCTCTACTTCCCTCATATGAAATCTTCCTCTCCCTCTTGCCCATCTCTTGGTGAAATCTCAGATTTTCTGGTGGCCGCGACGACTGTGTTTTCTACCTCGTAGTGCGGAGCGACGATATACTGTTGGAGGCCCACTTCCGTCGTATTTTTGTCTGGGAGACCTGCAGAGCTACCCCAACCTTATTTTTGGACGATTTCTTCGACAGCGCTTTCACATGAGGTAAATCTACATTTTCTGTGTTGGACGTTTTTGCTGGATTTGAGCTTATACAGGGGTTTGCGGTACATTTTAACCACCCTTTGTGACTGTTTGAGTTGCTGGACAGCTGCTGCTTCGCGGATTTTTATCTCCCCTTTCGGGTATCGGATTTCGACGATTAAAGAACCTATCGACATCTACACTTCGCGAGGATCGTCGTGATATTTTTATCAGAATTTATTGAGGATTATTTTCAGGTGAAATTTTCGTGTGAACAGGGACTGTTCATGCAGATTTTTGAACATAGAAATTTGTGTGGAACTTTGTGTAATTGTGGATTGTTGTTGTACCCAGGACTTTGTGAGCACCGCCACTGTATTATTAGCTTAGTGGGTGCGGAGATTTGGCTTTTCTGGACTTTTTATCTGTTCCACCCCGGACAGTTAGCGCGATCAGGTGGGTGATCCTGCTTTCAAAATCTATGGACTGCACTCTAATTCTACAAATGTAGTAGCATGCATGTTAGTATATGAGCTAGATAATCTGTGCAAACTGTATGTTGAAACCACTGTAGCTAGCTGCTAAATCTGATGACCTCTTGGTAAACTCTGCAACATGGAATTTAACTTAGCATAATTGTCAGTTAGTTAATTATCATGCGCCACTAAACTACAGTAACTTGAACATGTATCAGATTTATTTATCACTTTAGCTTCCCCACAATGGTAGTACACTTGTCACTCTGGACATAGTGATTTTTCCCCGTGTCGTGGGCGGGGAGGTTTATTAGCTGTGGATGCATTTGCACTCGCGTCTGGGGACCGAGTGGAGTCTGTAGCAGTCCGTAGACCAGTTTGCATTATGATAGTGATAGTGATAGTGATGGTGGATCTGGGATCCTTGGGAGATGGTCATAGTGACAGTGTGGATTCTTAGCTAGTGAGTGAGACAGTGACTGGATCATAGTCTGCATGAGCCACATTTGTGCTCGACAGTGTTGCGCAGATATTTTACTCGTGCGGGTCGCTCCCCTCGAGTGCCACTCCGGAGTAGGCGAGACCGGGTTGTAGTACCGGCGTTGAGATTGAGCTAGATACCGGGTTGGAGTACCGGCGTGAGATTGAGCTCTCTATCGCGACTTGTCGATGCTTCTGTCCCTCTAGCTGAGCTAGTTTTGGCAGCTACGGACATACCTACAGCAGTAGGTAGGCGCAGGTTTGACTGGACCCGATGTGGCAGTCAGTTTAGATTGGGTGATTTCAGTGAGTGTCAGTTGTGGCATACCGTTCTCCTTGTTCCACTCCTTGAGCATCTAGATAGAGGCATAGTAGCTGTAGACTTTACCCTTCCAGCTTTTCTTTACAGCACTGCATATATTACTTTATGCCTCTAGTAGACTTAGTGGGCAGACCGTCGGGCTTGTTGGCGGCACCCACTGAGAACTACTGTGGGAGGTAGTTCTCACACCCGTCGTGGTGTCTTTTCCCCAGGGACTTCAGCTCCAGTTCCTGCTGCATCAGTTGCTGATCCAGCTCTTCCAGACCGAGGTAAGGGAGTCGCGAGATAGATCCTTTCCCCCTTCAGCTTCAGTGTGTGATAGAGGTACCCTTATATTTTGGTTGTGTCGTGTTTGAGAGATTATGTAGTGAGGTATCGAGTTGTACTCTTTTGCTTTCTTTTGAGAGACTCCTGTATTTCTGGTGAGGATGCTATGTATTATATTCTTGAGAGACTATTGACTTCTTGTTTGTAGTTAGGTTTTTATTTCAGCTCTGATATCTGCTAGTGTAGTTGTTTATTTGCAGGTTAGATGCTACGTCTCTACGGGGCTTCCCGTAGGTGCGGCGAATCTGTTGGCGAGCCCGGGGTACAGTTCTGACCCCGGGGCGTGACAGATTAGAGTGGTATCAGAGCCTAGTATGTAGGTCTTTGAGGATATAGGAACCCTAGGCTTGTGGCTGAACCCTAGGATGACCCACGTGAGAGCCGAGACTTTTTAGCGAAAGTCTTGATTGGGTTTCTAACTCTCCCGAGTGGATAGGGACGAGTGATAGACATGTCTTCCTTTGGTAGCGACTATGTTGGCTGCAGACAACATAGTACTTCTGAAAGGGGGACATGGCTTTTGACTTTCGCTAGATTGGGTCGAGTGTTGCTTCTGGTTCTGATTGTTTGCTTTGTCCCTCAGGTGGGGATGCCTCCTCGACGTTCGATGGTGACGCGCTCGCAGCCTTCGTCCTCTGAGCCCGAGCAGGAGGACTCGGGGCGAGGACCTCAGGCTGAGATTCAAGAGCTCCGTGCCCAGATGGCACAGATGGCGGAGGCGACCCGACGCCAGGAGGAGGCAATGGCGCGGCTGATGCTCATGATGGAGCAGAGAGCACAGCCGGCAGTGGCACCCCCTGAGACTTCGCCGGTGCCGTCTTCCCCTGTTGTGGCACTCCCTGTGGTGCAGCCTGCACCGGCGGTTCCTGCTGAGCCGGTTTCGAGTAGGCCACCGGCCGGGGCGACGGGATCGTTGACTTCGGCGGAGCAGCGGGAGGTAGTGGACCTGTTGATGAGATTTCGCCAGTTTGATCCGCCCCGCTTTTCGGGCATGAGTACTGAGCCGTGGGCAGCCGAGACTTGGATTACCGCCATGGAGCGCCACTTTGAGAGCTTATTTGTTGATGAGAGGTTTCGGGTTATTTTGGCTACCCACTTTCTGGAGAGCAACGCCGAGGCGTGGTGGCGGCGTGTGCGACCAGCTGGTCCACCTGGGACGCAGCTTCTTTCCTGGGCCGAGTTCCGGAGTATGCTGCTTGGAGCCTTCTTTCCGGAGAGTGTCAGACAGCGTCTGGAGGAGCAGTTGAAGAATCTCCGCCAGGGAGATAGGCCAGTGCACATGTACATAGCTGAATTCAACCAGCTATTGGCATGTTTGCCTCATGTGGCCAGAGATGAGAGCCATCGCATTTATATGTTTGAGAGAGGACTTCGCCGAGACATCTACCAGTTCGTCCGCTCCCGCAGACTGCAGACCTTGGAGGCCTCGATGGAGCAGGCTTTGTACGTGGAGTGTGGAGAGGCCGTGATGGCAGAGGTATCTCCGGCCCCTGTAGTGACTTCTGGGGCGAAGCGCCCGGCTTCTACGGAGGAGGGGCAGTCTAGCAGGCAGGGACCCCCGAGACCTCCGCGTTTCCACCCTCAGGGCTGGGGGTACCAAGGACGTCAGAGATCGGGGGCGTCTCGCCAGACACAGCAGCAGCAGCAGTCCTCACAGCAGACTTCTTGGCAGCAGCGCCCAGACCGGTGTATTATCTGTGGAGGCTCACACCTACCGACTCAGTGCCCGCAGAGACAGGGCCGTTGTTTTCGCTGCGGGCAGGCCGGTCACTTTGCGAGTGTATGCCCCAGAGCCGGCCATCCAGCTCCTTCGTCAGCTTCGGCACCATCTGTTCCCTATCAGCCAGCCGGACCATCTGCGGCCTACAGCAGGCCAGATTTCGCCTCATCTTCTTCACGGCAGCCAGAGCGACGTTCCCCGGCACCGAGCGGTCGTGTATATGCCGCTCAGGTTGAGGACGCCACAACAGCAGAGCAGGTCGTCGCAAGTATTATTCTGATCTCAGCAGTCCGTGCTCGGGCTCTTTTTGATACCGGTGCATCTCATTCATTCATCAGTAGAGCATTTGCATCCATGCATGGTATAGCGGTAGCTTCTTTATTACATGCATTAGTGGTTCAGATACCGGATCATGTTCTGCATGTCGAGGAGCTGAAGAGGAGATTGATCTCAGCACCTGTTCTTGCACTGCCGGTGATGGGAAAGGGGATTTTTCAGTGGATAGTTCGGGAGTACTGCGGTATAGGGACCGAGTTTGTGTGCCTTCGGATCTACAGATCAGAGACCAGATATTGAGAGAGGCCCATTATACACCTTATACCATCCATCCTGGAGGTACTAAGATGTATAAGGACCTCAGGGCACACTTTTGGTGGTCAGGAAGGAAGCGGGATATTGGAAGGTTTGTAGCTCATTGCTTAACTTGCCAGCAAGTGAAGGCAGAGCATCGGGTTCCTGCTGGCAAGTTGCAGAGCCTTCCAATTTCCGAATGGAAGTGGGACCACATCACCATGGATTTTGTGATTGGACTACCGAGATCACAGTGTGGAGCTGACGCAGTCTGGGTGATTATTGATAAACCTACCAAGTCTGCACTTTTCCTGCCAGTACAGATGACTTGGTCCTTAGAGCGCCTGGCACAGCTATACTTGGATGAGATCGTGAGGCTGCATGGAGTACCAGCGTCCATTGTTTCAGACCGAGACCCGAGGTTTGTGTCACGATTTTGGGGGAGTCTGCAGTCAGCCTTGGGGACACAGCTTAGATTCAGCACTGCACTCCACCCACAGACTGATGGTCAGTCAGAGCGCACCAATCAGACTCTTGAGGATATGTGGCGTGCGTGCGTCATGGATTTTGGAGGAGTTTGGCACCGACACTTACCCCTGGTTGAGTTTGCGTACAACAACAGCTATCAAGCGAGCATTCAGATGGCTCCGTTTGAGGCGTTGTATGGACGCAAGTGTCGGTCGCCCCTATACTGGAGCGATGTGGGTGAGAGGAGGACATTGGGGCCTGATTTACTGCTGGAGGCAGAAGAGAAGACCAGAGTCATTCGTCGGCACTTGGAGACGGCCCAGAGTCGCCAGAAGAGTTATGCTGATACTCGACGGCGAGACCTTGAGTTCCAGGTTGGTGATCGTGTCTTCTTGAAGGTCTCGCCCTCGAAAGGGGTCCGGAGGTTTGGAGTGCGTGGGAAGCTTAGTCCCCGCTTCATTGGACCCTTTGAGGTGCTTGAGAAGGTAGGACCTGTGGCTTATAGAGTTGCTCTACCTCCCCGTTTGGCTGGTGTTCATGATGTCTTCCACGTTTCGGCCTTGAGGAGATATGTCTTTGATCCGTCTCATGTGATTGACTTCGCATCCTTGGATATCGGCGAGGACTTGGTTTACGAGGAGCGCCCGCTGCGGATTCTGGCTCGTGAGGTAAGGGAATTACGCAACCGGGCAATGCCTTATGTGAAGATCCTTCGGAGCAACCACGAGGAGCGAGAGGCTACCTGGGAGCTTGAGACGGAGATGCGAGATGCCTACCCTTTTCTGTTCGAGACTTCTGGCTGATGTACTCTTGTTTTACTCTGTTTCGTTTCGAGGACGAAACTTTCTTTT
>JAQOTM010001245.1:0-48087 GCA_029168755.2 Tillandsia fasciculata | reverse complement strand
TTTTTCTGAATTTTCTGAAAAAAGTTGTAGCCGATCCGGATCGGGGCAAGTGATCCGGATCCCGACCGCAGGATTTCTCCTGCGGGTGGCCGATCCGGATCACATGCTTGAGCCGATCCGGATCACGGCTAGGGTTCTTATAAAAAACATAGAGATTTTTCAATTTCTTTTACCCTAATCTCTGGTTTTCAAGCCTCTAGAGTTTCTCTCTCTAGATCTCTTGCTTCTTGGAGCTTCAAAACTCAAGGTTCTTCGGATTCAAGTAAGTTTATTGATCAAAACTTGGTTTTTCCAGTGTTTCATCAAACGTGAGTTGAAAAATTGGAACTTTTTCGTTTGTGAATAGTTTTGATCAAATTTCTTTTGAAATAGAGAACTCGGGTCAATAGTTTTGCTTTTATGCTGGGTTTTCTCAAGATAAACGAGTTTTTAGGCTTCGATTTCTAAAAATTCTGGTTTAGGGCATAAAAGAGGAATTTTGAAAATCATGGAATTGATCTATTTTTAAAATTCTTTTTTGGAAAACTAATTTGATTCTTGGCTTCTCTACATGAATATGATTGTCTAGGTACAATGTTTTCAAACTTTTCAAAATTGACGATTTTTCATATGTTCTTGAGTTGGTGTTTCACAGGACAGTTTCTCAAACTCAAAGCACTAGATCAATGGCATTCTCTGGTTAATCCTTACTGGTCACAATGATGCCGGAAGTTCATCTGTTAAGGAAGAACCAGACGTCTCAACTCGAGACAACCGAACGAAGCTAATGAGGACAGCTCGGATTACAATGAGGAAGAATGGGACGAATTCTTCAAGGATGTTCAGCGAAAATTGATGAGGAGGACAGGAAATTCACCAAAGGAAAGGACTTATGAAATCTGCCTCCACGACCAGACAATATTCAAGAAGAAGAAATGTCCAAAGAGTACGAGTCAGCATAGTGGGCCTCTCACCAGAGCACGCTCACTCTCTGGAATTCTGCAAACTGAATCTCCATGGACTGCAGGACCAGATGCACCATCTGCATCTACACAGCGTCCATCGCACTCAAAGACACGGACAACTGAGACAGAGATTTGGAATTGATCTGTCAGGAACAACATAGACTCAAGCTACGCAAGAGAGAAATCGAAAGAGCTTCAGCAGATTTCCTCTGAACACAAGAAGATCAAGAAAAAGTACTCAAATTTTAAGAATTTGCTTAAAGGGATTTTGAGCAAGCTGAGCTGTACTAGTTCAGATTCTTCAGACTGAGCAGCACCTTCTGTTCTTTTGTCTACTTTGGTCTTAGTTTTCAGGACGTTGTTTTTTTCTTTACTTTTAGTTCTCAGTTTGTGCATATTATTAGAACTTTTTTTTTTCTCTTCCTTACATATTGTAGCTCTTGCTACGTTTTGGCTTTATTTGTGACAAAAGGGGGGAGAGTTTGAGAGAGAGAGAGTTTAGAGTTTGCAAAGAACTTTGAACAATGATTGTGTATCAATGACTAAGTAGGTAAGTATGACCTCAACTCAACTTTTGTTTTTTTCCATGTGATTAGTGACATGCTTCTATACTAACTATTCGACTAACTATTTGGGCATGTAATATGACTAACAAGTTGATGTTGGACTAACTACTTTGACATTTGGTTTTTGAATGCTTAGAAGATATGTTGGTTTCAACTATGATTCTTTTGCATATCTGAATTTTTCAAATGTCATGATGAGAGAAACTCTATCTCTGTAGTTGTTTTTGAATGTTTCAATTCTTGAGGTATCTAACGATTTTGTTTGTCAAGAATGCTTTCTGTGTGCAGAGATTACAGATGTCTAAGTCTAGAGTCTGTTTTAGGAGTTTATCTCATGTATTTAATTTCTGGAACTCTTTTGTAAATTTTTGTTGTATGGTGATAGCAACAAAAATATCCTTTTTGAATTTTCTTTTGTGGATTTGTGTTTTGTCACGAAACCGCCAAAGGGGGAGATTGTTACGGAATTTGAGTTGGCGTATTTCGTGAATGTATTAAGTCTTGAAGATTGAAGATGAAGAAACTTTGGATCGTATACCTCAATCTCAAGAAAGAAGAATTCAAAAGGATCAGGTACGTTTAACTAAAGAATTTTGATGATCCGAATACTTCTTATAGTGTAGAAACACCTGGAAGAGGTTTTATTTGCTTAATCATCAAAAACTGAACATGGGACATGTTCAGGATCCGGATCGTGGCTTGCAATCCGGATCCCGAAGGGTGTTCGTTCATACACTGGTTCAATCCGGATCGTAGCATTCCATGATCCGGATCCCGAACATATTTTACCTATTTGCTTGAACGCCGGATCATGAATTGCAATCCGGATCCCGAACATTGGTTTTTGGGAAAACTGTATGAACGTCCGGATCGTGGACTACGATCCGGATCCCGAACAAGCATTTTCTGGAAACCGTCATTTGTGCTTCTGCAATCGGATCGTCAAATCCAATCCGGATCGCCGTCGGTATTTCTTTCCAGAAAAGTTTTTTTTGATCCGAATATTCTTCCTAGGGTTTTCTAACCTTAAATAGCCCTTTATTCATTTCTAGGGCATCCGCCAAATAGATCTATCATAATCCGAAATAGAAAAAAAGATAGCCGAAAAAGAAAAATCCACATATATAGAGAAGAACGGAAATCATTAGATCTATTCAATGGTCTTCATCTATATTGATTGATTTGATTCTAGGTTTTCCATACTCACATTTTGAGTAGAATCAAATCAATGAATACTTAGATGGTATTTCCGATCTATCTTTAATCTAAGTATTCGGCGGATCATCACCACCCAAACAAACAACGATTTATCCCAAAATCGGCGCGTGGACTCGCGTGGCCTTGTGGATTCAAGGTGCAACCGCTCTCGTGGATTCGGAGCGAGGTGCGTTCGTGGATTCGAAGCGTGCATTGGGTGAAGACCGTGGATTCGGTGGACGTCGTGGACTCGACGTTGGACGCTGTGGATTCAGCGTTGGGCGCGGATCGTGGATTCGAGAAGCGTCGTGGAGCGAGCGGAGAAGATCTACTAGGAGCGTATGGTAAGAGGTTGAGTCGTCAGTGAGTACGCTATATCACCTTGTACGTGTGTTAATTCTAGTGGATTTCGCCGTGTTATCGGTCCCGTGGTTTTTTACTCCGGTTTGGAGTTTTTCCACGTAAAAATCTTGCGTGTTCTTTTATTTTTCCGCATTGGGTTTATTTGCGCAATGATTTTTTGAGTGTTTATTGTTTACACCTATTCACCCCCCTCTAGGTGTTTTTGTCACGCCCCGGGGTCGAAACTGCGACCCGGGCTCACCAACAGATCCGCCACCTATGCCAAACCCGCATAGGCGAAGCGTCCTACCTGCAAGAAAAGTACTACAGCTAAACAGATATCAGAGCTAAAAGTAAAAACCTGCTGTATAACTAAAATCAATCACTGTACAACTGGAAATAATACAACAATGTCCGCCTCCCAAAAGAATAATAATAATACAATATCCTCAAATATAAGCTCTGAACCCAACCGGGAGGTAACTCCAATAAATACAGCAGTGTACAGTCTCTCAATACATAATATATCCTCACTACATCAGTCTCTCAAAAGAGGGAAAATAACACAACTAATCTACTGAAGATCTCCTCTGAAGGGTACCGCTACTCTCCAACGACGGGTAGGGATCTAGCACGCGACTCCCTCGCCTCGAACAACCACCGCAGAATCCGCAACACCCACTAAGACTCTGCAAAACAAGGAAGAGGAAGGAAAAAGGAGGGGGAAGACCCCCAAAGGGTGTGAGAACTACACCAAAAAGGGAGTTCTCAGTGGGTACCACCGCCAGACCCGGCGGTCCGCCCACCAAGTCCTCAAGAGACATAAACTAACCAAAGCAGTAAAGACTGAAATAGGAAAGCTGGAGACTCTCAACAGCTACCATGCCTCTATCTAAATGCTCAAAAGGGGAGAACCAAATAATGGTATGCCACCACTAGCACATGAAGTGCACAATCGACCCAATCGAGCTGACTGCCACATCTGGTCCAGTCAAACCTGCGCCCACCTACAACCACCTCCCACTGACGGGCAGGAATTACGTAGGGTGTCCAAACGGACTAACTCGCTATCGAGTAGTGGCTCATGCAGGCTATAGTCAAAATCCACGCTCTCTCTCAGAACGGATAAACTCAAGATCACCAAGCCTCTCGCACAACGGTCAACAACTCACAAAGACCTCGGGACCACAGTCCCCAAATGGATCCCAACAACACTAGCACTGGTCTAAACATAGCTACTAGACCCCACTCGGTCCCCCTGACACGAGTTCAACAATAAGGCAAATATCTGTAATAAACCCAATCCAAAGTGCCGCCAGTAAAACTGGCATTGCCTGCTCAGCGGAATCTGCACACAAGGCTCGAAACCGCGGGATCGGCCCGCACGGCTCGCATCCCAAAAAGTATCAGACCGGCACACAAGGCTGGGTCCGAAAGGATCGGCCCGCACGGCTCGCATCCAACAAGTATCAGACCGGCACACAAGGCTGGGTCCGAAAAGCCTACCTCCGGAGTGGCACTCGAGGGGAGCGACCCACACGAGTAAAGTATCTCAGTAACAAGTATCTCTGTATAGCAGGACTTGATCACAATCTGATCAAAGTGGGAAAACTCAACCACCAAAGAAAGACCCGACCTCAGTCGAATGCAACTAAACGATAAGTGGGAAACCCCATCCACTAGAGGAAACTGACATCCAATCTGATGCATAAGTAATATCCGGTCAACCGCCCAATATCCGCGGTCGCCGCGAAACCCCACAAACTAATCCAACCTGTCCCAGACACGAAGTCCCAACTACACTATCCAGACCCCTGCTCGAACCCGAGCAACACTGACCACCTGACCAACAGGAAGGAGAAAAGAAAAGCATGGTTTCTCCTAAGTCAAGTTCCAATAAATAGTGTAGCAATAAAAAGGTGGCCTAACTATATGTCCATACAAGCATGCATTTGTCCTCAAGAATGATATAGAAAGTAAACCACATGCCTACACCTGATCGTAATCCTCGATTACAATAACTCCTCAGAGTGAAAATCCGCACATAGCTACAAAATCCTATCCCAAAGCATAAACCAACCACATGAAAGGCTATGTGCTAACATGGCATGTTACATAATCTCATAGGGTAACATTATCCTAGGTAAGCTTACACTAATCATCACATAGATGTCCAAGTCATGCAAGTCCTCAGTATACCTCATAAATACTATTCTTGCAATCATTTATACAAATATCATTATTAAGCTTACCTACCTTACAAACATAAACCATGTACCCTAAACATGCATGCATCAGTCATAGAGGGGTGACATCCCCACAAGTGCACTTATATTCGCCATAACATAATCATTGCCTTATACAGTTACTGATATTAAGCTTACCCACCTGAAGCGCTTAAACCAAGGCAAACCTGAAGTCGGTGAAGAGTGTAGACGCTCACAGTCCAAAATCTGCCAAAATTGCACCCTCGGTACATGTCGCGCAAGCCGTGGCTCCAAACAACTAAAAGTTCCCCGAAATCAAAGTCTACAGATCCATCGGGTCCAGCAACACTTGGAAACACCCCTGGGTACAACAATAAGGTCCAATATTACACTTTCATTCCCAAAATTAACCACGCACAACACACAGAAAATCAGTCCCAAAGATATGCTTATTTCACCTGCCGAAAGTACCCAGAAAAATCCAATAAAAATATCACAGCAATCCTCGCGTCGATACCTTCGAAACGAGTACCTGCACGTCCAATTCCGAGCCCCGTAGGCTGAGTTACAAATTCCACAGTACAGGTGCGCAAAACCACACAGCAACATGACTGTAATTCCATTTACAGATAAGGGTAAGAACATATACCTTCGGGAAAAACTCAGAAAAATCCAAGAAAAATACTGTGATAATCCTTGCGTCGAGTAGATGAAAAAAGTGTACAAGCACGTCGCCATACGATGCCCGGTTGCGGAGATACACCCGAAACAACACGGTAACATCCAAAATTCCGGCATAATGATCACAGATTTTTAGGAATTAATCTAGCAGGAATTACACTTAAGTATCAACATGAGAAATGTTCCTCTTAACCCTGTTAACAGATCCATACAAAGAAATCCCCCAAAAACATGCTGAACTCAAAGATATCACCATACAAACATGCTATTCCAACAAAAATCTGCTCTGTAAAAACCAGCACTACATGGCTGGAAAGATTGGGAGTTTTACCTGTCCAAACGAGCTTAAAATACAGTGAGGAAGGTGGCAATGGATTCCTTGTCGAGAGTAGATAAAGATCGAGCTAAAGAACACCTAATTCCGAGCTCGTATGAGAGAGAAAACCCAAAATTACTCCAAGGTGTCCAATACAAAAATCTGTGCGTGAAAGTTGTAGAAAACCCAAATATTCTCCAAGAAATCTCATGATCCAAGTAGAACACTGAATATCAAAGTTGTAGATTTACCTGTCGTGGAGATACCCTCCAAATTTCAGCTCGAAATTCCAAGAAACGAAGCCTGGGGAATTTTTGCACTAAACTGCGATGGTGGAGCTCCGAAAATCCAGCAATGGTGTTTGTGCTTCATCATGGGGAAGAAGATGATCAAGGAGCTCCAATGGCCCACCCAAGATGATGAATTTGAAGAAGACATGTTGTTGATGCTCTGTACAAAATCCTCCAACAACCCATGGTTCATGGAGGAAGGAGGAAGAAGAAGAAGTAGAAGAAGGAGAAGAGGAAGAAGAAGGAGAAAGGAAAAATTTAAAAACAATCCTCTCACTCCTCTCACTCCTCTCCCACACTCCAACAGCCCACGTGCCTTGTACGGCTGGCCCATCATGGCAAGCCATGTGGCAGCCTGGCACACTCCATGGACCGCAACTCTGCACCGGTCCAATGGGGTGCCGCCACGTGGCACCCCCGGTCCACGGCTAACCACGCACCCAAAAGTCCTCCAAAACTTTCGGTTGCCCGTGTTCGCTCATCCGGACTCCGAAAAATACAAGCAAATAGTCCATTTCCATCGTTTTCGCGCGCTGAATCCAAATCCGCTGTCCGTTTTGCCAAATTCCATTTCTAAAATTTGTCGAAGGCATCCAAATAAGTAATCTTGATCCAGATTTCTGGCTGAGTCTAATTCTTGGGTCCAATTTGTGCACAAACACTCCCAATACTCAACATAAGCCTCCAGAAGCTATTGATCCAACAGTAATCCTTACGTGGGAATTTTGGGTCCTCACATCCTTCCCCACTAAAAGAAAGTTTCGTCCTCGAAACTAACACAACTCAAAAGGAGTCTCAAAAACCAAAGGTAGGTACCCATCAACACCGTCACCAGCTCCGTAGTCGCCACTCACTCCCCGTGATTACTCCTCTACGACAACAACAACAACCACAACCAGTACAGCATGGCCCAATTGCGCAATCCTCTCATCTCACGAGCCAGAATTCGCAACGGGCGTCCCTCGTACTCCAAACACACACAGATCTCAAACAGAGCGAGTCAATCACGGGCGAGGGATCCAAAAGTGTAACACTCCCGAGCTGAGACGCGGAAAACCACAGGGACTCCAAAAAGCTGGGGAAAAGAGAGATCAACCATGCCACATGCACCAACACCACACCCTAGTGTCCACTCAACTAGGGCGACCAGGAACACACCCACACGATCATCCAAGAGGGAAAGAATCCAACAAACTGGGGTCCTCACTAGGTCACTCTCTGATCCAAACCACCCGAGTGGACTACTCAACCGCAGGCTACTATAAAAAGGGACCCCTAGAGATACAATCTCATGCCACTGTTGGTCACTCAACATGCTATCATAACCCAAACGGACCCACGGGTCGAAGTTGACCTCTCAACTAGCAAAGAGCACCCTGACGGTGGCCAAACCATCGATAAACGTGACTGAAAGCTGGCTCAAAAGGGCGATCATAATGCTGATGCTCAGGTTCGCGGCCAAAGTCCGAACAATCGGCGACAAGCCGAGAAAATCCCACTCGAGATGCCGAAAGCTGTAGTCTCAACTGGTGCAGTACGACTGAGACTGCATCACAGAAGCTGTATACAGAAACTGAACTCTGATTCCAACATACAGTAGAGAATAGGAATGCCGAATAAACAGAACTGATAACCAAACAGGCATGGTCTATGCCCGGACATATCAAACAAAGCTGGAAGTAGTGAGCTTAATGAGAGGCTTATCTGTGGGATCACAACCACCAACAAAACGGGAATCTGTCCTATCACAATACCCATAGGGTTGAACTGATAAAGCGCGGACCATAGATAAACCCACGGTAACTCCACAGCCACTATGGGAGGCATCACAAACACTCAAAAGTTCATCTCCCATCTCTGGCAAAGCTATAGTCGGCACTGGTATCAACCTCATCATCCATTCGTCCAGCTCTACTGGCACTGTTCAGTCCAAGAAGCTAATCACTTCAACAATAACTGTCGGTCTCGGCCAATCTCAACTAGCATCCATTTTTGGCCGAATTTCCACCGCCGCTCCTATGGCTAACACAATGTGACCCACGAAGGTAAGCTTCAGAAGCTAAAACTTGTATCTCAATAACTTGGCATACAGCTTCATCCACACAGGCACGGTAGCATATCCCCAAGTGCCCCTCGTGCTCCAAGTCGCTCTGGGAGTAAATCAAATATCCTCGGGGAACACCACTCCCAATCTGTCCAAGTACAACTAGGACACACATTTCCTCAAATCTTGAAGACAACAGGGCATTAATTATTCCATTTGGCCTCACTATGAGCTCATAATGCCCTTACCGGATCCTGAATGCCATCTAGGCAAAATCCTCGGCTGTCTGATTCCAAGTAGGTACTCGCATCCTACAATAACTGCCGGAGTATAACTCTATCAAAAGGTCCTGGATACCACCCAGACCTGTCTACACTCGAACCATAAAAGAACCCTCACAGTCGTGTATCAACGATGTGGCATCACCACCGTGTATCAACGGCGTGGCATCACCGCCGTATACCAACGGCGTGGCATCACCACCGTATACCAACGGCGTGGCACTAGGTCAAACAGACCCCTCGATCCATCAGATCCTGCAACTGCGCCATCAGCTCTCTCAGCTCTACAGGCGATATCCAATGAGGTGCTGTCGAGGGTGGCGCGGTTCCCCGAACCACGTCCAACGCAATCTCTATCTCCCTAACCGGCGGCATTATCAACAGCTCAGGTGAAATCACACCCGGGATCTCATGAGAAACAAGGATATCCCTGAGTCCCGGTGCCGCCGTAAGCACCTCTCACACGGTCGCTAAAACCTGTGTGCTCTAACAATCTCAACAAGCAAGCCTTCTCTTGTCCGCCTTGCTGAAGATCAAAGTCCTCTCTCGCCGCAGTCAAACATTCTGTGGCATTGTGCCAAACAATCTCAAGCACAGGGTCGAAACACCGAATTGCTACAATTTCCAATAATTCTGCCGATAACTCGCGGTCTCTGCCGCACTGGACATGATCCATAAGCCTCCTCCACATGCACAACAACAACAGGAACCTGTACCTCTAGTGCACGTGGTAACAAATCTGCCTCTAGTCTAGGCAAGAATGAAACATGCTCTATCTCCGACTGCTGTGGTGAAATCCCATCTGCGACACTCGACCCACTACCATGGCGCCCTCCAACCGGGCGGCACAGATTCATCCGCTCAAAGCAAGTGGTTGTCGCTCAATCTGCCTGAAAATCAGGACTATCCACAAGGGAGCACGACCTCTGTCTCTGATCACATTGAGGCGACGAATAAGGTCCTCCGCAGATAACAGATCCACGCTACCGCTGCGCCACTCTGACATAGATACTGATGCTGCCATCGGGGTCCACCCGATCTCCGGCATCTCGGGAACTCGTTATCCTGGAAAAGGAAATCAGAAACGCCTCTGCCGGCCGATCTGTCCTCCATCACCCGGCGCCAAGCGCCAAAATCCAGAACTCGCCTCTGGCGGCAGATCCCTCTCCAAAGGAACTGCTATGCCACGCTCCAAACACAACGCCTACTCCAACGAGACGTCAAAACCTATAACGGAGGGACTGAATAAACTGAAAGGTGTCCTGGCGCAATCCACTCCCAGTCTCACATATCCTATGCGCCTCGTCCCTCGAAACCCGAAGCGCGCAGTTCAACAACTGCAAACACTCTCTAGCACAGGGAGGCTCTCAATTAATCACTCCATCAACACCAACCACGACTCTGCCTCCAAAGGCTCCAAACTCAATCTTACGAGTCGGGGTGGATCATCTGCCAAATCTGGCTCAATAGATCGATCATGTCCCACAGCTCCTCTGCTGTCAGCTATCCACCCTGCCTCGGTGCCTCGGCACTAACCATTGGCACAGAGGGGGCTACTCAGTGCTCCGACAACTGTGTCACCAAGACCAGCTGCTCACTCCGCCGCTGATAAGCCTCTGATAATCCTGTCATCTGAGTCCGGAGTTCTCTGACCTCAATCCGGGTATCCGGCCCAAAACCAGCTGCTCAAGCTCAACTGCCATGACAGGATGCAGACGGGTCAAAACCCAGTGTCGGGGAGACACAGCTCGCCACGACGAAACCACAAAATAGCACACAAAAGCCACTCGACCCAATCCAGCGAAAGTCTAAAGCATGTCACTCGTTCCACAGCATTAGGTTGTCTGCAGCCAACATAATCACTTAGGAGAATAAACATGCCAATCCCTCCTCCCGTCCCTTGGGAGAGGTATAAAACTCAATCAGGACTCTCGCTAAAAGTCACGACTCTCACGAAGTCAACCAAGGGTCAAACCATAAGCCTAGGGTTTCTAAGTCCACCATGACCTACAACCTAGGCTCTGATACCACTCTAATCTGTCACGCCCCGGGGTCGAAACTGCGACCCGGGCTCACCAACAGATCCGCCACCTATGCCAAACCCGCATAGGCGAAGCGTCCTACCTGCAAGAAAAGTACTACAGCTAAACAGATATCAGAGCTAAAAGTAAAAACCTGCTGTATAACTAAAATCAATCACTGTACAACTGGAAATAATACAACAATGTCCGCCTCCCAAAAGAATAATAATAATACAATATCCTCAAATATAAGCTCTGAACCCAACCGGGAGGTAACTCCAATAAATACAGCAGTGTACAGTCTCTCAATACATAATATATCCTCACTACATCAGTCTCTCAAAAGAGGGAAAATAACACAACTAATCTACTGAAGATCTCCTCTGAAGGGTACCGCTACTCTCCAACGACGGGTAGGGATCTAGCACGCGACTCCCTCGCCTCGAACAACCACCGCAGAATCCGCAACACCCACTAAGACTCTGCAAAACAAGGAAGAGGAAGGAAAAAGGAGGGGGGAAGACCCCCAAAGGGTGTGAGAACTACACCAAAAAGGGAGTTCTCAGTGGGTACCACCGCCAGACCCGGCGGTCCGCCCACCAAGTCCTCAAGAGACATAAACTAACCAAAGCAGTAAAGACTGAAATAGGAAAGCTGGAGACTCTCAACAGCTACCATGCCTCTATCTAAATGCTCAAAAGGGGAGAACCAAATAATGGTATGCCACCACTAGCACATGAAGTGCACAATCGACCCAATCGAGCTGACTGCCACATCTGGTCCAGTCAAACCTGCGCCCACCTACAACCACCTCCCACTGACGGGCAGGAATTACGTAGGGTGTCCAAACGGACTAACTCGCTATCGAGTAGTGGCTCATGCAGGCTATAGTCAAAATCCACGCTCTCTCTCAGAACGGATAAACTCAAGATCACCAAGCCTCTCGCACAACGGTCAACAACTCACAAAGACCTCGGGACCACAGTCCCCAAATGGATCCCAACAACACTAGCACTGGTCTAAACATAGCTACTAGACCCCACTCGGTCCCCCTGACACGAGTTCAACAATAAGGCAAATATCTGTAATAAACCCAATCCAAAGTGCCGCCAGTAAAACTGGCATTGCCTGCTCAGCGGAATCTGCACACAAGGCTCGAAACCGCGGGATCGGCCCGCACGGCTCGCATCCCAAAAAGTATCAGACCGGCACACAAGGCTGGGTCCGAAAGGATCGGCCCGCACGGCTCGCATCCAACAAGTATCAGACCGGCACACAAGGCTGGGTCCGAAAAGCCTACCTCCGGAGTGGCACTCGAGGGGAGCGACCCACACGAGTAAAGTATCTCAGTAACAAGTATCTCTGTATAGCAGGACTTGATCACAATCTGATCAAAGTGGGAAAACTCAACCACCAAAGAAAGACCCGACCTCAGTCGAATGCAACTAAACGATAAGTGGGAAACCCCATCCACTAGAGGAAACTGACATCCAATCTGATGCATAAGTAATATCCGGTCAACCGCCCAATATCCGCGGTCGCCGCGAAACCCCACAAACTAATCCAACCTGTCCCAGACACGAAGTCCCAACTACACTATCCAGACCCCTGCTCGAACCCGAGCAACACTGACCACCTGACCAACAGGAAGGAGAAAAGAAAAGCATGGTTTCTCCTAAGTCAAGTTCCAATAAATAGTGTAGCAATAAAAAGGTGGCCTAACTATATGTCCATACAAGCATGCATTTGTCCTCAAGAATGATATAGAAAGTAAACCACATGCCTACACCTGATCGTAATCCTCGATTACAATAACTCCTCAGAGTGAAAATCCGCACATAGCTACAAAATCCTATCCCAAAGCATAAACCAACCACATGAAAGGCTATGTGCTAACATGGCATGTTACATAATCTCATAGGGTAACATTATCCTAGGTAAGCTTACACTAATCATCACATAGATGTCCAAGTCATGCAAGTCCTCAGTATACCTCATAAATACTATTCTTGCAATCATTTATACAAATATCATTATTAAGCTTACCTACCTTACAAACATAAACCATGTACCCTAAACATGCATGCATCAGTCATAGAGGGGTGACATCCCCACAAGTGCACTTATATTCGCCATAACATAATCATTGCCTTATACAGTTACTGATATTAAGCTTACCCACCTGAAGCGCTTAAACCAAGGCAAACCTGAAGTCGGTGAAGAGTGTAGACGCTCACAGTCCAAAATCTGCCAAAATTGCACCCTCGGTACATGTCGCGCAAGCCGTGGCTCCAAACAACTAAAAGTTCCCCGAAATCAAAGTCTACAGATCCATCGGGTCCAGCAACACTTGGAAACACCCCTGGGTACAACAATAAGGTCCAATATTACACTTTCATTCCCAAAATTAACCACGCACAACACACAGAAAATCAGTCCCAAAGATATGCTTATTTCACCTGCCGAAAGTACCCAGAAAAATCCAATAAAAATATCACAGCAATCCTCGCGTCGATACCTTCGAAACGAGTACCTGCACGTCCAATTCCGAGCCCCGTAGGCTGAGTTACAAATTCCACAGTACAGGTGCGCAAAACCACACAGCAACATGACTGTAATTCCATTTACAGATAAGGGTAAGAACATATACCTTCGGGAAAAACTCAGAAAAATCCAAGAAAAATACTGTGATAATCCTTGCGTCGAGTAGATGAAAAAAGTGTACAAGCACGTCGCCATACGATGCCCGGTTGCGGAGATACACCCGAAACAACACGGTAACATCCAAAATTCCGGCATAATGATCACAGATTTTTAGGAATTAATCTAGCAGGAATTACACTTAAGTATCAACATGAGAAATGTTCCTCTTAACCCTGTTAACAGATCCATACAAAGAAATCCCCCAAAAACATGCTGAACTCAAAGATATCACCATACAAACATGCTATTCCAACAAAAATCTGCTCTGTAAAAACCAGCACTACATGGCTGAAAAGATTGGGAGTTTTACCTGTCCAAACGAGCTTAAAATACAGTGAGGAAGGTGGCAATGGATTCCTTGTCGAGAGTAGATAAAGATCGAGCTAAAGAACACCTAATTCCGAGCTCGTATGAGAGAGAAAACCCAAAATTACTCCAAGGTGTCCAATACAAAAATCTGTGCGTGAAAGTTGTAGAAAACCCAAATATTCTCCAAGAAATCTCATGATCCAAGTAGAACACTGAATATCAAAGTTGTAGATTTACCTGTCGTGGAGATACCCTCCAAATTTCAGCTCGAAATTCCAAGAAACGAAGCCTGGGGAATTTTTGCACTAAACTGCGATGGTGGAGCTCCGAAAATCCAGCAATGGTGTTTGTGCTTCATCATGGGGAAGAAGATGATCAAGGAGCTCCAATGGCCCACCCAAGATGATGAATTTGAAGAAGACATGTTGTTGATGCTCTGTACAAAATCCTCCAACAACCCATGGTTCATGGAGGAAGGAGGAAGAAGAAGAAGTAGAAGAAGGAGAAGAGGAAGAAGAAGGAGAAAGGAAAAATTTAAAAACAATCCTCTCACTCCTCTCACTCCTCTCCCACACTCCAACAGCCCACGTGCCTTGTACGGCTGGCCCATCATGGCAAGCCATGTGGCAGCCTGGCACACTCCATGGACCGCAACTCTGCACCGGTCCAATGGGGTGCCGCCACGTGGCACCCCCGGTCCACGGCTAACCACGCACCCAAAAGTCCTCCAAAACTTTCGGTTGCCCGTGTTCGCTCATCCGGACTCCGAAAAATACAAGCAAATAGTCCATTTCCATCGTTTTCGCGCGCTGAATCTAAATCCGCTGTCCGTTTTGCCAAATTCCATTTCTAAAATTTGTCGAAGGCATCCAAATAAGTAATCTTGATCCAGATTTCTGGCTGAGTCTAATTCTTGGGTCCAATTTGTGCACAAACACTCCCAATACTCAACATAAGCCTCCAGAAGCTATTGATCCAACAGTAATCCTTACGTGGGAATTTTGGGTCCTCACAGTTTTTTCCCCTATTTAGATCCTTATTAACCTAAACCCAACATCCTTGACATGAACCATGGCAGCAAGTAGGAAAATAACCCATGTGATCACCATTTTGAATGCTAGTGAGAAATGTATCCTGTGAACACCGACTCAAGAACACATGAAAAATCGTCAATTTTGAAAGATTGAAAAATTGTACCTAGACAATCATAATCATGTAGAGAAACCAAGAATCAAATTAGTTTTGCAAAAAGAATTTTAAAAGTGGATCAATTTCAAGATTTCTGAAAATTCCTCTTTTATGCCCTAAAACCGAATTTTTAGAAATCGAAGCCTAAAAACTCGTTAATCAAGAGAAAAACCAGCATAAAAACAAAACTAATCTTCCCAGAGTTCTTATTTCAAAAGAAATTTGATCAAAAACCATTCAAAAACGAAGAAGTTCCATGATTTCTACTCACGTTTTGAAGAAAAAGAGAAAAACTGTGAAAATCCGAGATTTTGATCAATAAAACTTACTTGGAATCGAAGAACTTTGAGTTTGGAAGCTCCAAGATGCAAGAAATCTAGAGAGAGAGGCTCTAGAGACTTGAGAACAAAAGATTAAGGTAAAAGAAATCAAATCCTCTTTGTTCTTATAAACCCTAGCCGTGATCCGGATCGGATCGAGAATGTGATCCGGATCGGCTACCCGCAGGAAGAATCCTGCGTTCGGGATCCGGATCACTCACTCCGATCCGGATCGGCTTCAACTTTTTCTCCAGAAAATTTTTGAAAAATTCCATAAAATCCAGAAAAAGTATGTAAGCATTTTAGCATATCAACTTTAAACAAAAATCATCGTTTCATACAACAAGAAATAGATTATGCAAAATCTACCAAAAATACTCAAAAATGAAACGAAAATTTACGAAAATTAAAACACTTAAAGTTGAACAACTTCAATCACATCTATCCTGATCTTATGTGTAATGCCTTTATCAAATCATCAATTTTGGTAAAGAAAATGAAATACCAAGATCAATAGATGTTTGAAATCCCAGATAAGTTAGATAATATATCTAGACAATCTGTTGAAGGAGTGGCTCTTTGAGCATCTTTTATCAAAAATCCCACCTTATACCAACCATGAAATACGACTGAGTCAAGTGTTTCAATATGCATTTAATATTTTTAAAACAAAATTTTGCTTTGCATTCATGGAGTATCTTTTTCTTTTTTTCATTTTCTCCATGTGGTGGTAGTTTTCACACTCCTCATTGGGATGTAACTCTTTCCACATCTTTTGAGCATTTTTACATTTCATTGACTCCCCCTCAATTGGCTATCAATTATTTAATATATAAGGTATTCAACCAAAAATTGATCTCGCATTCATACTCGACTAAGCAATCAAATATGATAATGACTATACCAAGAGATCATTGAGAGAGAAATTGACTTTGATCACTTAAAAGATGGTTTAATGAACGTAAATGATCATTGCAACATTGAAATATTATGATATCAAAAGCATAATAAATTTCTAAATGCACAAAAGGATGCAATTAAAGTCAATTATGATTCATGCTCAATTAATGTCCTATGCACAAAACATAGACAGAGAACAAAACAAAAACAAAAACAAAACCTAACCTAAGCAAAGGTTTCAAAAAGAGATTATTTCAAGGAAAGCATACCAATTGCTTTACGCAAGTGAATAAAACGTTTTTGATCCAAAGGTTTTGTTAAGATATCAGCTAATTGATCCTCAGTTGAAATATATGAAAGTTGAAGAATATTTGATTCAACTAGCTCTCTAAGAAAATGATATCTAAGTTCAATATGTTTTGTTCTAGAGTGCAACACAGGGTTTTTTTGAAATGTTAATAGCACTAGTGTTGTCACATAAAATGGTTACCGAAGTTGTTGAAATTCGGAAATCGCTCAACACGCTTTTCATCCAAATCAATTGGGTTGAACAACTTCCTGCAGAAATGTACTCCGCTTCGGCAGTCGAGAGTGCTATGCAATTCTGCTTTTTACTGTGCCATGCAACAAGGCAATGGCCAAGATAGAAGCATGCACCACTCGTGCTTTTCCGGTCATCCACTGATCCAGCCCAATCGGCATCTGAGTATCCAACAATATCCAAACTTGTTCCCATAGGATACCAAATTCCGAAATTGATTGTACCTTTGATATATCGGATGATCCGCTTCACCGCTTTCAGGTGAACCTCCTTCGGTGCTGATTGATATCTCGCGCAAATCCCAACACTGAAGGATATATCCGGGCGACTAGCCGTGAGATACAGTAGACTTCCAATCATACTGCGATACAGTTTCTTGTCTACATTCTCACTATGTGATTCACTTCCAAGTCCCTTATGGCTAGTTCCCATTGGAGTTGGAAAATCCTTAGAATTTTCTAGATCAAACTTTTTGACCAACTCCATTGCATACTTGGATTGACACAAGTGAATACCTTCATCGTTTTGTTTAACTTGTAATCCAAGAAAATAAGTCAATTCGCCCATCATGGACATCTCAAATTCGCTTTCCATGGTCTCCGCGAATTTAGAAGCATCATTATCTCTTGTTGCGCCAAAAACAATGTCATCGACATAGATTTGAGCAACTATGAAATTGTTTTGATAATGCTTCACAAAGAGAGTCCTGTCAGCTCCCCCTCGAGTGTAGCCCTTTTCCAAAAGGTGCTTTGTCAACCTTTCGTACCATGCTCGCGGTGCTTGTTTCAGACCGTAAAGAGCCTTTTTCAGACGAAAAACATGGTTAGGTAGTTTATGATCCACAAAACCTTTCGGTTGAGCCACATAAACTTCCTCATTTAAAAACCCATTTAAAAAGGCGCTCTTAACGTCCATTTGAAATAATTTGATTTTAAAATGACAAGCTATCGCAAATAAGATACGAATGGACTCGAGTCTAGCTACAGGGGCGAAAGTTTCGTCAAAGTCTATACCTTCTACTTGAGAGTAGCCCTGAGCAACTAGTCTTGCTTTGTTCCTGATGATAGTACCATCTTCATTTTTCTTGTTCTTGAAGATCCATTTGGTACCTATCACATTGTGTTGCTTCGGAGGCTTCGTTAATTCCCAGACTTTGTTTCGCTCAAATTGATGGAGCTCTTCCTGCATTGCTTCAATCCAATAGTCATCCTGAAGAGCTTCATCGACGTTCTTTGGTTCGATTTGAGATACATAGCATGCAAATCTGCAAACCAATTGTCTTCGTGTTCTGACTCCTTCTTGTGGTGTTGGGTTATAAGTAATTGGATCTAAATAGGGGAAAAAACACCTAGAGGGGGGTGAATAGGTGTAAACAATAAACACTCAAAAAATCATTGCGCAAATAAACCCAATGCGGAAAAGTAAAAGAACACGCAAGATTTTTACGTGGAAAAACTCCAAACCGGAGTAAAAAACTACGGGACCGATAACACGGCGAAATCCACTAGAATTAAACCACGTACAAGGTGATATACCGTACTCACAGACGACTCAACCTTTTACCATACGCTCCTAGTAGATCTTCCCGCTCGCTCCACGACGCTTCTCGAATCCACGATCCGCGCCCAACGCTGAATCCACAGCGTCCAACGTCGAGTCCACGACGTCCGACCGAATCCACGGTCTTCACCCAGTGGCACGCTTCGAATCCACGAACGTACCTCGCTCCGAATCCACGAGAGCGGTTGCACCTTGAATCCACAAGGCCACGCGAGTCCACGCGCCGATTTTGGGATAAATCGTTGTTTGTTTGGGTGGTGATGATCCGCCGAATACTTAGATTAAAGATAGATCGGAAATACCATCTAAGTATTCATTGATTTGATTCTACTCAAAATGTGAGTATGGAAAACCTAGAATCAAATCAATCAATATAGATGAAGAAACATAGAATAAATCTATTGATTTCCTTTCTTCTCTATATATGTGGATTTTTTCTTTTCGGCTATTTTCTTCTGTAATAGCGGATGCCCTAGAAATGAATACAGGGCCTATTTATAGGTTAGAAACCCTTGGAAGAAGATAGGATCAAAAACTGCCTTTTCTGGAAATTTTACCGACGGCGATCCGGATTGGAATTGGCGATCCGGATTGCAGAAGTAAGAAAGACGATTTCCAGAAAATGCCTGTTCGGGATCCGGATCACAAAGTCCGATCCGGATCGTTCATACAGTTTTACCAGAACATCAATGTTCGGGATCCGGATTGCAAGTCCTGATCCGGATCGAGGAAGCACACAGGTAAAACTAGTGTTCGGGATCCGGATCAGAGGATGCTGCGATCCGGATTGAACCAGTGTATGAACCAACACCCTTCGGGATCCGGATTGCCGAGTCCGATCCGGATCCTGAACATGTCCCATGTTCAGTTTTTGATGTTTAAGCAATTAAAAATTCTTCCAGGTGTTTCTACACTATAAGAAGTATTCGGATCATCAAAAATCTTTAGTTAAACGTACCTGATCCTTTTGAATTCTTCTTTCTTGAGATTGAGGTATACGATCCAAAGTTTCTTCATCTTCAATCTTCAAGACTTAATACATTCACGAAATACGCCAACTCAAATTCCGTAACAATCTCCCCCTTTGGCGGTTTCGTGACAAAACACAAATCCACAAAAGAAAATTCAAAAAGATATTTTTGTTGCTATCACCATACAACAAAAATTTACAAAAGAGATCCAGAAATTAAAAACATGAGATAAACTCCTAAGACAGACTCTAGACTTAGACATCTGTTATCTCTGCACACAGAAATCATTCTTGACAAAAGAAATCGTTAGATACCTCAAGAATTGAATCATACAAAACCAAATACAGAGATAGAGTTTATTCTCAACATGACATTTAAAAAATTCAGATATGTAAAAGAATCATAGTTAAAACCAACATATCTTCTAAGCATTCAAAAACCAAATGTCACACAAGGTTAGTTCAACATCAACTTGTTAGTCATATTACATGCCCAAATAGTTAGTCGAATAGTTAGTATAGAGGCATGCCACAAATCACAAGAGAAAAACCAAAGTTGAGTTGAAGATACTTACCTTGATATTCACAAAGTTCAGTTCACATCATTCATTGTTTCACATCATTCATTGTTTCACATCATTCATTGTTCAGAGTTCTCTCTAACTCTCTCCCCCTTTTTGTCACAAAACAAGCCAACAATCACAAAACAAAAAGGAAGTTAGAAAGATAAACAAAAATGAAAAACCAGAGCAAAAGAAGGTTAGAGCAGAAAATTTATTCCTGAGAGTCGGAGTCATCAGAGGTGGTGCATCCCATTTTGGCAAACATTTTCTTCATCAGTTTTTTCATTGAAGAAACGGATTTAGCCAAAGTAATTTGAGATGCATTGAGGGTTTCCAGCTCCTTTTTAACAACATGAAGGTCACCTCTCATTTCAGTGAACTCAGCCGACATGCGTTCTTGTTCATTGGAAAGTCGCTGTTGTTCTTTAAATATTGAATTAACTGAAGCATCATCTTCAGAGGTTGATGGAGGCGCTTGTTGTGCTGGTGGAACAGGAGCTGTAGAAGTAGTTGCTGGTTGCCGAGCTCGTTGTCGTGTTGGAGGAGATGGGGGATCATCTTGCTTTGTTGACAAAGACTTTACAATGGTTGTCTCATTTATTGTCCCCAAACTATACATGTAAGAGCTCGCGCTTGTATCCACTTTAAACTTCTTAAGGATGCGCATGATAATCATTGGGTATGGTAGTCGCTCTGTGGGGTGAGAGTGTTCGACATACCGCGTCATCCTATGCCAAATGAGATAAGGAATGTTCAGATTTGCTCCCATCAATGCAGTCGGGTTGCCAAGAAGATAGAGAAAAAGCATTCTATCCCATCGAAGGACTTTCGTGTTCATATTGGGAAGAATGTTGTAACAGACAATGAAGTTTATGTACTTGTACTCTTTCTTAAGTTCTTTGGAGAAAACAGAATTTCCGGTAGACAGAGTATCTGGAAGACAAATTCCATTAACTACAACTCTCCAGGAGTTCTCTGTGAAGACTTGAGTCTTCAGATAATGAAGTCCATCAGATCTAGCTTTCATACTGAGTACCTCTCCAATCAATTGGGGAGTGACTTTGATTTTGATACCTTTAACCACGGTGTGAAATTCTCGACGTCCGTCATCATGATCCGTTAGACTCGTAGCATTTTGATAAAACATCCGAACTGAATGTGGGCAATACCCAGTTGATTCAGGAAAGTTGCAAACTGGACCGAGACCAACTTGATTAAATAAAATTCCAAAAGCTGCAGATCGTTCCATCATTGGCTTGACATTGACATGTCTCTCACCAATGCATTCCCTTTTCTCAAAGTCCTTGATTCTCGTGGAGCTAATGAAGTCTTGAGGAGGAAGCTGGCTAGTAATTGGTTCATTAATTGAAATGCCTCGAGCACTACCTGTCACGCCCCGGGTGTAAACCAGAACCCGGGCCCGCCAACAGATCCGCCGTGCACACAGAATTTTTCATGTACACGAAGCGCTGGTAACCTGCTCAGATATAAGAAATATAATAAAAGAGCAATAAAAACAGAGCTGAACTAAAATCTAATACATCTCAGACTGAAGCTGGAAATAAAATACAATACATCTGTAAAAATGATACATCAGTCTCTCCCAGCTCACCAAAATAAATACAACCTGCTGGCAAAAGCCAGTCCCAAATGTAAAAGTACAACCGTCTGAGGAAACATAGGTACATCAACAGTCCAGCTAACCCGCTCATCCTGCCTCGAGATCTATCTACTCAGTCGTCATCTCTCCTCGACCCGCCGCTGGAAGCCCAGCAGCACCCACAGAAGACACTGCAAAACAAGGGAGAAGAAAAAGGGAGAAAAGAAGAATGGGGGTGAGAACTACTAGTAAACCAGTAGCCTCCCCTAGTGGGTAAAACCTCAAACTCTGACGCACCCACTAGGTCTACCAGAGGCGAAAAGGAAAGGAGAGTGGTAAGAAATAATGACTACCGAAGAAAAGAAACTACTACTACTATGCCTCTAAAAATGCAGTCCTAAACTGGAATAACCATATCCAACAATAACCACCCGTCCCAGATTAACCCATCTGTACCGCCCTCATCATCGGGCAAGTAAGCCGCGCCGATGTGATAGCAAAGCTCCTGCCGCCGCCCTCATCATCGGGCAAATAAGCCGCGTCGATGTGATAGCGAATCCGTCAATAACAGTCCGGCCCCGGCCTCCGGAGGGGAACTCGAGGGGAGCGACCCACTCGAGGAAAGCACTACCGGGCAATAACCGCGCCGGTAAAATAAGTACCACAAGCAGGAGTAAATCACAACTGTAAAGCCCCAGTGGAACACACCCTCCACTAAAAGAAACACAGATCCCCCAATCTGATGCACAAATGAACGTCCGGTCGATCGCCCAAAATCCGCGATCGCCGCAATACCCACAATCACAATCATGTCCCAATAATCCCGTTCCAACATGCTATATCCACCAAATTAATCTCACATAAATCATCCACCTATGCATGTACGACAGATCCTCAAGTGGCGCTCTCCTACAAGTCATTTCATATTATCCCATCATGAAAGTAAATTCCACATGCAAGGTTGAGTGCTAAAATTCTATCCATACAACATCTCTAAGTCCCAACCATTAACAGATATCCATAATAGTACTTTTCATGTGATGGCTCACAATTATATTATTTTAAAGCATGCAGGTCCAAATAAAGGAATTACTCTAATATTCCTAGTGAGCATGTCAAAATAGAGGTAAACAACGACCACCCACCTGAAGTGCAACTGTCCAAGTCCGTACAGCTAGAAAATACCAAAACTTCAAATCATTGCTCCCACAATATTAGCACATCCGCAATGCTCCTGGTACAATACAAAGCTCACTAATTACACTTAGGCTCCCAATTATTGCACTTAACCACATACAACCTCGAATTCAAAACTGTTAAATTAACACCTGTAGAAAGTGCCCAGAAAATTCCAATAAAAATATCACGGCGATCCTCGCGTCGATAGCTTCGCAACGGTACCTTGCACGCCCAAATCTGAGTTCTGTACATCAAGATAAAAATTCGGCAAGAGGGCACACTCATGCAAAAATCTGTGTTAAGGACTGATTACTGTTCACTGAGAAAACAGTAATTTTCACCTCGAAATAAAATTCACAAAAATCCAATAAAAATACGAGCGCGTTCCTTGCGATCCGTAGATGAAAAAGTTGTATAAGCTCGTTTCCGTCAGACGCTCGTGCGCAAAGATATGGCCGAAATACTCCGTTGCTGTCAAGTAAATCCACACAGAAGATGGGGTCACTGTTTGCCTCGGGATCCGTGCCAAAACCTCGAAACGGGAAAGTGCGACCAAAACGAAAGATGAAGTCCTACCTCTTAGGAGTCTGCCGGTGCAAGAATCACAGGAAAATGATGTCGGGGTAGCCCAGGGGAGCAAAAACACTATCGCTGCGCCGAAGAAGAACACTAGAAAGCAACGTCGCGCCGCACCGTAAAATGGGGAACCTCGGGATTCGTGCCTCCAAAACTCTTGAAACTTGGCAGGGAGATCAAGCACTTAGAGATGAAAAACTTTGCTTAAGGAAGCTCGGGGAGATCTTGCACAGGTTGGGAGAAAAAACCCTTTGAAATGGGCTCGGGTTGGGTATTTATAGGCTGGAGAAAACATTTGCCAAAATACCCAACGTATCCTTTTTTCCGGGCGCCCGAAATTTTTCGGGCGCACACAGTGCGGCCCGGCCCAGGATTTCCGGGCGCGCACAGTGCGGCCCGGTCCACCCTGCGGCCCAGTCCACTACTCCCCCGGGCCCCGCTGCACCCGGAGCACCTGCGCCAACCAATGGCGACGTGACACGTGGCCCGGCAACCCGTGCACCGCGCACGTCGCGCCGTGGACCGCGCACGTCGCGGCTGACCCGGGCCGTACGGCCACCTGCCCCGCCGTACGGCCACCTGCCCCGGTCAATCACCTCCACCGATTGCGTGGACCGGGAGCACAGCACCGGACTAACCACCTCACGCCACGTGCCACCCGGTCTACCGTGCACCCAGGCCCAAACTCCGTGGACCGCGTCTGCTGCGCCGACCAACCGGAAGGCGCCACGTGGCCCGCCTCCGGTGCACGACCCCCGCGGTGGACCGCGCTCCTGCCCACGCCCTCAGCCGCCTGCCCGCGCCCTCAGCCGCCTGCCCGCGCCCTCAGCCGCCTGCCCGCGGCGGCGCCGCCGCCCGCCGACGCTGCCCGCCGCCGCCGGCCGCCGCCGGCGATCGCCGGCGACACTGTTCCGGCGTGAACAGTAACCGGAAGCTCAAAATCAACAAGTAAATAGCCCATCTTGACCGTTTTCGCGCGCTGATTCCAAATCCGGCGTCCGTTTTGCCAAATTCCAATCCTAAAATTTGCCGGAGGCTCCCGGAAAGGTATTTTCAATCCGAATTTCACGCCAAGTCCAAATTTGATATCCGATTTGCGCGAAAACACTTCTAAACATCCGACGGGTCTTCCGGTTATCCAAGTGATCCAATAAAGCTCGAGGTTCAACACTTGTATCTAATCATGCACCAACACCTCCCGAAACACAGAACAGGCTCCCCCGAAGTCTCCGACGACCCTACCACAACTCTGCAGAGGTCCAGGTCATCACACTACCCCTTTTTCTAGCACCAGTTTTCATCCTTTTTCCAATTTGACTTGATTCCATTGGAGCTTTTCCCTTTTCAGCTGCAGTAGGTTGAGGCTTTGCCTTCGAAGCTTCAGCAGTTTCTTTTCCTTTGGAGATAATTGTTACGGAATTTGAGTTGGCGTATTTCGTGAATGTATTAAGTCTTGAAGATTGAAGATGAAGAAACTTTGGATCGTATACCTCAATCTCAAGAAAGAAGAATTCAAAAGGATCAGGTACGTTTAACTAAAGAATTTTGATGATCCGAATACTTCTTATAGTGTAGAAACACCTGGAAGAGGTTTTAATTGCTTAATCATCAAAAACTGGACATGGGACATGTTCAGGATCCGGATCAGAAATTGCAATCCGGATCCCGAAGGGTGTTTGTTCATACACTGGTTCAATCCGGATCGCAGCATTTCATGATCCGGATCCCGAACAGCAGTTTTACCTATTTACTTGCTCGATCCGGATCGGGAACTGCAATCCGGATCCCGAACATGGTGTTTTGGTAAAACTGTATGAACGATCCGGATCGGGGACTACGATCCGGATCCCGAACAAGCAATTTTCTGGAAACCGTCTTTTGTGCTTCTGCAATCCGGATCGCCAAATCCAATCCGGATCGCCGTCGGAAAACTTTCCAGAAAAGGTTGTTTTTGATCCGTATATTCTTCCTAGGGTTTCTAACCTATAAATAGCCCTCTTATTCAATTCTAGGGCATCCGCATACATCGGCAAAAATAGAAAAAGATAGCCGAAAAGAAAAATCCACATATATAGAGAAGAAAGGAAATCAATAGATTTATTCTATGTTTCTTCATCTATATTGATTGATTTGATTCTAGGTTTTCCATACTCACATTTTGAGTAGAATCAAATCAATGAATACTTAGATGGTATTTCCGATCTATCTTTAATCTAAGTATTCGGCGGATCATCACCACCCAAACAAACAACGATTTACCCCAAAATCGGCGCGTGGACTCGCGTGGCCTTGTGGATTCAAGGTGCAACCGCTCTCGTGGATTCGGAGCGAGGTACGTTCGTGGATTCGAAGCGTGCCACTGGGTGAAGACCGTGGATTCGGTCGGACGTCGTGGACTCGACGTTGGACGCTGTGGATTCAGCGTTGGGCGCGGATCGTGGATTCGAGAAGCGTCGTGGAGCGAGCGGGAAGATCTACTAGGAGCGTATGGTAAAAGGTTGAGTCGTCTGTGAGTACGTTATATCACCTTGTACGTGTGTTAATTCTAGTGGATTTCGCCGTGTTATCGGTCCCGTGGTTTTTTACTCCGGTTTGGAGTTTTTCCACGTAAAAATCTTGCGTGTTCTTTTATTTTTCCGCATTGGGTTTATTGCGCAATGATTTTTTGAGTGTTTATTGTTTACACCTATTCACCCCCCTCTAGGTGTTTTTTCCCCTATTTAGATCCAATTACTTATAACCCAACAAGTGGTATCAGAGCGGGAATAGGGTTGTAAACAATGGTTGAAGGTGGAAACATCAATCGACCCCCTTTCTTTGATGGAACAAATTATGCGTACTGGAAAGTACGGATGAAAGCCTTTTTAATTTCCATCGACGAAAGGGTGTGGCAATCAATTGAATTAGGATGGTCTAATCCAACTGAAATTTTAGATGATGTTCGCACCTTAAAACCTAGGTCGAAATGGACCAAGGAAGAGATAGACTTATCTTCTTACAATGGCAAAGGAATTAATGCTCTATTTAATGCTTTGTCACAAACAGAGTTCTCTCGCGTCTCGGCATGTGAGACTGCGAAAGAAATCTGGGATGTTCTTCAAGTTACGCATGAGGGAACTAACTTAGTGAAGATTCAGAAACTGCAAATGCTCACGAGCAAGTTTGACTCTATCTCTATGGCAGAGAATGAATCTTTCACTGACTATTACACACGATTGCAAGATATCGTAAACTCATGTGCTAACTTGGGAGAGAAGATTCCAGAATTTAAAGTTGTAAGAAAAATTCTAAGAACTCTTCCTGAACGATTTCGCCCGAAGGTCGCAGCCATTGAAACAATTAAACACCCGGACGAAATGCGTGTAGAAGAATTAGTAGGTGCTTTACAAACTTATGAAATGACTTTTCCTACTAACTATTCTTCTGGAAAAGCATCCTCTTCTAAGTCTTCAGGTTACGCATTGAAATCAACTAAAGAAGAAGACGCGGATTCATCCTCCTCGGACGACGACGAGAACCTTTCTATGGAGGACTTTGAGAAGCAGCTCGCTCTCTTGACAAGAAAGTTTCGCCGCAACTTTCGAAGGGGAAATTCAAGCAAAACTCTATCCTTCGAAAAGTCAAAGAAAGGCAAGGGATTCTCAAGCCACAAGTCAAGAAAGCAAGAAAACTTCTCAAAGGATAAGAAAAGCTCTGAGGGACAAGTTCAGTGCTTCAAATGTCGAGGCTACGGCCACATTTCAACGGAGTGTTCCAACAAGAATCCGGCGAAGAAGAAGGCGATGCAAGTCGTTACTTGGGATGACAACTCCACGTCAAATGAGTCATCCTCGAGTGATGAAGAAGACAACGCGACAGTGTGATGACCTGGATATCCGCAGAGCTGTTGCGGTGCTTTGAGGTGGTTACTGGAGGCCTACGCGGTGTGCGGGAGGTATTTGGGGCTTTTCAGGGTGACCGGCAGCTTCTGGAGGCCTACGGGGCATGTCGGCGGTGTTCGGGCGCCAATTTGGACACAAGTGTTGGACTCCGGGCTTCAAATGGATCACGCGGGTGATCAGGGGACCCCATCGGTTGTTTAGAGGTGGTTGCGCGCAAAACGGATATTGAGATTGGGCTCGGCGCGAATTTCGGACTAAGAATACCTTCCGGGGGCATTCGGCAATTTTTAGAGTGAGAATTTGGCGAAACGGACGTCAAAATCGGATTCAGCGCGCGAAAACGCTTCAGACGGTGTATTTACGGCATTTTTGGGCTTCGGGTTACTGTTCATGCCGGAACAGTAATTCCGGCGATCGCCGGCGGCGGCCGGCGGCGCGGGCGGCGGCGGAAGGCGGCGGAGGGCACTCGGGCAGGCGGCGCGCGGCCGCGGGCAGGCGCAGAGGGCGCGGGCAGCAGCGGCGGGGGCGCGGGCAGGCGGCCGGTCCACCGCGCGGGCGTGCACCAAGGCGGGGACACGTGGCGCCTGGTGGTTGGTCGGCTCACAGTACTCGGTGCAGGGAGCAGGATGGCTGGCTTTGGTTCACGGTGCACCAGGGTGGACACGTGGCAGGTTACCATTGGTTCGGTGTTCAGTGTCTTGTGCACCGGGTGCACCGGTCAGAGGCAGGACACGTGGCGCGCTCCCATTGGATGGTCAACTGTGCGGGCAGTGGGGCAGCGGCCGCAGACTGTGCGGGCAGCGCGGCCGCAGACTGTGCGGGCAGGCGCGGCGGTACGACGGTCGGGGACGCGTGTCGACTCCCGGAGGTGGCCACGTGGCGCAGCAGGAGTGGTCGCGGCGGCTGTCGGCTGTTTGGGCGACACGTGGCAGTCGGGGAGGCGGGTCGGACGGTTCGCGGGATCCCGTCCGACGGGGCATGCTGGGCCGGGCCGCACTGTGCGCGCCCGAAAGTTTGGGCCGGGCCGCACTGTGCGCGCCCGGAAACTTTCGGGCGCCCGAAAGTGGGGACCCAGCCGGTATTTCCCCAATTGTTTTTGTTAAGTGGTGAGGCCTATTTAAGCAGCCCGAGCTCCCTTCTTCATGCTTTTTCCACCACTTCCGAGCCTCATCTCACCAAGGTGTCTTCAGCAAAGTTGCTCCCCTTCGAGTTCTCCATCTCCTGGTGAAGTTTGGGGGTTTGTGGTGGCACGCACTTCGAGATTTGGATTTTTCGGCGCGGCGCGACGTTGCATTCCTGGATTCTCCTTCGGCGCAGCGACAGTGTTTTAGCTCTCCCGAGCTAACCAGGCAGTATTTTTCAGCGATTCTTGCGCCATCGTCTTCGTAACAGGTAGGGCTACATTTCTTATTTCTACTGGTTTTTCCCCATTCCGAGGATTTCATGGGTTTTTCGGGTCATCTTGTGACCTCATTTCCTGGGGTGAAATCTTGGACAGCACAGCATTGTTTTGGGGATATCTCCGCAACCGGACATCGGATTGAGGCGATTCAAAAGGGGATTTGCATCTACGCATCGCAAGGAATCTCTCTGATTTTTCTTGATTTGTTGTGGAATTTCCCTGAAGGTGAGAACCCCCTTTTTACAGTATCTTCAGATTCAGTTTTTGTGATCGATTTGCTTTGGGATGCCCTCTTGTCGATTTTCGTTCTCAGCACAGAAAAATCGTGGGAAAACGTGCAGGTACTCGTTTCGACCGGTTCGTCGCGTAGATCGCAGTGGTATTTTTCTAGGAATTTTGTGGGCACATTTCGCAGGTAAAAATGGCTGATCAGTGAATCTGATTTTGGGGACAGATTTTGGGATTAACTTGGATAGTAATTATGTGTGTATCCTTTGGGATTTTTGGCACAGTTTTGCGAGGACGGTTGAGGATCGGGCGCGGACTTCGCTGTCAGGACTTGGATTTAGCGCTCGAGGTGGGTACCGTTGTTTAACCTCCTACTTGTGATGTCCCCACTAGGCCTATTTGAGTTGCTTTTAGTACAGTGCTAAATGAACCGGTAAAAAGTAAAAATGGCAGGGTAATTGGGAATTGGACTATATTGCTTGTACACATTGGGACCTCTTATGTTTAAGTGATAAATGGACATGGGATTACTTGGCAGATGGAAGTTTAATTAGTGGCATCCCTGTTATGGGGGAAAGATCATAATATTTAAACCCTGTTTTAAATAATGGACTTTGCATGCTTGATTGGACATTTAGTTAGGCCACCTTTTTCTGCTACACTATCATGATGGCATTGACTTAGGAGAAACCATGCTTTTCTCTTCTTTTGTCTACATTTGGGGGATAGTACGCTCGGGTTCGAGCAGGGGCTGGGATAGTGTAGTCAGACAGTTGTGGGTTTTGGGACAGGCAGGCTGTGAGGGCAGGGTATTGCGGCAACCGCGGACAGTAGGCGGTTGACCGGATATCGATTATTCTACCCGATTGTGGATCTTGGATTTTGGGACAGGCAGGCTTGGTGGCAGGGTATTGCGGCAACCGCGGACCTTGGGCGGTTGACCAGACAGTGGTTATTGCATCAGATTGGGTATCGGGTCTCCTTTTAGTGGATGGGGTTTCCCACTATTTGTTTATCTTGCATCGGGTTGAGATCGGGTCTCCTTTTAGTGGATGGGTTTTCCCACTTTGATCAGAGTCATGATCCAGTCCTGCTGATTTGGTACTTGTTACCCAGGCATTATTTTGGTACTTGTTACCCAGGCATTATACTCGTGTGGGTCGCTCCCCTCGAGTGCCACTCCGGAGTGTGCGTTTTTACAGGCTTCGAGTCCTCGGGACTCTCTTTTCCTATCGGTGTTATGCGTTGGCCAGCATACCCGATTCGGCAGGCACAGCAGGCAGTACCAGTGTTTACTGGTGTATCGATTGGGTCTAGGCAGGCAGGCATTTACTTTCTGATGCATATATTTAGCTATATTCCTAGCTGGCATTTTAGAGGCATGTAGTGGTAGCTCTATTCATCATCGGCAGTTTTATTTACAGCTTACCACCTTTGTTCATCTTTTTCGCCTCTTGTAGTCCTAGTGGGCACATTTGAGTTGAGGTCTACCCACTAGGGGGAGGCTGCTGTTTACAGTAGTTCTCACCCCCACTGCTTTCTCTTTTCTCTTCCCCTTTGTTTCTTTTGCAGTGTCTTCTGCGGGTGCTGCTGAGTTTTCAGCGACGGGTCGAGGAGAGAGGACGGCTGAGTAGATAGACTTCGAGGCAGGTTGAGCGTGTTAGCTGGACTGTTGGTGTACCCGTGTTTCCTCAGACGGTTGTACTTTTACTTTGGGACTGGCTTTTGCCAGCAGGTTGTATTTATTTTGGTGAGCTGGGAGAGACAGATGTATCATTTATACAGATGTATTGTATTTTATTTCCAGCTTCAGTCTGAGATGTATTAGTTTTAGTTCAGCTCTGTTTTTATTGCTCTTTTATTATATCTCTTATATATCTGAGCAGGTTTGGCGCTTCGTGTACGCGGGAAATACCGTGTGCACGGCGGATCTGTAGACGGGCCCGGGTTCTGGTTTACACCCGGGGCGTGACAGATTAAGTTGGTATCAGAGCTTAGGGATAGGTCAGTTGGGACTTAGGAAACCCTAGGCTTTAGGGCGGACCCTAGGATGTTAGGGCGTGAGAGACGTGACTTTTAGCGAAAGTCGGTGATTTGGTTTTGACTCTTCCAGTGAGTGAAGAGGGATCGGCATACCCTATTTTTGTGGGACAGTTATGTTGGCTGCAGACAACATAACGTTACAAAAATAGGGGGATGCCTTTGACTTTCGCTAGATTGGGTCGAGTGTTTGGGGTGTGCTGATTTGCGGTTTTGTCGTGGTGAGCGGTGTCTCCCCGACGTTGGGGCTCTGACCCGAGCGCACCTTGGTGCGGCAGTTGGGCCTGAGCTGGTTGTTTCGGGCCGGATACCCAGATTGGAGTCTGGGGGGGGGCTCCGGACCCGAAGGGTAGGAGTGTTGGAGGCAGATCAGCGGAGCAGCGCGGTGACACAGTTGTCGGATCAGCACAGTGGTGCAGCTGTCGGAGCAGCGCGGTGACACAGTTGTCGGATCAGCACAGTGGTGCAGCTGTCGGAGCAGGCGGTGACACAGTTGTCGGATCAGCACAGTGGTGCAGCTGTCGGAGCAGCGCGGTGACACAGTTGTCGGATCAGCACAGTGGTGCAGCTGTCGGAGCAGGTGGTGACACAGTTGTCGGATCAGCACAGTGGTGCAGCTGTCGGAGCAGCGCGGTGACACAGTTGTCGGATCAGCACAGTGGTGCAGTGTCGGAGCAGCGCGGTGACACAGTTGTCGGATCAGCACGGTGGCGCAGTTGTCGGATCAGTGCAGTGGCACAGTTGTCGGACTAGCGAGTAGCCCTCCGTGCCGACGTTTAGTGCTGGGGCACCGAGGAAGGGTGGACAGTTGACTGCAGGGAAAACTGTGGGATTGCATTGAAGGAGTGAGCCAGTTTTGGCGGATGAGTTGCCCCGATTTGTGGGATTGTGTATGGAGCCTTTGGTGGCAGGGTCTTGTTCGGTGGGGGATTGAGAGTCCTTGGGACGCCTTTGGAGTAGGCGCCGGGTATGGAGCGTGGCATTACAGTTCCTTGGATTGGGATCTGCTGCCTGAGGCGAGTTCTGATTGAGGCGCTTGGCGCCGGGTGTTGGAGGACAGGTCGGTCGGATGAGGCACTCCTGATTTCTTTTTCTGGATAGTGGATTTTGAGACCGTCAGAGCACATGGATTTCAGCGGCCAGTGTGGCGGTAGGTTTGAATTGTTCCAGGCTCTTGGGTTCGTATCTTTAGATACGAGAGGTTTCCCCTTCTTGGTGGGTAGTGTTTGGCTTCATTGTTTGGGTTAGGGATAGGACGGTTACCCGGTGTTCGGGAGGTCGTATTCCCTATCTTTTGCACCTGGGGGGAGTGTCGTGGGTCCTGCCCGGTGCGGTTGAGTCCTTGGTTGTACCTGTAGGCCTGATGGTCTTGACCTAGTGGTGGGGCTCGGTTTGGTACTTTGGACGGTTAGGCTGGCCCGGTTTTCTTTTCTTTTGCGGCAGCTGATTATGCTGCGAGGACGGTTTTCGTGGGAGCCAGGCTTGGAGGTGTTGGTGTACCTGGGTTGTTTGAGTGTATCTTCGCCTGTTTGGTTTTGACCTTGTAAGCGAGGCAGATGTCTCGTAGTGGGTGAGTAGCTTGTTTGCTGGTGTGTTTGAGGGATCTGCGGCGGCATCGGGACTTGGTGATATTCCTTTTCTTTTTGGTTGTGAGTTCCTAGCTGTTCTCCTATCGGAGTTGTTTGGCATGACACCAGTTTGGGGGTTGAGGACCCAACTCCAGGATTTGATGTGTTGGATTTGTGTCAGGCCAAGTGTGGCACCTTTGGGGGCGCCGGTGCTATTCGAGTTGTGGAAGGTTGGTTCACTTCGGCTTTGTGAGGACCCGTAAGAATTTGATAAAGTGATCATCGGGAGCTAGCACCCTTCTGTCAAGCTTGGGGATTTGATTTACCAGCTTCAAGGGTATTGGATCTTCGCGAAGATGGATTTGCGATCTGGTTCTCTCGACTGCTCCTGGCTGAGTGTTGATTGCTTCTACCTCCCGACGGTTTTGTTTTGGAGATCTGAGGTTCTGAGACCAGTTGGGGGACTTATATCGGATACTTTGGGAGTACAGAGGTATTGGATCGAGCTTTTGTGTCGACGGACTGGTGGTTGGATTATCTGAGGCCCTGGGAGGGGCAGATGCTTGTACCGATGCAGACTACTTGATGGCCGAGCAGTTAGCCCAGCTGTACCTTGTTGAGGTGGCGTGGTCCTCTGGAGTGTTCTCCTTTGTTTCGTTCTGGTTAGAGACCCAAGGTTGCATCGTGTCTCTGGTTGAGGTATTTGTAGTTTGGGAGCTTGAGTGGTGGATGATTGGATATTTACCCCCCTGTTGGTTGAGATTCCGTGTTGAGGAATGACTTTAGTTTCGAGGACGAAACTTTCTTTTAGTGGGGGAGGATGTGATGACCTGGATATCCGCAGAGCTGTTGCGGTGCTTTGAGGTGGTTACTGGAGGCCTACGCGGTGTGCGGGAGGTATTTGGGGCTTTTCAGGGTGACCGGCAGCTTCTGGAGGCCTACGGGGCATGTCGGCGGTGTTCGGGCGCCAATTTGGACACAAGTGTTGGACTCCGGGCTTCAAATGGATCACGCGGGTGATCAGGGGACCCCATCGGTTGTTTAGAGGTGGTTGCGCGCAAAACGGATATTGAGATTGGGCTCGGCGCGAATTTCGGACTAAGAATACCTTCCGGGGGCATTCGGCAATTTTTAGAGTGAGAATTTGGCGAAACGGACGTCAAAATCGGATTCAGCGCGCGAAAACGCTTCAGACGGTGTATTTACGGCATTTTTGGGCTTCGGGTTACTGTTCATGCCGGAACAGTAATTCCGGCGATCGCCGGCGGCGGCCGGCGGCGGCGGGCGGCGGCGGAAGGCGGCGGAGGGCACTCGGGCAGGCGGCGCGCGGCCGCGGGCAGGCGCAGAGGGCGCGGGCAGCAGCGGCGGGGGCGCGGGCAGGCGGCCGGTCCACCGCGCGGGCGTGCACCAAGGCGGGGACACGTGGCGCCTGGTGGTTGGTCGGCTCACAGTACTCGGTGCAGGGAGCAGGATGGCTGGCTTTGGTTCACGGTGCACCAGGGTGGACACGTGGCAGGTTACCATTGGTTCGGTGTTCAGTGGCTTGTGCACCGGGTGCACCGGTCAGAGGCAGGACACGTGGCGCGCTCCCATTGGATGGTCAACTGTGCGGGCAGTGGGGGCAGCGGCCGCAGACTGTGCGGGCAGGCGCGCGGCAGACTGGCGGGCAGGCGGTACGACGGTCGGGGACGCGTGTCGACTCCCGGAGGTGGCCACGTGGCGCAGCAGGAGTGGTCGCGGCGGCTGTCGGCTGTTTGGGCGACACGTGGCAGTCGGGGAGGCGGGTCGGACGGTTCGCGGGATCCCGTCCGACGGGGCATGCTGGGCCGGGCCGCACTGTGCGCGCCCGAAAGTTTGGGCCGGGCCGCACTGTGCGCGCCCGGAAACTTTCGGGCGCCCGAAAGTGGGGACCCAGCCGGTATTTCCCCAATTGTTTTTGTTAAGTGGTGAGGCCTATTTAAGCAGCCCGAGCTCCCTTCTTCATGCTTTTTCCACCACTTCCGAGCCTCATCTCACCAAGGTGTCTTCAGCAAAGTTGCTCCCCTTCGAGTTCTCCATCTCCTGGTGAAGTTTGGGGGTTTGTGGTGGCACGCACTTCGAGATTTGGATTTTTCGGCGCGGCGCGACGTTGCATTCCTGGATTCTCCTTCGGCGCAGCGACAGTGTTTTAGCTCTCCCGAGCTAACCAGGCAGTATTTTTCAGCGATTCTTGCGCCATCGTCTTCGTAACAGGTAGGGCTACATTTCTTATTTCTACTGGTTTTTCCCCATTCCGAGGATTTCATGGGTTTTTCGGGTCATCTTGTGACCTCATTTCCTGGGGTGAAATCTTGGACAGCACAGCATTGTTTTGGGGATATCTCCGCAACCGGACATCGGATTGAGGCGATTCAAAAGGGGATTTGCATCTACGCATCGCAAGGAATCTCTCTGATTTTTCTTGATTTGTTGTGGAATTTCCCTGAAGGTGAGAACCCCCTTTTTACAGTATCTTCAGATTCAGTTTTTGTGATCGATTTGCTTTGGGATGCCCTCTTGTCGATTTTCGTTCTCAGCACAGAAAAATCGTGGGAAAACGTGCAGGTACTCGTTTCGACCGGTTCGTCGCGTAGATCGCAGTGGTATTTTTCTAGGAATTTTGTGGGCACATTTCGCAGGTAAAAATGGCTGATCAGTGAATCTGATTTTGGGGACAGATTTTGGGATTAACTTGGATAGTAATTATGTGTGTATCCTTTGGGATTTTTGGCACAGTTTTGCGAGGACGGTTGAGGATCGGGCGCGGACTTCGCTGTCAGGACTTGGATTTAGCGCTCGAGGTGGGTACCGTTGTTTAACCTCCTACTTGTGATGTCCCCACTAGGCCTATTTGAGTTGCTTTTAGTACAGTGCTAAATGAACCGGTAAAAAGTAAAAATGGCAGGGTAATTGGGAATTGGACTATATTGCTTGTACACATTGGGACCTCTTATGTTTAAGTGATAAATGGACATGGGATTACTTGGCAGATGGAAGTTTAATTAGTGGCATCCCTGTTATGGGGGAAAGATCATAATATTTAAACCCTGTTTTAAATAATGGACTTTGCATGCTTGATTGGACATTTAGTTAGGCCACCTTTTTCTGCTACACTATCATGATGGCATTGACTTAGGAGAAACCATGCTTTTCTCTTCTTTTGTCTACATTTGGGGGATAGTACGCTCGGGTTCGAGCAGGGGCTGGGATAGTGTAGTCAGACAGTTGTGGGTTTTGGGACAGGCAGGCTGTGAGGGCAGGGTATTGCGGCAACCGCGGACAGTAGGCGGTTGACCGGATATCGATTATTCTACCCGATTGTGGATCTTGGATTTTGGGACAGGCAGGCTTGGTGGCAGGGTATTGCGGCAACCGCGGACCTTGGGCGGTTGACCAGACAGTGGTTATTGCATCAGATTGGGTATCGGGTCTCCTTTTAGTGGATGGGGTTTCCCACTATTTGTTTATCTTGCATCGGGTTGAGATCGGGTCTCCTTTTAGTGGATGGGTTTTCCCACTTTGATCAGAGTCATGATCCAGTCCTGCTGATTTGGTACTTGTTACCCAGGCATTATTTTGGTACTTGTTACCCAGGCATTATACTCGTGTGGGTCGCTCCCCTCGAGTGCCACTCCGGAGTGTGCGTTTTTACAGGCTTCGAGTCCTCGGGACTCTCTTTTCCTATCGGTGTTATGCGTTGGCCAGCATACCCGATTCGGCAGGCACAGCAGGCAGTACCAGTGTTTACTGGTGTATCGATTGGGTCTAGGCAGGCAGGCATTTACTTTCTGATGCATATATTTAGCTATATTCCTAGCTGGCATTTTAGAGGCATGTAGTGGTAGCTCTATTCATCATCGGCAGTTTTATTTACAGCTTACCACCTTTGTTCATCTTTTTCGCCTCTTGTAGTCCTAGTGGGCACATTTGAGTTGAGGTCTACCCACTAGGGGGAGGCTGCTGTTTACAGTAGTTCTCACCCCCACTGCTTTCTCTTTTCTCTTCCCCTTTGTTTCTTTTGCAGTGTCTTCTGCGGGTGCTGCTGAGTTTTCAGCGACGGGTCGAGGAGAGAGGACGGCTGAGTAGATAGACTTCGAGGCAGGTTGAGCGTGTTAGCTGGACTGTTGGTGTACCCATGTTTCCTCAGACGGTTGTACTTTTCTTTGGGACTGGCTTTTGCCAGCAGGTTGTACTTTATTTTTGGTGAGCTGGGAGAGACAGATGTATCATTTATACAGATGTATTGTATTTTATTTCCAGCTTCAGTCTGAGATGCATTAGTTTTAGTTCAGCTCTGTTTTTATTGCTCTTTTATTATATCTCTTATATATCTGAGCAGGTTTGGCGCTTCGTGTACGCGGGAAATACCGTGTGCACGGCGGATCTGTAGACGGGCCCGGGTTCTGGTTTACACCCGGGGCGTGACAGACAGCTTTCCACGCGTCCACTACATCTTCTCCCTTCATGTGCTTAATGGCAAGTACATCCGATTCACTGTCCAACTCCTCTGTTGAAAAGATTGCAACGGACAATGAATCAGATGATTCGGAAGATGAAGATTTTGTCACGCCCCGGGTGTAAACCAGAACCCGGGCCCGTCCACAGATCCGCCGTGCATGCGGTATTTCCCACATACACGAAGCGTCGGTAACCTGCTCAGATAAGAAATAATAATAAAAGAGCATAATAATCAGAGCTAAAATAAACTACTGTATCTCAGACAGATGCTGGAAGTAAAAGGTACAACAGTAAATAAAATACAGATGTCTCTCCCAGCTCACTACTATAATACAACCAGCTGGCAGAAGCCAGTCCCCAAAAAGAAATACAAGAACACTGTCTGAGAAGTCCTGGTACCCAAAAATCTCCAGCTACGACCCTCGGTGGCTCTCTATCTAGTCCGCAATTCGCTTACCTCGATCAGTTGCTGACGGCCCAGCAACTCCCACAGAGGACTCTGCAAAACAAGGGAAAAGAAAGAAACAAGAAAAACAAAGGGGGTAAGTACTACTATAAACAGTAGCCTCCCCTAGTGGGTAAAGCCTCAGCTCAGATATGCCCACCAGGTGATCAGAGGCAAAAGGGAAGGAGAAGAAAGGGATGCAGATAAATAAAGCAACTGATAAAGTGCTATCCCTAATATGCCTCTATATGATAACTCAACACTGGATGGAAGAAAGGATGCATCAGTATCAAGAAGCCTGTCCAAAGGACCCAATCTGACCGCCAGTGAACACTGGCACTGCCTGCTCTGCCAATGAACTCAAAAACCCAGCCTGGTGCCCGGCGCTCTGCACCGTGGAAAGCCTACTCCGGAGTGGCACTCGAGGGGAGCGACCCACACGAGTAAAATATCACTGTATCAAGCATCTCTGTAACCACTGTCTCATAATGGCAGGACTGGATCGAGACTCAAAGAAGTGGGAACAACCCTCCACTAAAGAAAGCCCGATCCCCAAACACCCAATCTGATGCAATAGTATAAACCGGTCAACCACCCAAGATCCGTGGTCGCCGCAACACCCTGCCATACCCCTAACCTGTCCCAATCCCCAATACCTGACTACACTGTCCAATACCCGCTCGAACCTGAGCGATTAAGCCGCAAGTATCAACAATAGAAGAAGAAAGGAGCAAAAGCATGGTTTCTCCTAAGTCAAGTCCCAAAATAGTATAGCAGTAAAGATTACATAATTATGTGATCAATTCAATCATGCATGGTTCCAACATTTTGTCCAATTTCCCAGAGTAAATAATTTAGAGTGACATAAGCCAGGGTGACAGTCTTATATGAAAATTATCAGTTTTGCAGTCCTCAATTCCTATTTAGTCTCCAAGCATACAGTCCAGATTAGTTAAGCGATTAAAATCAGGTGATCATTCTAGCAATAATTTATCAGGATCCAAATAACCAATAATTAATTTCCTGGAGCATGCAAGTCTACCAATCAACACATTTAGCATTGTCAAATCAAGGGTACTCTGATATTCCTAGTGGGCATAACAAAGGAGAGGAGTACAACAACCACCCACCTGAAGTGCAACTGTCCAAGTCCGTACAGCTAGAAAATACCAAAACTCCAAATCCTTGCTTCCACAATTTCAGCACACCCGAATTAATCCTGGTACAGTACAAAGCTCACTAATTACACTTAGGCTCCCAATTATAGCACTAATAATCACATACAACCTCGAATTCTGAACTGCTTAATTATCACCTGTAGAAATTGCCCAGAAAATTCCAATAAAAATATCACGGCGATCCTTGCGTCGATAGCTTCGAAACGGTACCTTGCACGCCCAAATCCGAGTTCTGTACATCAAGATAAAAATTCGGCAAGGGGGCACACTCATACAAAAATCTGGATTAAGGGCAGATTACTGTTCACTGAGAAAACAGTAATTTTCACCTCGAAATAAAATTCACAAAAATCCAATAAAAATACGAGCGCGTTCCTTGCGATCCGTAGATGAAAAAGTTGTACAAGCTCGTTTCCGTCAGACGCTCGTGCGCAAAGATATGGCCGAAATACTCCGCCGCTGTCAAGTAAATCCACACAGAAAAAGGGTCACTGTTTGCCTCGGGATCCGTGCCAAAACCTCGAAACGGGAAAGCGCAACGAAAACGAAAGATGAAGTCCTACCTCTTAGGAGTCTACTGGTGCAAGAATCACAGGAAAATGATGTCGGGGTAGCCCAGGGGAGCAAAAATACTATCGCTGCGCCGAAGAAGAACACTAGGAAGCAACGTCGCGCCGCACCGTAAAATGGGGAACCTCGGGATTCGTGCCTCCAAAACTCTTGAAACTTGGCAGGGAGATCCAGCACAAAGAGATGAAAAACTTTGCTTAAGGGTGCTCGGGCTGAAGGTGAATGGGTTGGGAGAAAAGAGGGAAAGAGTGGAGCTCGGGTTGGGGTTTAAATAGGCTGAAAAGAACAAATTGAAAAATACCCCCATGTCCCATTTCGGGCGCCCGAAAATTTCGGGCGCACACAGTGCGGCCCGGCCCAAGATTTCCGGGCGCGCACAGTGCGGCCCGGTCCACCACACGCCCAGCCCACTACTCCCCCGGGCCCCGCTGCACCCGGAGCACCAGCGCCAGCCAATGGCGACGCGACACGTGTCCCGGCAACCCGTGCACCGCGCACGTCGCGCCGTGGACCGCGCACGTCGCGGCTGACCCGGGCCGTACGGCCACCTGCCCGCCGTACGCCACCTGCCCCGGTGCCACCTGCCCCGACGGTGCGTGGACCGGGAGCACAGAACCGCACCAACCACCTCGCCACGTGTCCACCCGGTCTACCGTGCACCCGGCCCAAACTCCGTGGACCGCGTCTGCTGCGCCGGCCAACCGGAAGGCGCCACGTGGCACCGCCCTGGTGCACGACCTCCGCGGTGGACCGCGCGCCTGCCCGCGCGCCCGGCCTGCCCGCGCCCTGCCCGCGCCGCGCGCCGCCGCCTGCCGCCTGCCCGAGGCCGCGCCGCCGCCCGCCGCGCTGCCCGCCGCCGCCGGCGATCGCCGGCGACACTGTTCCGGCGTGAACAGTACCCGCAAGCTCAAAATCAACAAGCAAATAGCCCATCTTGACCGTTTTCGCGCGCTGATTCCAAAAACGAGGTCCGTTTTGCCAAATTCCGCCTCCAAAATTTGCCGGAGGCTCCCGCAAGCGCCAAAACTGCCAAAACTTCCGGGAGTCCGCTTTTGGACATCCGGACTCAGAATTGGGCAAACAAAAAGCCATTCTCAAGCGTTTTTCCGCGCTGAATCCAAATCCATCCTCCGTTTGGCCTAAATCCTTTTCTAAAATTCGGCAAAAGCAGCCGAAGGCCAAAACAGCTAACCAAAGCTCGCAGGGTCCATCTGTGGCATCCCTTTGATGCACTATGGGCCAGATACACCATCAACAGGTGTTTAAATAGTGGATTCACGGGAAAAAGCTGCATGGGGGTTCAGGGTCCTACATCCTCCCCCACTAAAAAAAGTTTCGTCCCCGAAACAAGGATAAACAAAGCAGACGTACCTCAAACTGCAGCCTCGAACAAGAAGGGGTAGGCATCTCTCATCTCTGTCTCCAGCTCCCATGTAGCCTCTCGCTCCTCATGATTGCTCCACAGGATCTTCACATATGGAATGGCCCGATTGCGCAATTCCCTCACCTCACGAGCAAGAATCCGCAACGGGCGCTCCTCGTAGACCAAGTCCTCGCCGATCTCCAACGAAGTGAAGTCAATCACGTGCGACGGGTCAAAAACATATCTCCTCAGAGCTGAGACGTGGAAGACATCATGAACTCCGGCCAGGCGTGGGGGTAAGGCAACTCTGTATGCCACAGGGCCAACTCTGTCCAATACCTCAAAGGGTCCAATAAAGCGGGGACTGAGCTTTCCCCGCACTCCAAATCTCCGGACCCCTTTCGAGGGCGAGACCTTCAAGAAGACATGATCACCAACCTGAAACTCCAGGTCTCGCCGTCGAGTATCTGCGTAGCTCTTCTGACGACTCTGGGCTGTCTCAAGATGCCGGCGAATAATCCTGACTTTTTCCTCTGCCTCCAAAAGTAACTCCGGTCCCAAAGTCCTCCTCTCACCCACGTCACTCCAATATAAGGGAGACCGACACTTGCGTCCATACAACGCTTCAAACGGAGCCATCCGGATGCTCGCCTGATAGCTGTTGTTGTACGCGAACTCAACCAAAGATAAGTGCCGGTACCACCCTCCTCCAAAATCCATAACGCACGCTCTAAGCATATCCTCGAGGGTCTGTATGGTGCGCTCTGACTGCCCATCGGTCTGTGGGTGGAAAGCGGTGCTAAACCTGAGCTGAGTCCCCAATGCAGAATGCAAACTCCCCCAAAAGCGTGACACGAATCTCGGGTCTCGATCTGACACAATCGAAGCAGGTATGCCGTGAAGCCTCACTATCTCATCCATATATAACTGTGCCAAATGCTCCAATGACCAAGTCATCTGAACCGGTAAGAAGTGCGCCGACTTGGTGAGTCTGTCAACAATAACCCAGATCGCATCTGCCCCGCTCTGCGCCCTCGGCAATCCAGTGACGAAATCCATAGTGACGTGGTCCCATTTCCACTCGGGAATTGGAAGACTCTGCAACTTGCCAGCAGGGACGCGATGCTCTGCTTTCACTTGCTGACAAGTTAAACAGTGAGCTACGAATCTCCCAATGTCCCGCTTCATTCCGGGCCACCAAAACTGTGCCTTGAGGTCCTTATACATCTTAGTACCTCCAGGGTGGACGGTATAAGGTGTATGGTGGGCCTCCCTCAAAATCTGATCTCTAATCTCCTGATCCAAAGGCACACACACTCGGTCCCTGTACCGCAGTACTCCCGAGCTATCCACAGAAAAATCCCCTGTCTGATCCGCCTGAAGCTGCGTCCTGATCCTCGTCAAGTGGGGGTCCTCACTCTGAGTGTCCCTGATCCTCTCCAACAGAGTGGGCTGCAAGACCATAGACATGAGTCTAGCAGAGACCCCAGGGGATACTACCTCCAGCTGTAATCGCCTCATCTGCTCGACCAACGGCGCCTGCTGCGAGATCAATAAGCTCAGACTCGTCCTCCTGCTCAAAGCATCCGCCACAACATTGGCCTTGCCGGGGTGATAAAGGATACTCAGATCATAATCCTTTAGCAGCTCCAACCACCGGCGTTGCCTCAAATTCAGCTCCTTTTGGGTGAACAGATACTTCAAGCTCTTGTGATCAGTATATATCTCGCAATGCTCACCATACAAGTAATGCCGCCACAGCTTCAGAGCAAACACCACCGCTGCCAACTCCAGATCATGAGTAGGGTAATTTTTCTCATAGTCCTTCAATTGCCGCGAAGCATAGGCAATCACCCTACCCTGCTGCATCAACACACACCCCAGACCACTATGTGAGGCATCACTGTAAATCACAAATCCTTCCCCCATAACTGGGAGGGCAAGGATTGGAGCGGTCATCAATCTCTGCTTCAGCTCCTCAAAACAGCCCTGGCAAGTCTCGCTCCAAACAAACTTAACTCCTTTCCTGGTCAGACGGGTGAGGGGAGAGGAAAGCTTCGCAAAGCCTTCCACAAAACGCCGATAGTAGCCCGCCAAACCAAGAAAGCTCCGCACCTCGGTGATAGTCGTCGGCCTCGGCCAATCTCGAATAGCATCCACCTTGGCCGGATCCACCGCCACTCCAGCAGCTGAAACACATGACCCAGAAAAGCAACCTCCCGGAGCCAAAACTCACACTTTTTGAACTTAGCATACAGCTTCTTCTCTCGCAGAAGCTGTAGCACGGTCCTCAAGTGCTCCTCGTGCTCCAAATCACTGCGGGAGTAGATCAAAATATCATCTATAAACACCACCACAAACCGGTCCAAAAACGGCTGAAAAATCCTGTTCATCAAGTCCATGAATGCGGCAGGGGCATTTGTCAACCCAAAAGGCATCACAGTAAACTCATAATGCCCGTACCGCGATCTGAAAGCCGTCTTGGAGATGTCCTCGGCCCTCACCCTCAGCTGGTGGTAACCGGACTGCAGATCAATCTTCGAGAACACCGATGCTCCCTGTAACTGATCAAACAAATCATCAATCCGGGGGAGGGGATACTTGTTCCGGATGGTCACTTTGTTCAATTCCCTATAATCCACACACAACCGCAGTGACCCATCCTTCTTCTTCACAAACAACACAGGCGCTCCCCACGGAGAAACACTGGGTCTGATGAAGCCCCTATCCAAAAGATCCTGAAGCTGGGCCTTCAACTCCCTCAACTCAGCTGGCGCCATCCTATAGGGTGCTTTTGAGATTGGTGCAGTTCCAGGAACTACATCAATCACGAACTCAATCTCCCTCTCCGGCGGCATCGTCGTCAACTCAGGGGGAAATACATCTGGGAACTCGCGGACAATAGGGATATCCTCGAGTCCCAGTGCCGCCGTAGGCACCTCCACCACAGTGGCCAAAAAGGCAGTGCAACCCCTACTCATCATCCTCCTAGCTCTGGCCGAGGAAATGGTCGCTGCGAACAGCGTGCTCTGGCAGCCTCTGAAGATGAACTCCTCCTGTCCTGGCTCGCGAAGAGTCACCGTCCTCTCTCTGCAGTCGATAGTGGCGGAATACCGCGACAGCCAATCCATCCCTAGCACCAAATCAAAATCCTGGAGCTGCTGCAAAACAAGCAAGTCTGCAGGCAAAATCCAAGGCCCCAACTGCACTGGGCAAGCCACACAACGCTCCTCGACATGCAAAATATGATCAGGAATCCGCACCTCTAATGTATGTGACAAGGACTCTCTCTCTAAGCCATGCAGGGATGCAAATGCTCGACTAATGAAAGAATGAGATGCTCCAGTGTCGAATAAAGTACGAGCCCGAATACCAAAGAGTAGAATAATACCTGCCACCACCTGGTCTGCCGCTGAAGAATCCGCCAACTGGGCGGCATACACCCGCCCGCTCGGTGCTGGAGGTCGAGAATCTACAGGATAAGAAGTGGACGGCCTGCTCGCTGGAGCATAAGGCCGCTGAGCTGGTGGCCGCTGCTGCTGAGGGGGATATGGAACCGATGCCGATGACGGTGCCGAGGAAGTAGAAAGGGGGCAAGTAGCTCGCACATGCCCTGGCTGTCCACAACGGAAGCATCGACCCCATCTCTGGTCACAAGTAATGGCGGCATGCTGACCTCCACAGAAAATACATCGGTCAGAAGATCGGGGCTGTCTCGGCTGCTGCTGCTGCTGTCCTCGGAGCTACTGCTGCTGGAGACTCTGCTGCCTCTGGCTGCGTCGATCGCTGCTCGTCTGCTGCCTGTGCTGCTGATGCGGTGCTGCTGCTCAGCTCATGCTGGTGCTCCCAGGCGCCTCTCCTCCGAGCACGCTCGACACGGCACTGCGAGCTGGCGGGCTGTGCATGGCGGTGTCTCAGGAGCTGGCCTGCTCCCCCGTCCTCTGGGGCTGGTCGTCTCTCGGGGTCTGTCGGAACTCTGCGCGACCGCGGCCCTCCTGTCTGGCTGGTCGCACTCTGCGCGACTCCGTCTGGCCACCTCCTGATCGCCTCTCTCCACCCACTGTGCATGCTCTGCGGCTGCCTCCAGGGTCTGAAATCTCTGAGCATGCACAAGTGTGTAAATCTCTGGACGAAGGCCTCCCTCGAACAACTCAACCTGGTGCGGACCGTCACGAGCGACGTAGGGCACACAGTTCAGCAACTCCCTGAACTCCTGAAAATAGGCCTGGGCCGGTCGATCGCCCTGCTGCAGATTCTTCAAATCGTCCTCCAACTTCTTCTTCACACTGGTAGAAAAATAGGTGTCCAACACCATCCGTCTGAACTCCTCCCAAGGTAACTGCCGGGTGATCCGGAACTCCAGTGGCTCAACTCGCTGCCACCAAAAATCAGCATCTCCGTCCAAACAGTGCACCGCCATGTGCACTCGATACTTCGGGTCGATGAAGAAGTCCCGAAAAAGCTTCTCCATCGCAGAAAGCCAAATCCCAACAGCCCGGGGCTGAGCATCCCGCCCCGAGAATCTAGGTGGTCCCCTTAACAAACGCAGCGAGTTTGTCAGCAAAATCCCGCTCCTCCTCCGCAGTCAAAGGCTGAAATGCCGCAGGAGCCCCGCTACTCGAAGATGGCGCTGACGGCACAAAAGGTGCAACAAGAGGCACAGGGACCTCCGGAACAGCTGGGGGTGGTGCCTCCCTCTGAGCAAGCAGCTGCTCAATCCTCTGCTCCTGGCGGCGCTGACCCTCCGCCAACTGGGCCACCAAGGCCCTCAACTCAGTAAGCTCGGGTGGTGTAGGCTGCTCTGGCTCAACAGGGGGCGAAGGGACACCCCGGTGGGAATCCGACGTCGAGGAGGCATCCTGCCACAAGAAACCAAACATCAGCAACAAAACCCCACACGACCCAATCTGGCGAAAGTCAAAAGACATCCCCCTATTTCTGTAACCTTATGTTGTCTGCAGCCAACATAATGGTTCAACAGAAATAGACTATGTCGATCACTCTTCACTCACAGGAAGAGTTAACTATAAAAATCACCGACTTTCGCAACAAGTCACGCCACTCACGCCCTATAATCCTAGGGTCTGTCCAAAAGCCTAGGGTTTCCTAAGTCCCAACTGACCTATCCCTAAGCTCTGATACCAACTTAATCTGTCACGCCCCGGGTGTAAACCAGAACCCGGGCCCGTCTACAGATCCGCCGTGCATGCGGTATTTCCCACATACACGAAGCGTCGGTAACCTGCTCAGATAAGAAATAATAATAAAAGAGCATAATAATCAGAGCTAAACTAAAACTACTGTATCTCAGACAGATGCTGGAAGTAAAAGGTACAACAGTAAAATAAAATACAGATGTCTCTCCCAGCTCACTACTATAATACAAACAGCTGGCAGAAGCCAGTCCCCAAAAAGAAATACAAGAACACTGTCTGAGAAGTCCTGGTACCCAAAATCTCCAGCTACGACCCTCGGTGGCTCTCTATCTAGTCCGCAATTCGCTTACCTCGATCAGTTGCTGACGGCCCAGCAACTCCCACAGAGGACTCTGCAAAACAAGGGAAAAGAGAAACAAGAAAAACAATGGGGGTAAGTACTACTATAAACAGTAGCCTCCCCTAGTGGGTAAAGCCTCAGCTCAGATATGCCCACCAGGTGATCAGAGGCGAAAAGGGAAAGGAAAAGAAAGGGGATGCAGATAAATAGCAACTGATAAAGTGCTATCCCTAATATGCCTCTACATGATAACTCAACACTGGTGGAAAAAGGATGCATCAGTATCAAGAAGCCTGTCCAAAGGACCCAATCTGACCGCCAGTGAACACTGGCACTGCCTGCTCTGCTATGAACTCAAAAACCCAGCCTGGTGCCCGGCGCTCTGCACCGTGGAAAGCCTACTCCGGAGTGGCACTCGAGGGGAGCGACCCACACGAGTAAAATATCACTGTATCAAGCATCTCTGTAACCACTGTCTCATAATAGCAGGACTGGATCGAGACTCAAAGAAGTGGGAACAACCTCCACTAAAGAAAGCCCGATCCCCAAAACACCCAATCTGATGCAATAGTACAAACCGGTCAACCACCCAAGATCCGTGGTCGCCGCAACACCCTGCCATAACCCCTAACCTGTCCCAATCCCCAATACCTGACTACACTGTCCAACATACGCTCGAACCTGAGCGACTAAGCCGCAAGTGTCAACAATAGAAGAAGAAAAGAGCAAAAGCATGGTTTCTCCTAAGTCAAGTCCCAAAATAGTGTAGCAGTAAAAGATGACATAATTATGTGACCAATTTAATCATGCATTGTTCCAATATTTTGTCCAATTTCCAAGAATAAAAAGTTTAGAGTGACATAAGCTAGGGTGACCGTCTCATAATGCATTATCAGTTTTGCAGTCCTCAATTTCTATTTAGTCTCCAAGCATACAGTCCAGATTAATTAAGCGATTAAAATCAAGTGATCATTCTAACAATAATTTATCAGGATCCAAATAACCATAATTAATTTCCTAGAGCATGCAAGTCTACCAATCAACACATTTAGCATCGTCAAACATGGGTACTCTGATATTCCTAGTGGGCATAACAAAGGAGAGGAGTACAACAACCACCCACCTGAAGTGCAACTGTCCAAGTCCGTACAGCTGGAAAATACCAAAACTCCAAATCCTTGCTTCCACAATTTCAGCACACCCGAAATAATCCTGGTACAGTACAAAGCTCACTAATTACACTTAGGCTCCCAATTATAGCACTAATAATCACATACAACCTCGAATTCAGAACTGCTTAATTATCACCTGCAGAAATTGCCCAGAAAATTCCAATAAAAATATCACGGCGATTCTCGCGTCGATAGCTTCGCAACGGTACCTTGCACGCCCAAATCCGAGTTCTGTACCTCAAGATAAAAAATTATACAAAAATCTGTATTAAGGACAGATTACTGTTCACTGAGAAAACAGTAATTTTCACCTCGAAATAAAATTCACAAAATCCAATAAAAATACGAGCGCGTTTCCTTGCGATCCGTAGATGAAAAAGTTGTATAAGCTCGTTTCCGTCAGACGCTCGTGCGCAAAGATATGGCCGAAATACTCCGCTGCTGTCAAGTAATCCACACAGAAAATGGGTCACTGTTTGCCTCGGGATCCGTGCCAAAACCTCGAAACGGGAAGCGCGACCAAAACGAAAGATGAAGTCCTACCTCTTAGAGTCCTACTGGTGCAAGAATCACAGGAAAATGATGTCGGGGTAGCCCAGGGGAGCAAAAGTACGACTATCGCTGCGCCGAAGAAGAACACTAGGAAGCAACGTCGCGCCGCACCGTAAAATGGGGAACCTCGGGATTCGTGCCTCCAAAACTCTTGAAACTTGGCAGGGAGATCCAGCACAAAGAGATGAAAAACTTTGCTTAATGGTGCTCGGGCTGAAGGTGAATGGGTTTGGAGAAAAAAGAGGAAAGAGTGGAGCTCGGTTGGGGTTTAATAGGCTGAAAGAACAAATTGAAAAATACCCAACCCGTCCCCATTTCCGGGCGCCCGAAAAGTTTCGGGCGCACACAGGTGCGGCCCGGCCCAAGATTTCCGGCGTGCACAGTGCGGCCCCGGTCCACCACCACGGCCCAGCCCACT
>JAQOTM010001244.1:0-48102 GCA_029168755.2 Tillandsia fasciculata | reverse complement strand
GGAATTTCGAACAAAGATGTGGTCAAGGGGGTTCCGAAACTTTCTTTTGAACAAAACCTTGTGTGTGGCGGTTGCCAAAAAGGAAAACAGTCTAGGACTGCACACAAGAACTTGAACCACATAGGTACAAAACGGCCTTTGGAACTTTTGCATATGGACTTAATGGGGCCAACTCGTCAACCATCTCTGGGAGGTAAATGGTATATTTTCTTGTTGGTTGATGATTTTCTAGATATACTTGGGTAGCATTCTTAAAAGAAAAAGCTGATACCTTTGATTCTTTTCTCGAAATCTGCAATCGTATTATGATAGAAAAGAATGAAAGGATTACTCGAGTTAGGAGTGATAGAGGTGGGGAATTCATAAATTCCAAATTCATTGATTTTTGCACTTCTAATGGCATTAAACATGAATTCTCCGCACCTTACACACCTCAACAAAATGGTGTAGTCGAGCGCAAAAACAGGGTCGTACAGGAAATGGCACGTGTTATGCTTCACAGCCGGAACTTACCTTTTTATTTTTGGGCTGAAGCGGTGAACACTGCTGTTTATGTTATCAATCGCGTGTATTTGCGCCCGGGGACATTGAATACACCATATGAACTTTGGTTTTGTAGAAAACCTAACATCAAATATTTTCGCATCTTTGGGAGTCGGTGTTTTATTTTACGTGATCGTGAGAATCTTGGAAAATTTGACTCTCGAAGTGACGAAGGGATTTTCTTAGGTTATTCTACAAACAGCAGAGCATATCGAGTTTTTAACTTAGAATCTAAGACGATCGTAGAATCGATAAATGTTAAGGTAGATGAAGCTTTTCACTTTGAATCTGAAAAATCTACCCTCGATATCTCTCTTGATGATGATACACCTGCTAATGCATCTTCTTCTAACAATTCTTTCGATAATAATGTTGATGCATCTAACGGTTCTTCAAGCTTATCTGATGTGCAGGAATCATCTCGTGTACCTCCGCCTACTCCTCTACCTCAAACGTTACGCATCTCCAAGGATCACCCTGAATCGAACATCATTGGAGATCCACAAGAAGGAGTTAGAACACGGAGACAATTGGTTTGCGGATTTGCATGCTATGTATCTCAAATCGAACCAAGGAATGTTGATGAAGCTCTCCAAGATGATTACTGGATTAAAGCAATGCAGGAAGAGCTCCATCAATTCGAGCGAAACAAAGTCTGGGAATTGACGAAGCCTCCGAAGCAACACAATGTGATAGGTACCAAATGGATCTTCAAGAACAAGAAAAATGAAGAAGGTACTATCATCAGGAACAAAGCAAGGTTAGTTGCTCAAGGCTACTCTCAAGTAGAAGGTATAGACTTTGATGAAACTTTCGCCCCTGTAGCTAGACTCGAGTCCATTCGTATATTGTTTGCGATTGCTTGTCATTTTAAAATCAAATTATTTCAAATGGACGTTAAGAGCGCCTTTTTAAATGGATTTTTAAATGAGGAAGTTTATGGCTCAACCGAAAGGTTTTGTGGATCATAAACTACCTAACCATGTTTTTCGTCTGAAAAAGGCTCTTTACGGTCTGAAACAAGCACCGCGAGCATGGTACGAAAGGTTGACAAAGCACCTTTTGGAAAAGGGCTACACTCGAGGGGGAGCTGACAGGACTCTCTTTGTGAAGCATTATCAAAACAATTTCATAGTTGCTCAAATCTATGTCGATGACATTGTTTTTGGAGCAACAAGAGATAATGATGCTTCTAAATTCGCGGAGACCATGGAAAGCGAATTTGAGATGTCCATGATGGGCGAATTGAATTATTTTCTTGGATTACAAGTTAAACAAAACGATGAAGGAATTCACTTGTGTCAATCCAAGTATGCACTGGAGTTGGTCAAAAAGTTTGATCTTGAAAATTCTAAGGATTTTCCGACTCCAATGGGAACTAGCCATAAGGGACTTGGAAGTGAATCACAAAGTGAGAATGTAGACGAGAAACTGTATCGCAGTATGATTGGAAGTCTACTATATCTCACGGCTAGTCGCCCGGATATATCCTTCAGTGTTGGGATTTGTGCGAGATATCAATCAGCACCGAAGGAGGTTCACCTGAAAGCGGTGAAACGGATCATCCGTATATCAAAGGTACAATCAATTTCGGAATTTGGTATCCTATGGGAACGACTTTGGATATTGTTGGATACTCAGATGCCGATTGGGCTGGATCAGTGGATGACCGGAAAAGCACGAGTGGTGCATGCTTCTATCTTGGCCACTGCCTTGTTGCATGGCACAGTAAAAAGCAGAACTGCATAGCACTCTCGACTGCCGAAGCGGAGTACATTTCTGCAGGAAGTTGTTCAACCCAATTGATTTGGATGAAAAGCGTGTTGAGCGATTTCCGGATTTCAACATCTTCGGTAACCATTTTATGTGACAACACTAGTGCTATTAACATTTCTAAAAACCCTGTGTTGCACTCTAGAACAAAACATATTGAACTTAGATATCATTTTCTTAGAGAGCTAGTTGAATCAAACATTCTTCAACTGTCATATATTTCAACTGAGGATCAATTAGCTGATATCTTAACAAAACCTTTGGATCAAAAACGTTTTATTCACTTGCGTAAAGCAATTGGCATGCTTTCTTTGAAATAACCTTTTTGAAACCTTTGCTTAGGTTAGGTTTTGTTTTTGTTTTGTTTTGTTCTTTATCTATGTTTGTACATAGGACATTAATTGAGCATAAATCATAATTGACTTTAATTGCATCCTTTTATGCATTTAGAAATTTATTATGCTTTTGATGTCATAATATTTCAATGTTGCAATGATCATTTACGTTAATTAAACCATCTTTTAAGTGATCAAAGTCAATTTCTCTCTCAATGATCTCTTGGTATAGTCATTATCATATTTGATTGCTTAGTCGAGTATGAATTCGAGATCAATGGTTTGGTTGAATACCTTATATATTAAATAATTGATAGCCAATTGAGGGGGAGTCAATGAAATGTAAAATGCTCAAAAGATGTGGAAAGAGTTACATCCCAATGAGGAGTGTGAAAACTACCACCACATGGAGAAAATGAAAAAAAAAAGATACTCCATGAATGAAAAGCAAATTTTTGTTTGAAAATGTTGATGAAATTCATATTGAAATACTTGACTCAGTCGTATTTCATGGTTGGTATAAGGTGGGATTTTTATAAAAGATGCTCAAAGAGCCACTCCTTCAACAGATTGTCTAGATATATTATCTAACTTATCTGGGATTTCAAACATCTATTGATCTTGGTATTTCATTTTCTTTACCAAAATTGATGATTTGATAAAGGCATTACACATAAGATCAGGATAGATGTAATTGAAGTTGTTCAACTTTAAGTGTTTTAACTTTCGTAAATTTTCGTTTCATTTTTGGATATTTTTGATAGATTTTGCATAATCTATTTCTTGTTGTATGAAACGATGTTTTTGTTTAAAGTTGACATGGTAAAGTGCTTACATACTTTTTCTGGATTTTATGGAATTTTCTAAATTTTTCTGGAGAAAAAGTTGAAGCCGATCCGGATCGGGGTAAGTGATCCGGATCCCGAACGCAGGATTCTTCCTGCGGGTAGCCGATCCGGATCACATTCTCGATCCGATCCGGATCACGGCTAGGGTTTTTATAAGAACAAAGAGGATTTGATTTCTTTTACCCTAATCTTTTGTTCTAAAGCTCTAGAGCTTCTCTCTCTAGATTTCTTGCATTTTGGAGCTTCCAAACTCAAAGTTCTTCGGATTCAAGTAAGTTTTATTGATCAAAACTCGGTTTTTCACAGTTTTTATGGTTTTTCATCAAACGTGAGTTGAAATATTGATCTTTTTCGTTTGTGAATGGTTTTTGATCAAATTTCTTTTGAAATAAGAACTCTGGGTCAATTAGTTTTGCTTTTATGCTGGGTTTTCTCTGATTAACGAGTTTTTAGGCTTCGATTTCTAAAAATTCGGTTTAGGGCATAAAAGAGGAATTTTTGAAAATCATGGAATTGATCTATTTTTAAAATTCTTTTTGGAAAACTAATTTGATTCTTGGCTTCTCTACATGATTATGATTGTCTAGGTACAATTTTTCAAATTTTTCAAAATTGACGATTTTTCATATGTTCTTGAGTTGGTTTCACAGGACACTTTCTCAAACTCAAAGCACTGTCAGCAATGGTGATCACCTGGATCATTTTCCTACTTGCTGCAATGGTCCATGTTAAGGACACTGCCAAACCTAAGAAAGCAAAGAGAACCAAGCGAGTGAGAATGATTCCGACACGGATTCGGAAACGGACTCGATTGACTGGGATAACCTAGAGATTGAGGAAATGTCCCTATTGTATCCAAAGGGAAAGCACCTGCTGAAGCCTCAAAAAGACAAAGGTTCCTCCTACTGCTGCAGAAAAGGGAAAAGCTCCCATGGAACCAAGTCAAATTAGAAAACGAAAAAGACTGGCGTAAGAAAAGAGGCAGTACAAGGGATTTCAATTGAGGAACAATTGCTAGCCGCCCCCTCCTCAGGAATTCATTGCTCACAAGAATCAAAGATTTTGAAAAGAGGGAATGCATTGGGGAAAGACATGTCAATGTCCAACAATGAAGATCGATCTGCAGAGTTTGGAGTTCTTTTTGATCAAGTTGGTCTTGCTCCAATTTGCAACTTTCCTGAATCAACTGGGTATTGTCCACACTCAGTTCGAATGTTTTATCAGAATGCTGCAAGTCTAATTGATCATGATGACGGACGTCGAGAATTTCATACCGTGGTTAAAGGTATCAAGATCAAAGTCACTCCCCAACTGATTGGAGAGGTGCTTAATATGAAAGCCAGATCTGATGGACTCCACTACCTGAAGACTCAAAACTTCAACGACAACCGGAGAGTTGTAGTCAATGGAATCTGCGTTCCGGATACTTTGTCTACCGGAAATTCTGTTTTCTCCAAAGAACTTAAGAAAGAGTACAAGTACATAAACTTCATTGTCTGCTACAACATTCTTCCCAATATGAACACGAAAGTTCTTCGATGGGATAGAATGCTATTTCTTTATCTTCTGGCAACCCACCAGTTGATGGGAGCAAACATGAATATTCCGTTCTCATTTGGAATAGGATGACGCGGTATGTCGAACACTCTCACCCCACAGAGCGACTACCATACCCAATGATTATCATGCGCATCCTTAAAAGTTTAAAGTGGATACAAGCGCGAGCTCTTATATGTATAGTTTGGGGACAATAAATGAGACAACTATTGTAAAGTCTCTGTCAACAAAGCAAGATGATCCTCCATCTCCTCCAATCCGGCAACGAGCTCGACAACCAGCAACTACTTCCACAGCTCCAGTTCCTCCTCCACAGCAGGCACCTCCATCCACCTCTGACGATGATGCCTCTGTCACCTCTATCTTAAAGAACAACAGCGACTGTCGAATGAACAGGAACGTATGTCGGCTGAGTTCACTGAAATGAAGGAGACTTCATACTATGAAAATGAGATGGAAATCCTCACAGCTTCACAAATCACTCTGAATAAGTCCGTCTCATCAGTGAAGAAATTAGTGAAGAAGTTGTTTGCTAAAATGGGATGCACAACATCTGATGACTCCGACTCTCAGGAGTAACTTTATGTTTTAATCGTTTTGCTCTAACTTTGCAGGTTTTTCAATTTGATCTTTGTTTTTGCAGGTATTTAATTTTTGTTTATCTTTTTAACTCCCTTTGTCTTGTAATTTTGGCTTTGTTTTGTGACAAAAAGGGGGAGAGAGTTAGAGAGAACTTTGAACAATGAACAATGATTGTGAATATCAAGGTAAGTATGACTTCAACTCAACTTTGGTTTTTCTTTGTGATTTGTGACATGCCTCTATACTAACTATTCGACTAACTATTTGGGCATGTAATATGACTAACAAGTTGATGTTGGACTAACATACTTTGACATTTGGTTTTTGACTGCTTAGAAGATATGTTGGTTTTAACTATGATTCTCTTACATATCTGAATTTTTCAAATGTCATGATGAGAATAAACTCTATCTCTGTATTTGGTTTTGTATGTTTCAATTCTTGAGGTATCTAACGCGATTTGTTTGTCAAGAATGTTTTCTGTGTGCAGAGATTACAGATGTCTAAGTCTAGAGTCTGTTCTAGGAGTTTATCTCATGTTTTTAATTTCTGGATCTCTTTTGTAAATTTTTGTTGTATGGTGATAGCAACAAAAATATCTTTTTGAATTTTCTTTTGTGGATTTGTGTTTTGTCACGAAACCGCCAAAGGGGGAGATTGTTACGGAATTTGAGTTGGCGTATTTCGTGAATGTATTAAGTCTTGAAGATTGAAGATGAAGAAACTTTGGATCGTATACCTCAATCTCAAGAAAGAAGAATTCAAAAGGATCAGGTACGTTTAACTAAATAATTTTGATGATCCGAATACTTCTTATAGTGTAGAAACACCTGGAAGAGGTTTTAATTGCTTAAACATCAAAAACTGGACATGGGACATGTTCAGGATCCGGATCGTGGCTTGCAATCCGGATCCCGAAGGGTGTTCGTTCATACACTGGTTCAATCCGGATCGCAGCATCCTCTGATCCGGATCCCGAACACTAGTTTTACCTGCTTGCTTCCTCGATCCGGATCAGGAATTGCAATCCGGATCCCGAACATGATGTTTTGGTAAAACTGTATGAACGATCCGGATCGGGGACTACGATCCGGATCCCGAACAGGCAATTTTCTGGAAACCGTCTTTTGTGCTTCTGCAATCCGGATCGCCAAATCCAATCCGGATCGCCGTCGGTAAAACTTTCCAGAAAAGGCTGTTTTTGATCCGTATATTCTTCCTAGGGTTTCTAACCTATAAATAGGCCCTATATTCATTTCTAGGCATGCAATACATCGGCAGACATCATTACAGAAAAGAAAATAGCCGAAAAGAAAAATCCACATATATAGAGAAGAAAGGAAATCAATAGATTTATTCTATGTTTCTTCATCTATATTGATTGATTTGATTCTAGGTTTTCCATACTCACATTTTGAGTAGAATCAAATCAATGAATACTTAGATGGTATTTCCGATCTATCTTTAATCTAAGTATTCGGCGGATCATCACCACCCAAACAAACAACGATTTACCCCAAATCGGCGCGTGGACTCGCGTGGCCTTGTGGATTCAAGGTGTTACCGCTCTCGTGGATTCGGAGCGAGGTGCGTTCGTGGATTCGAAGCGTGCCATTGGGTGAAGACCGTGGATTCGGTTGGACGTCGTGGACTCGACGTTGGACGCTGTGGATTCAGCGTTGGGCGCGGATCGTGGATTCGAGAAGCGTCGTGGAGCGAGCGGGAAGATCTACTAGGAGCGTATGGTAAAAGGTTGAGTCGTCTGTGAGTACGTTATATCACCTTGTACGTGTGTTAATTCTAGTGGATTTCGCCGTGTTATCGGTCCCGTGGTTTTTTACTCCGGTTTGGAGTTTTTCCACGTAAAAATCTTGCGTGTTCTTTTATTTTTCCGCATTGGGTTTATTGCGCAATGATTTTTTGAGTGTTTATTGTTTACACCTATTCACCCCCCTCTAGGTGTTTTTTTCCCCTATTTAGATCCTTATTAACCTAAACCCAACAGATTCGAGGTGACGCGCGCCCGACAAGAGGACTCGGAGTACGACATGGACAAGAAATGACCCAGCCCTTCTCAGGAGGGGGATTTTCTAGCGGAGACCGGCCATGCATCATCTACAGAGGAGCACCCCGGGGGAAATTATTCATTCCGAAAGCACGACCTTTGCTTCTAACGTGACAAACTGGGACAGTTCCGAACCCGGGAATGATTCTTCGGAGTCGCGACACGAATGAGAGGTCTTATGCGACGACACGACAAAGGACGCACTACCCGAGGGAAGTATTAGCAGGAAAGACCCCTTACGAAGAGTAATGTTGGTCTTGACCCCAGGAAAACCCTTAGGAGCAAATACTCTGTACCTTCCTGCCTAATAAGGATGTGAAGACTTAGATGTCTTTGGTGTTGGCCCTTTATTTATGGGTCAAATAGGTCCAACTTCCTGCCTTGAGACAATAGGCCCAGGGGACTAGTGAGTTGGGATGGGTGAGCCCAATAGGTTGGGTGGGCTGCGGTCCGCAATAGACCTAACGGCAAGAGGCCCAACAACAGACCCAATATCCAGGTGGGTTGGCTCCGGTCGAGATCTGTGGTGCGGTGTATGCCGCTGTAAGTGAATCGGACGTGCACCTCTAAAAGCTCAAGCGTTTGGGGTTAATGGTTAGCACCAACGATCCTATATTTGAGACTTAGTGGTAAGAGAATTCGAGGGGATACTCGGAAGGGATGGGCTTACCGAGTGACAGGCGCTAATCGATTGCGAGAACGTCAGGTACGACTGCAGAAACTGAGATTCCCGGAAAACGTGTACTTGGCGTGTAAAAGTACTTCCTTTTTAGCTGTCATCTCCGCGTCGCGGCCTAGGAAGCTGATAGAGGGTGGGTGCGTGGCCTATCTAGCCTCGGTAGATTTAGCCACCCGACCCGTCCCCTCGCCTTCCGAGATTCCAGTGGTAAGGGAATTTCCGGACGTGTTCCGGCGGAGCTCCCCGGAATGCCGCCGGAACGAGAGGTTGACTTCCCGATTGAGTTGCTTTCCGGCACCAAACCCATCACCAAGGCACCGTACAAGATGGCCTTCGCGGAGTTGAAGGAACTCAAGGCACAGTTGGAGGACCTTTTGGATAAGGGTTTTATCAGACCTAGCGCGTCACCCTGGGGCGCGCCCGTCCTGTTCGTGAGAAAGAAGGACGGAAGTCTCCGGTTGTGCATCGACTACCGGGAGATAAATAAGGTCACCGTTAAGAACAAATACCACCTGCCAATGATCGACGACCTCTTCGACCAACTATAGGGGGCGACGGTGTTTTCAAAGATCGACCTGCAGTCGGGCTATCATCAGGTCCGGGTTAAGGGGGAGGACATCCCCAAAGCGACCTTCCGAACTCGCTATGGCCATTACGAATTTACAGTAATGCCGTTCGGGCTCACAAATGCCCCGGCGGTGTTCATGGATATGATGAACAGGGTATTCAAACCCTTCCTGGACTTATTCGTAGTGGTCTTCATCGACGATATCCTCATCTACTCCCGTACAGACGAGGAACATGAAGAACATCTGCGCACAGTCCTCCAGACCCTACGGGAACAGAAACTCTACGCCAAACTCAAAAAGTGTGAGTTTTGGCTCCGTGAGGTCGGCTTCTTGGGGCACGTAATCTCGGCGGCTGGAGTCGCAGTGGATCCGAAGAAGATAGATTCGGTGACGGACTGGCCCCAACCGACGACGGTGACGGAGATTCGAAGCTTCCTGGGATTAGCCGGGTATTACCGGCGCTTCGTGGAGGGTTTCTCCAAGATAGCCACCCCCTTAAACCGTTTGACTAGAAAGGGGGAAAAGTTCATCTGGACGGACAAATGTCAGAAGAGCTTCGAGGAGCTCAAGGATAGATTGACGCGAGCCTCGATTCTCGCCTTGCCAGAACCAGGGGAGGATTATGAGGTGTATTGCGATGCGTCGCGAAACGGAATGGGTGGAGTACTCATGCAACGGGGAAAGGTTATAGCCTATGCGTCAAGGCAGCTCAAGGAGTACGAGCGGAATTACCCCGTGCACGATTTGGAACTCGCAGCGGTGGTGTTGTCCTCAAGCTTTGGAGACACTACCTGTATGGGGCGACTGCAATGTGTACTCAGATCATAAAAGTCTTAAGTACCTTTTCACCCAAAAGGAGTTAAATTTACGACAAAGACGGTGGCTCGAGCTACTGAAGGATTACGATTTAACGATCCACTACCACCCGGGAAAGGCAAACGTGGTGGCCGACGCCCTGAGCCACAAGGGGCAGGCCGAGGAGGCAGGTGTAAGTGCCATCACCCAGCAAGATAGTCTGATTGTGGAATTTTCGTGATTGAGACTAGAAGTAGTACCGGCAGGTACAGTCACACAACTTCTGACACTGGTGGTCAGACCTACCTTGCTGGACAAAATTCTCGAAGGGCAGTCGACTGATGACCAACTCCAGCTGGTGCGAAGTAGAATAACCGCCGACCAGGAAGGTGATTTCACAGTAAACTCCGACGGCACGATACGATTTCGGGGACGACTCTGCGTGCCGAATCTACCGGAACTCAAAGAGGAAATCCTGCGAGAGGCGCATACTGCCCTATATGCAGTGCACCCCGGGGGAACGAAGATGTACAAGGACGTCAAACAGACCTTCTGGTGGCCCAAGATGAAGGAAGACGTGACCCGATTTGTGGCACACTGCCTGGTGTGCCAACAGGTGAAGGCCGAGCATCAGCGCCCGGCAGGAAAATTGCAACCTTTACCGGTGCCCGAGTGGAAGTGGGACATGATTACCATGGATTTTGTGACCGGATTCCTGAGATCGCCACAGGGACACGATGCAATATGGATGATTGTGGACCGTTTGACGAAATCGGCCCACTTTCTGCCCATACACACGACGTGGACGCGGGAACGACTGGCACAAACTTACATCAACGAGATAGTAAGGTTGCATGGGGTGCCGATGTAGTGACCCGACCCTTCGGGGTATTTTTAACTCACATGTAATTACTTAGGCCTTAAGTGAAATAAAATTATTTAATTTCTAAAAATTGGCCGATGGGTGGTGCTGGTTTTTTTCTGCGATAGGGCGCGGAAAATGATGACCGACGGTGCGATCGGATCTGAAATCCGATGTCGGGATCTCCCGGAACGGGATCCTTAGTGACGCGGTGATTAGTCATGCATCGGAATCCGTGCAGAATATCTTGCACCCGTTGGAGATAATGTGGGTTATCTCGTAGGGGATAATTAATTAATTAATTAATTAATTATCCGATGACGGAAATTAGAATTCTCTTACGTACGAATTAAAGGAGGAAATTAATTAAATAATTAAATAATAGGGATTATATAAGTAATCCCGGTTATTGGAAGAAAAACCCTAATTTAAATTACCGCCTCCTCAAACCCTCCTCTTTCGTGCGTGCCGAAAACCAAACGAAATCCTAGTTAGAAAAGAAAGAGGAAAACCCTAACCGGAAGAGAAAAGAGGAAAAAAAGGAGGAAGCGGAGGAACCCGATCGCCCCGATTCACGTGCCGGAGATCGGAGAACGAGACGCCATCGTCTACGGGGAGCGGATCCGGGTCTCCAACGCCGAAAGGAAACAAGATCGGTTCTTTAATTCCGATAAATTAAGGTTAGTGAACATCGTTGCGGTTGTTAAATTAATCGGGGGTTTTTCGTGTCCTTGTAAGGTGATTTTAATCGGAACATCGATCGCGGATTTTCGTCGGGTTTTGACCCATGTTTTATTCTCGTTCTTGACCGAGTGTGATCGAGGATTTTTTATCGGATTTTAATTGGTGGTTTTTTAATCGGTTTCTTGTTATCGGACCTCCGATCGACGTTTTGGTTGTTCGTCGATCGTTGGTTTAGTCATTAGAATTATCGTGTATTTTTTGGGAATTTTTGGGGATGTTTCGTTGGAACATAGTGGGTTAACGGGAGGCCGCCGCCGCCGTTGTTAAACGGGAGGCCGCCGCCGTCGTTGCCATGGTCGCGGGGTCTTCGCCGGAGTCGCACGGGAGCGAAAACGGAGAAGAAATCACGAAACGGGAGCGAAAACAGCGAAGAAAACCGCGAAATTAGGGTTTACTGTGCTTGTCCGTACAGCGCGGTCCACGGGTCCAGGCGTGCACCCGGTGCACGCCCGCAGCGTCGGAAGCACCAGACTCGGTGCACGGTTTCGTGCACCGGCCCGGCCCAAGGCGCGCGGTGCACGCCTCATGCGTGCACCCGGCGCACGCGCTTGCGGCCGAAGAGCAAGGACCCGGTGCACGCTCGGGTCGTGCACCGGCCCGGCCCGAGATGCGCGGTGCACGCCTCCTGCGTGCACCCGGCGCATGCCGCCGCCTGCCTGACGCCGTGAACCCGGTGCACGGTTGCCCCCGTGCACCAACCGACAGCCCGAAGTTCATTTGCTCCGTTTTTGCCCGTTTTTCCACCGTTTTGAGCGCCGTTTTCGCCGTTGGGATCGTTATTTCCGTGGCTTTCTTGGCATGGCCACTTGGGATCTTCTTGGTCACTATTTTATTATGTTGGGTGTCGATTTCGCCGACGCTCCGCGCCTCGACGAAATTGTCGGGGGCGCGCCGTCGGGTCTTTTTCTCATCTTTTCGCCGCCAGGGGTCTTCTTGGTTTAACCATTGATTTCCCGAGTTGACTACCGGTTGAGGGTTGAGATTTGCTGGATTTTCGTTAGCGGTTTTGGGTTCTGGTTTTCGGCGAACCGGACGGTGTTGGACTTTTCCGTCAAAAAGAGTAAATTGGGTCTTTTGTTTTGGGATGTTAGTACACGTTTGTGACTATAGTTATCCTTGCGGACTTTCTTTAGGTCCAGGTGCGCAGCGGGGGTGCGCGAAGGATTCAGGTGTTCCGATTTCTCTTCAACAAGGTGGGTACTGTTGCTATAAGTGCAACAAGTGCTGTAAGTGCATCTATCGTCATTAAAAGTGCTCTCAATTTATCTAACAAAGTAGATGGACAGTTTAACCTTTCGCATAATTGTATTTTTATCTAACAATTAAAGCGGCTGCGGTCGCGGTGCTCACTACACGCCGATCTCGGCAAATCCGGTTTCGGATGTTGCACGTACACCGGCGGATTGGCCTCCGCATAGGTGTACTTTTCCGGAAAAGTGATCTTTTTGACCCGTGTGCCCCACGAAAGTATAGGTGCGAGTGGGGACCTCTTCGCGCCAGCTGAAGGTGACGCACCAGCACCGTGAAGAGGTAAAAGCATCAATGGTGATTGCGCACGAGGGGAGACTTCAGTCTCTCCGACAGGTACTCTGGGGTTGGTGCCCAACTTAATTGATAAATCTGGGGTCGGTGCCCAGCTAAATTATGTACAGGGTTTTAGCGAAAGGTTTCGGTGTAATCGGTTTGTTTCACTTCTTTGTTCTCATTAGACATCTACTTTGTTTGTCACTGACTTTACCCACTCCGTGACAGGTGCTACTAGGTGCGTTAGCCGGGACGGCGGTGAGACTGCGTCGTGAGGACCGTAGTCAGGACACTTGGTTTCCATCTCATTTTCCTTTCTACTTTAAATAGTCTTTTGCTTGTGGATTACTTTAGTTGTGGACATGTATTAGTTAGCTCTGTGGATGAGGTGTACCTTTATGCTTTTGATATTTTTAGTGGTGTTTTCTTACGCGGAGCGTTTTCACGATGAACTGATTGATTGCGAAAATGTTTTCTCAAAACGAAGTGCCGTGTGGGCACAGGTTTTACAAACGCTGGGTTTTATCCTTTCCAAACGTTGACGCCGCTTTATAAACTTGTTTGTTTGGTGATGTATGTCTACTGTATGGTTGAGGGTTGATGTTTGATGCTGTAAATGAATCGTATGTTGTAAATGAGATGCCGTGCATATACAAAGGAGACTCTGTCCGTGGGCAGAGAGAATTTGTGTATGTGGCGGTCTGGCACGCACCGGGGATGAGGTTAAGTTACTTTGTTAAGAAAAAAAAAAAAGGGACACGCATTTTCCGCTTTGATTTACTCAAAAACCCCCGGGGGCGTGACAGCCGACATCCATCACGTCGGACAGGGACACACGATTTGTGTCAAACTTTTGGCAAAGCCTGCAGCGAGCAATGGGAACCAAGTTGCACTTCAGTACGGCCTTTCACCCGCAGACCGATGGACAATCAGAGCGGGTGATACAGATTGTGGAGGACATGCTTCGAGCATGCGTTTTGGACTTGGGCGAAGGGTGGGCACGGTGTTTGCCCCTAGTGGAATTTGCCTACAATAACAGTTACCAGGCCAGCATCCAGATGGCACCATACGAGGCCCTGTACGGGCGCCGCTGTCGGTCTCCAATATGCTGGGACGACTTGGGTGAGCGTAAGTTTCTGGGCCCGGATTTGGTGGAGGAGACCGAAGCAAAGGTGCGATTGATTAGGCAAAGGCTACTGACCGCCCAGAGCAGACAGAAAAGCTACGCGGACAACAGACGCCGAGACTTAGAGTTCATGGTGGGTGAGCATGTGTTACTCTGAGTTTCGCCCTCCAAGGGGAACCGACGTTTCGGCATAAAGGGAAAGCTAAGCCCGAGGTACGTGGGACCGTTCGAGATGCTAGAACGCGTAGGACCGGTGGCGTACCGATTAGCCTTGCCGCCGAACCTCGAACGAGTCCACAACGTGTTCCATGTCTCAATGCTCCGGAAGTACCTAGCTGACCCCTCACATGCCTTGGATGCCTCCACCATCGAGTTGCGAGAGGATTTAAGCGTCGAGGAGACGCCGGTGCGGATTTTGGCAAGAGAGGACAAGAAGTTGCGTAAACGAACTATCCCCTATGTAAAGGTTCAGTGGAGCAACCACGAAGAGCGCGAGGCTGTAAAGTACCGAATTTTCGGCACATAAATAAATGTAAATAAAGGTGGTATGGAATACTAGTGTTATGAAAGTTGGGGAAATAAGGAACATTTGGACGCGAGTTGGGCCCAATTTTGGGTTAAAATGGAGACATTTAAAAATTTATTTGAGAAAGGGGGGCCCAGATTTTTAGTGGAAAATTCACAGTCTCGGAAAATTCCGAGAAAATTACAGGAGCTCCGTAAATGTGTTTTAAGACCACAGAAAAAGTTTCGCGTTGATCGGATACCCGATAGTGAAAATGGGCTCCGCCAACAGTGTCGAAAAATTCTGAGAAAATTTGGGGAGCTTCGTAATTATGTTTTAAGATCACAGTAAAAATTTCGGGTTGATAGGATATCCGGATTGCGAGAACGGGGTCCGCCAGCGATTCTGGACACAGTGGGGCTTTGGTGGCCCAGAAATGGCCCAAACTGGAAATTTAACACGCCCCGAGTCCGCCAATTTGTACGGTTCGGGCACGCCAACAGACCCGCCAATCGGGTAAGACCTTTTCCTACCCGAAAGGAACGGTAATATCCATAATAACACAACCAGTCGTCAATCCACGACCCAAACGCTCTATCAACTCTGGCCACACTAGGCAAAGGCTAACACGCCACCTAATCAGCTCTCTCTGGCTAAATGATAGCTGTGCTCCATGAGCACCAAACGGTTGGGCGTCCTACGCCCCCAAGCTAACTTACAAAGTCCAGTGTTAAGCAACTTGCTTGAGCACCCCAACGGCTCTTGTGTAACTCTCCCAACTGGGTCGAGGCACCACAATAACTGTTTCACCAACTCTGGTGATTAACATGCAAACCCTGTGGTGGCAACCCTTGCCATTATGCCGATCCCTCAGACCGGCGCCACAAAACTTCCGCTTACATGCGAGGTTTTCGCATCCTGAAGCCTATTCTAGGCCTCACCAACACTACTACGTGCAACCTAGCCACAATCAACACGCCAGACGGTCACTACCGTCATCAGGGCGAACTCACGCCGCCAGGCCCGTAAATCTTCCTTGCCCTAACCCTTAGGGCACAGCAACTTGGCTCTCGCGACATAGCGATCACCATTTACCTCGCGAGTCGGTCACTCACTGGACCTACTAACCATACTTTGACAGCAACCTAGCTGACACAAGCGTAAAACACCCTATGCTGAAGGTGTTGGCCGCGCCGACAAAAGTTGGGCGGCCGCTGCCATTCCCTTTACTGTCGCCCCTACAGGCGGCGACGCCGTATACTCATACGTTGTTTGTGCAGCCTCAGCTTGCTGCGCTAACAGCCACTGGAGCCTATCTATCTGCTCCGACTGTCATGCTGACGCTACTCCTAGGCGTCGAAACCTGTCTTCCTGTCGGCGGAAAATTTTCGCCGACGGCAAGAAGTCTGACCTACTGTTGGACCACTCCAACAAGTGCGGTCACCTGCTATCGCAACTCGTATACCACATTTGACCTAGAGCCCTCTCGTGACTCGAGTCAAAACAGGTGCGTCTCCCTACGTGGTATCATCACTATTATGCATACCACACGGAATAACTAGCCCAATTTAACCATTGAGCAACGCGCAGTTCCATATACCGACAAAAAGACTCGTCGACCCAATCATGCGAAAGTATAAGAGGGTACTCCTTTTCATCTCCCACATTACGTTGTCGGCCGCCAACGTAATATCTGAAGAATGAAAGCTCGTCGCCCTCGATCAGTCCCAATATCCTTTTTGGGAACAACAATAACCAATCAAATACTTTCGCCTAATAATCCACACACTCTCTCGTGCTAATCCCTAGGGTCTCCCTAAGGTTCACTAACCACCTAGGACTATTCCTAGGCTCTGATACCACTCTAATCTGTCACATCAACGCCACACTTAGGCGTTGGAATCAGCCTTCCTGTCGGCGGGAAATTTTCGCCTATCGGCAAGAAGATTCCGTATGCTACTGGACCACACTAATAAGTCCACCATAAAAATCTGCATACTAATAGATAAATGCCCACATACACTATCCCCTTCATATAAACACCCCACAACTCAACTAAAATCACTTGCTCACATAAGCAATTTACATAAGTCCAACTATACTCCACAACCCCCTCAAACATAACTATCACGCAAATGTCCAAAACCAAAGCTCTCTCTATACTCATCCATATCCAACAAGCAGCACACACACACTCCGAACGTCCACAGCCACTAGAAGTCCCCCACCACAACACTTACACACTTAGCTTCAACACAATTTAAATATTAGCTCCCGTAAGGTGAAACACATAATCACCAACACCCTGTAGCCCCCACAACACACATGCACCAAAGATCCAACAATTAAAAGCTCCAAAGGCACTCTAATAATTAAAATTCACTTAACCAAAATATCTCAAAACTCCTCTTGCACCCTACAGGTTCACACCACCCAATTACAATATGTAAGTTCATCACCATTTAATTAAAACACCCACACTCTACATGTAGCTTCAACTCCCACCACAAGCTCCACAGCCAACTCAAAATTTCAACTCCCCCGCATGCACACATCTATTCCTCTATCTCTGGCAACCAACAGTTGCCCTTATTCCATCTGAATCCACCTACGCAAGCAATCATAATCATGATCAACCTAACGCCTCTAACAGGCTACTATCATGCTTCGAATCGAAAAGCAAAGGAGCAAGGGGAGAGGTCACCCAATTTCGGCAGAATTCCCCACCTTGTAGCGTCCCCAATTGCTTGTAGACACTTGCAATTGGTCTCCGCGCGATCACACTTGTTTCCTCGAGCTTGCACGCAAATCGGCGCATTTCCCTCGGGTCCGCACGCGAAACGGTGCACGACCAACAAACCTGCACGCAAAATGGTGCACGTCAGTAAAACCACATACTCAGGACAAACTTCACACTTGCCTCCTCTATTACACTCTCAAAGACAAACCACAGCACACCTAAAGCTCCATATGCTCACAACACTCAAGTTCCAACACCAACACTTAAGTTCCCTTAACAATTAAAACTAAAGTGTAACTAATCACAAATGCTCTCACATAACTCTAAAGCTCCAAGAAAAACCCACACATTCACCACCAGCACAATCACACCTTACTCCACATACTTATTACACTTACAAAAATCCACAGCATATTCACTTACCATAACATCCTTTATTGTGCTTACAAAAACATCCTCAGCATACCCACTTCACACAACATCCATAATACACTTACAAAAAAAAAGAACCACAATTAAACACCGCGTGCCGCGCACTCGATCCGGGCTCCGCACGGCTCCTCGCCGAAAAAACAAATACTGCGATGTCGGCGTCCTGTGAGAGAAAAGAGAAAAACCGCAAGATTTTAGTCAACCCACACGATTGCCGGCGCAAAACAAGACCAAACGCAAAAACCCCCGCGTGCCGACGCGAGTCGCAAGCCGCCGCCGACCAACGGCGCACTGCACGGCTGCAGCCCGCGCTGCAGGCGCACCCGACGCTTGCCGCCTGCCGCGCGACAGCCGCGAGCCTCCATGCGCAGTCCTGGCTCGAGACACCCGCGCAGCGCGAGGGCCTGCTGCGCGGAGCAAGGGCCTGCCGCGCACTCCTCAGCGCACAAGCGTGCGCTGCGCGACGCCCAGCCGCGCACTGCGCAGCGCACAAGCACGCGCTGCGCGGCGCCCAACCGCGCACTGCGCGGTCCTGCTGCGCACTGTAGCGCAGCCGCCAGTGCCAGCCGCGCGTGTGCCCTTGTGCGCACGCGCGGCTCCCACGCCGCAGCCACCATAGCTCACGGAACCATGGACAAGCAGTCCCGAGCTGCACCCAAGACACCAAAAACACAAACAAAACCCCCAAAAGAGAAGCAGCTACCAACCTCTTGAGGCCCGTCGCGCGCGCTCCGCTCGGCCCACACGGCTTCTAGGAGGAAGTCCACCATCAACCTCTTACCCAAGTCTTCTTTTCTCCATCTTCCTCCTTCCTCTATCATCTTCTACTTCTTCTTTTCTTCTTCTTTCTCCCATTCCTCCATTCTCTCTTTTCCTCTGTTTTCTACTAACTCCTCTATTTTGCAGAGAGAGGAAGAAGGTGAGGTGGCCTCTCTAATTAGCTACGGCTAATTAAGGGGTGGGTGGGGGGTGGTTGGGTGCATTAAATGCACCCAAGGAACATATCCCAACACCCACATTTAAAGTTAAAATCCGTTTTCGTCCCGTTTTCTGTCCATTTTTCGTCCGTTTCCGTCCAAATTTGACAGGCAGCTTCGTCTCAGCCTAATTAACCACAGAAAATTTTAAATTTCCAGTTTGGGCCATTTCTGGGCCACCAAAGCCCCACTGTGTCCAGAATCGCTGGCGGACCCCGTTCTCGCAATCCGGATATCCTATCAACCCGAAATTTTTACTGTGATCTTAAAACATAATTACGAAGCTCCCCAAATTTTCTCAGAATTTTTCGACACTGTTGGCGGAGCCCATTTTCACTATCGGGTATCCGATCAACGCGAAACTTTTTCTGTGGTCTTAAAACACATTTACGGAGCTCCCGTAATTTTCTCGGAATTTTCCGAGACTGTGAATTTTTCACTAAAAATCTGGGCCCCCCTTTCTCAAATAAATTTTTAAATGTCTCCATTTTAACCCAAAATTGGGCCCAACTCGCGTCCAAATGTTCCTTATTTCCCCAACTTTCATAACACTAGTATTCCATACCACCTTTATTTACATTTATTTATGTGCCGAAAATTCGGTACTTTACAGAGGCGACATGGGAACTGGAATCGAAAATGAGGGAATGTTTTTCCGAATTGTTTAGTGAGGTTTGTACTTAAGTTTCGGGACGAAACTTTTTATAAAGTGTGAGTGGTGTAGTGATCCGGCCCTTAGGGGTATTTTTGACTCACATGTAATTATTTAAGCCTTTAAGTGAAATAAAATTATTTAATTTTCAAAAGTCGGCCGGTGCGGGGTGCGTGTATTTTTCTGGCAAAGGGCCCGAAAAATGTAGACCGACGGTGCGATCGGATCGGGAATCCAATGTACGGATCTCCCGTAATGGGGTTTCTAAGATCACGATGACTTTAGGCGCGCATCGGAATTCGTGTAAAATATCCGACACACTTTTTGAGGAAGTTTGGATAATCTGGGTAATTAATTAATTAAGAAATTAATTAATCGGTGACGATAAATAAAATTGGGAATTTATTTCCCATGATTATTTAATTAAGGGGATTAAATAATCGGTGACCAGGATTTAAAAGGTGGGGATTTTATCTCGTAAATTAGATATTTAATTTTAAGAAATAAAAAACCGGATATTTGTGGGTTTCCTTTCTGCGTACGTACGAATTAAGGAAATAATCAAATAATAGGGATTATATAAGTGATCCCGTTTATCGGAGGGAAAGAAAAGGAAAAATAAAAACCCTAGCCGGTGAGGAGAGAAAGAAAGAGAAAAGAGAAAAGACGGAACCCTAGCCGGAAGAAAGGAAAAGGAGAAAGAGAAAGAGCCCGATCTTTCCGGACATCGAACCGAAGGCAAGAACGCGACCGGGCGACCTCCCCGTCGATCTTCGGTTAGTAATATAATTTTTATAAATTTTTCGGGATTTTTCCGTCGTTCTTTTGTTGGGGTTTTTGGTCTTCTCCGTCGTCTCCGTCACCGTCGCCGTCATCGTCGTCAAGTTAGGGCGCGGAACGGACGGCAGAGACGCGCGGTGCCGCTAGGGCATCGCGCGGGGGAGTGCCGCGGACGGCAGGTCGCCGCCGCAAGCGGCGACGGAACCGCGCGGGCACCGTGCGGGCGCCGCGCGGCCGCCGCGCGAACGACACCGCGCGGCCGCCGCGAGGGCGGCACCCGCGCGGGCCCGCAACCGCGCGGGCACGGCGCGGGCGGCACCCGCGCGGGCCCGCAACCGCGCGGGCACCGCGCGGCTGCCGCGCGGGCGGCACTCGCGCGGGCCCGCAACCGCGCGGGCGCCGTGCGGGGCACCCGCGCGGGCACCGCGCGGGCAACCCCGCGCGGGCCCGCACCCGCGCGGGCGCCGCGCGGGGCACCGCGCGGGGCACCCGCGCGGGCGCCGCGCGGGGCACCGCGCGGGGCACCGCGCGGGCGCCGTGCGGGCAACCCCGCGCGGGCGCCGCGCGGGCCCGCACCCTCGCGGGCGCCGCGCGGGGCGCTGCGCGGGCACCGCACGGGCGCCGCGCGGGGCGCCGCGCGGGCACCGCACGGGCGCCGCGAGGGGCCGCACCCGCGCGGGCGCCGCACGGGCGTCGCACGGGCAGCACCCGCGCGGTCGCCGCGCGAGGCGCCGCGCCGCGTGGGCGCCGCCCGCGGAGACACGCCGCGCGGTTCCGAGCCGCGCGGGGCTCCGGCGGGCGGCGACGGCGGCGCGTGGTTCCGGTTTTCAGCAACCCGGATGGTGTTGGACTTTTCCGTCAAAAAGAGTAAGTTGGGTTTTTCGTTTTGGGATGTTAGTACACGTTTTTGACTATAGTTATCCTTGCGGACTTTCTTTAGGTCCAGGTGCGCAGCGGGAGTGCGCGAAGGATTCAGGTGTTCCGATTTCTCTTCAACAAGGTGGGTACGGTTGCTATAAGTGCAACAAGTGCAGTAAGTGCATCTATCATCATTAAAATGCTCTCAATTTGCCTAACAAAGTAGATGGATAGTTTAACCTTTCGCATAAATGTATTTTATCTAACAACTGAAGCGGCTGCGGTCGCGGTGCTCACTACACGTCGATCTCGGCAAATCCGGTTTCAGATGCTGCACGTACACAGGCGGATTGGCCTCCGCATGGGTGTACTTTTCCGGAAGAGTGGTCTTTTTGACCCGTGTGCCTCACAAAGGAGTGGGAGCCGTGAGGACCTCTTCGCGCCAGCTGAAAATAGCACACCAGCACCGTGAAGAGGTTAAAAGCATCAAAAAGGTGATTGCGCACGAGGGGAGACTTTAGTCTCTCCGACAGGTACTCTGGGGTTGGTGCCCAACTTAATTGATAAATCTGGGGTTGGTGCCCAGCTTAATTATGTACAGGGTTTTAGCGAAAGGTTTCGGTGTAATCGGTTTGTTCTTCCTTCCTTGTTGTTATTTAGACATCTACTTTGTTTGTCACTGACTTTACCCACTCCGTGACAGGTGTTAGTAGGTGCGTTAGCCGGGACGGCGGTGAGACTGCGTCGCGAGGACCGTAGTCAGGATACTTGGTTTCTATCTCATTTTCCTTTATGCTTTAAATAGTTAATTTGCTTGTGGATTACTTTAGTTGTGGACATATATTAGTTAGCTCTGTGGATGAGATGTACTTTTACGTTTTGGATGCTTTTAGTGATGTCTTCATACGCGGCACGTTTTCATGAAAGTCCAAATGTTTTCGAAAAGGTTTTCTCAAAAGGAAGTGCCGTGTGGGCACGGGTTTTGCAACCGCTGGTTTTATCCTTTCCAAACGTTGACGCCGCTTTAATAACTTGCTTAAAAAAAAAATAAGGTGTCGAGTGGACACCGGTCTTTTAAAACATTAGTTAAATTAATTTACTTTCATTGGTGATGTATGTCTACTGTATGGTTGATGGTGTTGGTTTTTAAGTGTCACGCCCCGGGGGTAACCAGAACCCGGGCCCGCCAACAGATCCGCCGTGTACACAGGATTTCCTATGTACACGAAGCGCTGGTAACCTGCTCAGATAGATAATATACAGTAGAAGAGCATAAACAGAGCTGAACTAATAGAACTAACAGTAATCTCAGACTGAAATAAACTGTAAACTGAAATAAAAGTACAATATACTCCCAGCTCACCATAAATAATACAACCAGCTGGCCACAGCCAGACCCAAAAGTAAACTAATAAAGTCTGAGATACAAAAGGGGAGTACAGTAATAGTCTAGCTAAACTCTCGCTCGGGGTAGACGATCTAGCTAGTCGGCGATCCTCTTACCTCGATCTGCCGCTGAAGGCCCAGCAGCTCCCACAGTCGACTCTGCAAAACAAAGGGGAAAAAGAACAAGAAACAACAATGGGGGTGAGAACTACTAGATAAACCAGTAGCCTCCCCTAGTGGGTAAAAACCTCTGATGCTGACGCACCCACTAGGAATAAAGAGGCAAAAAGGAAAGAACAGTGGTATGCAATAAAGACTGCTGAAAAGAAACTACCACTACTATGCCTCTAAATGCAGTGCCACAAGATAACTGTATAGATGCAACTATAAAGCTGACTGCCCAAAGAAAACCCAATCAGAGGGCCAGGAAATACTGGCACTGCCTGCTCTGTCATCACTCACAACTCACCAACTGACCGGCACCCATCACGGTCTAAAAGCCTACTCCGGAGTGGCACTCGAGGGGAGCGACCCACACGAGTAAAGTATCTCTGTATCAATCATCTCTGTAACCGATGTCTCATAATAGCAGGACTGGATCATGACCATGATCAAAGTGGGAATACTCCATCCACTAATGCAACCCCGATCCCCAATCTGGTGTGATAATAACACCCGGTCAACCGCCCAAAATCCGCGGCTACCGCTGAACCCATAGACCCCAATCTGATAAAGTAAAAACATCTGGTCAACCGCCTATCATCCGCGGTTGCCACTATGCCCCACAATCCCCTAAGACAATCCCAACTGTCCCAAACTCAAGGTTCAGACACCACTATCTCAAAATCCCGATCAGACCCGAGCAACATGCATCGATAGAGAAGAATAACAATAACACATGTTTTCTCCTAAGTCAAGTCCCATAATATAGTGCTGCAGTAAGATAGTGGCCTAACTAGATGTCCAATGAGCATGCAAGTGTTCTCTTTTAAAAACATTTAGAAAGGAGCTAAGTTTCATGGGAAGAACAATTTTAGAACTATTTTAAAAATATTGTTGGGTTACCAATTTGCATGCGGTTCACGATATAGCAATTGTCCAATTTTCTTGTCCCAGATATTTCACATAGAAGCTACTAAATTAATTCAGGGGTCAAATACAATAGGTTTATATATCACAAGTTATCTATCACATGCATAGTTGGGAAACTCTTTTATTCCTAGTGTGCAGGTCAACAAAGAGGGCAACGCAACCACCCACCTCGAAAAGCGTGTACAATGTACCCAGAAAATATCCGCTGTCCTCTAAACACACCGTCAGCTGCAACAATGTCCTACAACATCACATAAGTGTACACGGTGTAAAAATTACAAGTTCCAAACACACATTTGCTGTTTTAAAAATCAGCACGCAAAACGAGGAATTATCACCTCTGTCCCGAGCTCCTAAAATCCCAGAAAAATCACGGTTGCGTTCCTCGCGAAAAATCGCCCAAAATCGACTCTTGAATCGCCTCGATCCGATATTCCTACGCTGAGAAACAAATCGTCGAAGTTGCCGCTGTCCAAAAATCCAAACAGCAAAATGGGGTGTCAAATCACCTCGGGAATCGTGCCAAAGAATCTGAATCTGGAGAAACCATCAACACGAAAAACGAAGCCCTACCTCTTAGGAACACACTGGCGAAGAAATCGTCGAAATCGGACTCCTGTACTGCGCAGGGGACTCCTCGGACTGAAATGCGACGATAACGGGCCGAAATGGGGGAAAACCGAGGCACGCTGTAAAATCTGAAACGCCGCTGTCGATCCTCCCAAAAATCTGGGAACGCACCACGAGGTAGAAAAATATGAGAGGAAAAACTTCTCTTCACAGACCTCTCCCTGGTTCTCTCTCTTTCTCTCGGAAAAAGCCCAAGAAGAGGGGGAGGGGGCCTATTTATAGGCCCAGCCAACATTTGGGAAAATGACCCCTGTGTCCCCACTTTCGGGCGCAGGGGTCACTTTCGGGCTGCTACAGTGCAGCCCGGCCCAGCAAGATTCGGGCGGCTACAGTGCGGCCCAGCCCAACCCGGGCCGCACACGGAATCCCAGCCCGTCCGACCGCTCGTCCAACCCGGCCCAGGGCCGGCCACGCGTCCGCCAACCAGGCGGCAGCCGTGCGGGCCCAGCGGGGACGCGCCACGCGTCCCCTGCGGGGCGGCGGGGTGGGTGGCGCCCGCCAATGGCGGGGCGCCACGTGGCCCCCGCTTTCCCGCCCGACACGGCCGCCGGCGGCCCCCTGCGCGCCGCCTGCACGCCTGCGGCGCGTGCGCGTACGGCCGCAGGCGCGCGCCTGCGGGTGCGCCGCGCGCACGTGCACCCGCCAACCCGGGGCCGCCACGTGGCGCGCCCCGGTGCACCGTGCACCGCGCCGCTGCCCCAGCTTGCCCGACCTGCCCGCGCTGCCCGCGCTTGCTCCATGCGCCGCGCGTGCTGCGCCGGTCCAACGGGAGCCCGCCACGTGGCCCGCCGGTGCACCGTGCACCGGCGGTCCATTCCGTGGACCGAGAGTGGCGCGCCGGCCCAATAAGGAGGCGCCACGTGTCCCCGGCCGGTCCACAGGTCCCCCCATGCACCATTTTGCACAGAAAACTTCCGGGGGTCCGTTTTTGGGCATCCGGACTCCAAATTAAATAAGTAAATAGCCGTTTTCAAGCGTTTTTCCGCGCTGAATCCAAATACGGCCTCCGTTTAGCCTGATTCCATTCCTAAAATTCGGCAAAGGCAGCCGAAGGTCAGGGTTGACCCCAAATCCTCCCTGAGTCCAAACAACACATCCCTTTGACATGTTGGGGCCCAACACACCAACACTAGGTGTTCCACACCCCGAACAGGGGAAAAACACAGGGGAAAAACTGGGACACTACATTAAGGATCCACAAGGATCTAAATAGGTACTATCAAACACCTAGAGGGGGGTGAATAGGTGTAATATTTTAAAAATCAAATCTCAGTGCAAAATAAAAACCAATGCGGAAAATAAAAACAGCACACCGAGATTTACGTGGAAACTCCAATCCAGGAGAAAAACCACGGGATAAACACGCAATAACAATCCACTAAGAAAAGAAGAATAACAAGGTGATTACCGACTCCACGGACTCAAACCCCTCCTTCAAGTTCTTCGGATCTTGCGCTCCACCGATTGCACGTCCACTGCACACGTTCGAATCCACGAACGCCACTCGAATCCACGAGCACACGTTTCGAATCCACGAAACGCCTTCAACACACCGAATCCACGGTGCTACGTCGAATCCACGACGCAAACTCAGCCGATAAAGAAATATAGGCTTCGATGGTGATCCTTTGCTTAGATTATCATTGAAGAACCGTAGAAATAATTTCTAAGCAAAGTCTAGATCAATTCGACAAAAGATAGATCTTGGAAGAACCGTCGAATTGACCTAAAAGAGGCTAAAAAGAAGAAGATAAAAACCTAGCCTCTAGGGTTGCTCTCGAGTGTTTTCGGTATCGGTCATTGTAGTCGAGAAACCCTAAGTATCTATTTATAACCCTTTGAAACGAATTAGAGTCGGTTTAGGAAACTTTTCCCGAGGCAACATTGTGCACCGGTACCAAATATTGTGTTCCGGTACTCAATGGTGTAAAACACAGATTTTTCTATTGTGTTCCGGTACGCGAGTCTGTGTTCCGGTACGCAATACAAATTTCAGAAAATTCTGTGTCGGGTTTGAGGAACTTCAAGTGTGGTTCCGGTACTCAATGTAAAAACTGATTTTTCCAAAATAAACTTTATCCAAAACAAACCAAGTACCGGAATCCAAACTTAAATTAAGTTGTAAGTTAAAACCAAGTTCCTAAAACCAAGTCTAAACCGGTTTTCATTAATTTCTTGTTTCCAATGATTATAAACGAACTTTAATCACCATGATCTATATTTAATCATACCTGGGAGTTGACTTGGGCTCATATTGAATCTTCAATTAGTCTTCGAAGGCTGATTTGACAATTTGATCCCTTTAAGACTCCGACTCAACTCACGGACTTGACTCACGAAATATGCCAACACCAAAAAGTCGTAACAATCTCCCCCTTTGGCAATTTCGTGACAAAACCCAAAAATACATAAAACCGCTCAAGTCACTCATCTTAAACCAAAAAATCGAAATTCAATGTCATCACCAAAACATTGATTTTCTTTGCGTGAAAGATCCAATAAATACAAAATTACATTTGAACCAAACAGTCCTAGAACATACTCTATGACTTAGGACTTGGAGTCTTAAAGTGATGTAATTCCTGCAAAACAAAACTCCAAACAAAATCAAATGTTAGTCGTTAGAAATTAAAATCCTACATTTGATCCGTCTTCCTTTTGGTTCTTTTGTTTTGTGGCTCTTTCAATCTTTTCTTTATCCCCCTATCTTGAGCATTCCAACATGTTCTCCATGTTCTCCACGTTCTCCATGTTCTCCCCCTGACTTGAGCATCTATGTTCTCCCCTGTCTTGAGCATCTATGTTCTCCCCCTTTTTGTCACAAATTGTCAAGCAATCAAAATAGACAAAAAGAAACATACTAGCAGGATACGTTCATAGTTACATGCCCATTAGAGTTCTTGTTCATCATAAAGTGAAAAGAAACTAAAAACCAAAAACAAGAAGGCAAAGAAATCACTCATCCTGATCTGAATCATCATCGTCCTCATGTGATGTTGGTCCATGAGATGTACTCGGTGCAGTTGCTCCAGTGACCACATCGTCGTGTTTGCACCCAAGGATTTCGAATATCTTCTTTAAACCATCCTCGATTTTCTTGAAACCTTGCTCCATCTTTTTCTACAAAGTCTGAAGAGTTACCACTTCTTCTGGTTCAGGAGATTCTTGGCGAGGCGGTGCGCTCGTAGTTGCTTCACTTGCATAGCCCTTTGTGTGTCCAAATGTCTTTAAAGTGCTAACTGACTTGGCTAACGTGATTCCATCGATTGAGCCTAAGCCGTAGTCAAACTTGGTACAAGAAATGTCAACACCGTGGTCTTCCAGAATACGAGTAATCAAGATTGGATACGGTAGAAGGTCACGTTGCCTTGATCCCTCAATGGCATGTACCATTTGCTGCCAAATTAGAAATGGAATGTTGATGTTGATCCCATTTGCACTTTCCGGGTGACCAAGGAAAAAGAGAAGTAGCAATCGATCCCATCGAATCCTTTTGGTCCCCATTGTAGGCAATAAGTTGTAGCAGACGATTAAGGACAAAATGTGATATTCTGGTTTTAGGTCCTTTGATTCAACATATGACCTATTTGTGTGTGTCCCTGACTTGCAAATTGAATCCACAACAGTGTCCCAATGGGTGTCATGCTGGAAATCACCATCTGTGTAGTAAAGACCAGAAGTATCAACAGCTAGCCCAAGGTTTGCCCCAATTACTGCTAGAGTAATGTCAAATTTGACGCCTCTAACTGTTGTTTCAATGATGAAAGCCCCTGTATCATGGTCCTTTTGCAGTATGTTAGCTCTCATATAGAATTCCCTGATGATCTCAACACAAAAACCCATCTTTGGTTGGACTCTGCCAAGTGGTCGAATATGACTTTGTTCCAAAAGCCTCACAAAGTCTGGCACCTCGCGACATAGCTCGTTGAAATTCACGTGACGCTCTCCAATGCATGAACGGTTTGCAAATCTGGCACGGCGTTTTGCACTTACATGCTGTTCACTTTCATCAGCATTAGATCTCCGTTGAGAGCGGTCGCGTATTACCGGTCCGCCGGTACTTCTACGCGGAGGAGAATCCGCACCCTTCTTTTTCCTTGGAGCCATAGGTGCTTTCCCCTTTCCTTGAACCGTTTCTTCTTCATATTCTGAGGAATTTTCAGAATCTGAGCTTGTCGAACCTTCCTCTCGTGATCGTTTAGTAGTCTTCTTCTTTCCAGAACCACGACCACGTCCACTTCCAGTGGCCATTAAGATCACTAGTGCAAGGAGCCATAAAAATGCCATTTCCTACAAACAACACAATGCACTATGATTTGATCTTATAGGAATGCTTAAACATGTCTAAGAAACATTCTAAACATGTCACAATTGATGATTCATCATTTAAAATCCATTTACATCAAAAGCCCTAAAATTTCAATTTTCTCTATGTTAAGAACACATGCAAATGATAGATTCAAGCATATAAGCATGGAAACATGAATCTAATTACATAAAAAGCAACCATTTATGTTCTAAACATGAAATAGGGGTGATTTATACAAGAGATTTCAATTGGAATAAGGATCTACTCAAAAATCCCTAAATAAAACATCAAAACCTAAAAACTAGGGTTTTGAAACAAAAGAAACCAAGATTAATGAAGAAACTTACAAATCAAAGCAACAAATCACTTGATCTTGATGAAAAACCCCTTAGAGATGTTTTAGAGAGAGAGAGGAAGTGTTTTGAAATGGGAGAGATGAATTAAAAACCTTGGAGTTCCGGAATATGAAGAGATCCAGATCGCGTACCGGTACAAGTAGTCGCGTACCGGTACGCAGTGCAAAAACCGAAAATCCTTCGTTCGGGTTGTTACGGCTTTTTGGTGTTGGCATATTTCGTGAGTCAAGTCAGTGAGTTGAGTCGGAGTCTTAAAGGATCAAATTGTCAATCAGCAATCAAAGACTTAGAGAAGATTCAACAAGAGCTCAAGTTGACACTCAGTGTCTTGAGTCTTGAAGATTGAAGATGAAGAATTGTGGATCAGTTACATCAATCTCAAGAAGAAAGTATTCAAAAGGATCAGGTATGTTTAACTAAATATTTTTGGTGATCCGAATACTTTCTTATAGTATAGAAACACTTGGATGAATTTTTAATTGCATAAAAATCAAAAACTGGACATGGGACATGTTCAGGATCCGGATCAGATGATCCAATCCGGATCCCGAAGGGTATTAGTTCATGTGCAAATCCAATCCGGATCCAAGCCTATTCTGATCCGGATCCCGAACATTGGATGTTGCTGAAATTCATGAACGATCCGGATCGGGCCTTGCGATCCGGATCCCGAACCCTTGGATTTCTGGAATCGTCAATCTCGTTACGACGATCCGGATCGCAGTAATCCGATCCGGATCGCCGTCCTGAAAATTTCCAGATAAGGTAGGTTTTTGATTCTTATCTCTTTCCAAAGGTTTCTAAACTATAAATAGACATTTAGGGTTTCTCAAAAACGTGGGAGCTATACCTATGATTTTATAAAACACTTGAGAGCAACCCTAGAGGCTAGGTTTTTATCGTTCTTCTTTATAGCCTCTTTTAGGTCAATTCGATGGTTCTTTCAAGAACATATCTTTTGTCGAATTGATCTAATCTTTGCTTAGAGATTTTTTTCCCATGGATCTTCATTGATAATCTAAGCAAAGGATCACCATCAAAGCCAATATTCTTACCGGCTGAGTTTGCGTCGTGGATTCGACGTGGCATCGTGGATTCGGTGTGCTAAAGGCGTTTCGTGGATTCGAAACGTGTGCTCGTGGATTCGAGTGGCGTTCGTGGATTCGAACGTGTGCAGTGGACGTGCAAACGGTGGAGCGCAAGGTCCGAAGAAATTGAAGGAGGGGTTAAATCCGTGGAGACGGTAATCACCTTGTTATTCTTCTTTTCTTAGTGGATTGTTATTGCGTGGACATCCAACCGGTCAGCGCAAGGTCCGAAGAAGCTGAAGGAGGGGTTGAGTCCGTGGAGTCGGTAATCACCTTGTTATTCTTCTATTCTTAGTGGATTGTTATTGCGTGTTGGTCCCGTGGTTTTTCTCCTGGATTGGAGTTTCCACGTAAATCTCGGTGTGTTGATTTTTATTTTCCGCATTGTTTTTTATTTTTGCACTGAGATTGGTTTTTATAATATTACACCTATTCACCCCCCTCTAGGTGTTTGATAGTACCTATTTAGATCCTTGTGGATCCTAAATAACTCTACAATTGGTATCAGAGCGGGTTTTAGGTTTATCTATCATGTTGGGTGAAAGTGGTAATATTTTTAGACCTCCTCTTTTTGATGGGACCAATTATGCATATTGGAAAATGCGGATGAGAGCTTTTCTCATCTCTATTGATGAGCGGGTATGGCAAACCGTTGAATACGGTTGGGTGCATCCGGTTGAGGAAGTAGGAAATTCTACTACCCCAAAACCTCGCTCTAGATGGTCTAAAGAGGAAATCGAAAGATCTTCTTACAATGGGAAAGGTATGAACGCTCTTTTTAATTCTCTTTCCTCGACTGAATTTTCGAGAATTTCCGCGTGTGAAACCGCGAAGGAAATTTGGGATATTCTCAAAATTACACATGAGGGTACTAATCTTGTAAAAATTCAAAAGCTCCAGATGCTTACAAGTCAATTTGACTCTATTCATATGGAAGAGCATGAATTGTTTACAGATTATTACACTAGACTTCAAGATGTAATTAATACATGTGCTAATTTAGGAGAAAAGATCCCGGAGTCGAAAATTGTAAGAAAGATTCTTCGGACTCTTCCGGAACGGTTTAGGGCAAAGGTTACCGCCATTGAAACCGTTAGTCATCCGGATGAGATGAGTGTAGAGGAATTAGTAGGTGCTTTACAAACTTATGAGATGACTTTTCCTACTAATCAAATTCTTCCAAGTCTTCTTCTAAGCTTACAGGTATTGCATTCAAATCAACAAAGGAAGAAGATAGCGAATCGAGTTCCGACGATGAAATCTCTTTTGCCGATTTTGAAGAACAATTGGCGCGGATCACAAAGAAATTTCGTCGGAAATTTTGGAAGAATCGAACCGATGGATCTTCATCCACGAAACCATCTAAAGGATCATCGGGTTCTAAATCCTCTAAACTCAAAGGCGTTGCAAAACCTTCTAAAGAAAAAGAAAAAGATGATTTCGAAGGGGAAATCCGATGTTATAGATGCAAAGGCTACGGCCATATTTCAACGGATTGTCCTTCTCCGAAATTATATAAAAAGAAGGCTTTGCAAGCGAAAACTTGGGACGATTCTAGTTTCGATGAATCGACCTCAAGTGAAGAGGAAAAAGAAAAATTGTTGCTTTTCATGCCTCTCAAACTCCCTCTTCTAATTTGTGTTTATCATCTTTAGTCACTGACTCTATTCCTTTGATTTTGCATGAAACATCAACATCCGGAGGAGAGTCATCAAGTGAGGGGGAGTCGGACGAAGAAGAACTCGTTGAGGCATACCAACAACTTCTTGCGGAATCAAAGAAGATGGCCAAACTTAACAAGAAGTTGAGGAAGCAACGACTTGAGATTCAAGACGAGAATCATGCTTTAAAGATCAAACTTCATGATCTCGAGGAGGAACGAGAGCTTTTATTGGATAATAATAAAATCCTCCAAGAAAAGATAAATCAATCGGAAATGGTCGTTAATTCCCACATTAACAAGATTGATTTTCTTGAAAAGCAGTTTGAGGATATTCATGTCACCAACCAAGTTTTGACCAAGCAAGTTTATGAACTCAAATCCGACATACAAAGGCTCTCAACCGGTTCCAAGAAACTAGATTGTATGTCCGGATTAGGTCAAACAAGCAAGGTTGGTTTGGGATTTAAAAAGAATCAAACTGTGCATGCTTCAAGTTCCACAAAGAAATTGAAAGGAAGAACTTGTCACCTATGTGGACTTGAAGGACACTTGGTGAAGAATTGCCCGAAAAAGAAAAAGAAAAATACTTCGGCAACTTCATCTACGGAGCGGACTCAACGGAATCAAAAGACACATCAAGTTAAAGGAGTTCACTCAACCCACCAAAGGTCCGAGCCACAACTTCAATCATACAAGTGGATTATTGCGAGGCAAAGACCTAAGGTGGATCAACAGTCAAAGCGGACAACCCCCGGCCACAACGAATCAAGACAACCCAAAATCCAGCGATTTTGGATTCGGAAAGGTGATATCTTTCCTTGTCTTAAGTTCTAATTAGCTTATGACTGTATGTAATGCTTTGATTGGTTTTTCCTTCATATTTTTCTTAATCTTTGCATTACATGTTTTTCAATGCTCTTTGTTTTTATACTTTGTTTTTGAACAAAAGGGTTTTTAACGAACAAGTGCATTGAATAAAAAGGGCTTCACGTTCATTCACTCCAAATTAAGTTTTCTTGGATTATCAACTTGACTCCATATTCATAATCTTGAAGACACTTCATTTAGAGGAGTTGTTTAATTGAGCATTGGTTAAATTGACTTTAATTGCATCCTTTCACGCATTTAGAAATTTATTATGCTTTTGATATCATAATATTTCAATGTTGCAATGATCATTTATGTTAATTAATTCATCTTTTAAGTGATCAAAGTCAATTTCTCTCTCAATGATCTCTTGGTATAGTCATTATCTTATTTGATTGCTTAGTCGAGTATGAATGCGAGATCAATTTTTGGTTGAATACCTTATATATTAAATAATTGATAGCCAATTGAGGGGGAGTCAAAGAAAAGTAAAATGCTCAAAAGATGTGGAAAGAGTTACATCCCAATGAGGAGTGTGAAAACTACCACCACATGGAGAAAAAGAAGAAGAAAAAGATACTCCATGAATGCAAAGCAAATTTCTGTTTTAAAATTGTTGATGAAATGCATATTGAAATACTTGACTCAGTCATATTTCATGGTTGGTATAAGGTGGGATTTTTGATAAAAGATGCTCAAAGAGCCACTCCTTCAACAGATTTTCTAGATATATTATCTAACTTATCGGGGATTTCAAACATCTATTGATCTTTGTATTTCATTTTCTTTACCAAAATTGATGATTTGATAAAGGCATTACTCATAAGATCAGGTTAGATGTAATTGAAGTTGTTCAACTTTAAGAGTTTTAATTTTCATAAATTTTCGTTTCATTTTTGAGTATTTTTGATAGATTTGGTATAATCTATTTCTTGTTGCATGAAACGATGATTTTGTTTAAAGTTGATATGCTAAAGTGCTTACATACTCTTTCTGGTTTTTATTTTTCTAAATTATTCTAATGAAAGAAATTTGGATTGAATGACATCTCTTTGAATTCATTGTTCTTCAAAGCACTTAAATGGATTTCTTGATGGAATACAAATCGGTATTTGAAAAGATGACAAAATCTGGATTTGTTTCAAGAAATTATTTGATTTTTGCTTTCTGGTACCGGTACGCAATCTGCATTTTTGTTATATACCGGAACTGAGCTTTTATCTCTCTTTCTCTATGAACTAATTTCCTTTTGTCTAGTATGTTCACTGTTTGACAATTTGTGACAAAAAGGGAGAGAAGAGAAATGACGGAGATGAGATCATCAAGAGAGGACAAACGAAAATGGAAAAATGGGGGAGAACGGAAAATGATGATCGTATCACAAACGGGGAGAACATAGATGCTCAAGAACATGGAGAACATGGAGAACATGTTAGAGATGCTCAAGATAGGGGGAGACAAAGAAAAATTGAAAGAGCCGAAAAACAAAAGAACCAAAAGGAAAACGGATCAAATGTAGGATTTTAATTTCTAACGACTAACGTTTGATTTTGTTTGGAGTTTTGTTTTGCAGGAATTACATCACTTTAAGACTCCAAGTCCTAAGTCATAGAGTATGTTCTAGGACTGTTTGGTTCAAATGTATTTTGTATTTATTGGATCTTTCACGCAAAGAAAATCAATGTTTTGGTGATGACATTGAATTTCGATTTTTTGGTTTAAGATGAGTGACTTGAGCGTTTTATGTATTTTTGGGTTTTGTCACGAAATTGCCAAAGGGGGAGATTGTTACGGCTTTTTGGTGTTGGCATATTTCGTGAGTCAAGTCAGTGAGTTGAGTCGGAGTCTTAAAGGATCAAATTGTCAATCAGCAATCAAAGACTTAGAGAAGATTCAACAAGAGCTCAAGTTGACACTCAGTGTCTTGAGTCTTGAAGATTGAAGATGAAGAATTGTGGATCAGTTACATCAATCTCAAGAAGAAAGTATTCAAAAGGATCAGGTATGTTTAACTAAATAATTTTGGTGATCCGAATACTTTCTTATAGTGTAGAAACACTTGGATGAATTTTTAATTGCATAAAAATCAAAAACTGGACATGGGACATGTTCAGGATCCGGATCAGATGATCCAATCCGGATCCCGAAGGGTATTAGTTCATGTGCAAATCCAATCCGGATCCAAGCCTATTCTGATCCGGATCCCGAACATTGGATGTTGCTGAAATTCATGAACGATCCGGATCGGGCCTTGCGATCCGGATCCCGAACCCTTGGATTTCTGGAATCGTCAATCTCGTTACGACGATCCGGATCGCAGTAATCCCGATCCGGATCGCCGTCCTGAAAATTTCCAGATAAGGTATGTTTTTGATTCTTATCTCTTTCCAAAGGTTTCTAAACTATAAATAGACATTTAGGGTTTCTCAAAAACGTGGGAGCTATACCGATGATTTTATAAAACACTTGAGAGCAACCCTAGAGGCTAGGTTTTTATCGTTCTTCTTTATAGCCTCTTTTAGGTCAATTCGATGGTTCTTTCAAGAACATATCTTTTGTCGAATTGATCTAATCTTTGCTTAGAGATTTTTTCCCATGGATCTTCATTGATAATCTAAGCAAAGGATCACCATCGAAGCCAATATTCTTACCGGCTGAGTTTGCGTCGTGGATTCGACGTGGCATCGTGGATTCGGTGTGCTAAAGGCGTTTCGTGGATTCGAAACGTGTGCTCGTGGATTCGAGTGGCGTTCGTGGATTCGAACGTGTGCAGTGGACGTGCAAACGGTGGAGCGCAAGGTCCGAAGAAATTGAAGGAGGGGTTAAATCCGTGGAGACGGTAATCACCTTGTTATTCTTCTTTTCTTAGTGGATTGTTATTGCGTGGATATCCAACCGGTCAGCGCAAGGTCCGAAGAAGCTGAAGGAGGGGTTGAGTCCGTGGAGTCGGTAATCACCTTGTTATTCTTCTATTCTTAGTGGATTGTTATTGCGTGTTGGTCCCGTGGTTTTTCTCCTGGATTGGAGTTTCCACGTAAATCTCGGTGTGTTGATTTTTATTTTCCGCATTGTTTTTTATTTTTGCACTGAGATTGGTTTTTATAATATTACACCTATTCACCCCCCTCTAGGTGTTTGATAGTACCTATTTAGATCCTTGTGGATCCTAAATAACTCTACAATTGGTATCAGAGAAGGTTTTAGGTTTATCTATCATGTTGGGTGAAAGTGGTAATATTTTTAGACCTCCTCTTTTTGATGGGACCAATTATGCATATTGGAAAATGCGGATGAGAGCTTTTCTCATCTCTATTGATGAGCGGGTATGGCAAACCGTTGAATACGGTTGGGTGCATCCGGTTGAGGAAGTAGGAAATTCTACTACCCCAAAACCTCGCTCTAGATGGTCTAAAGAGGAAACCGAAAGATCTTCTTACAATGGGAAAGGTATGAACGCTCTTTTTAATTCTCTTTCCTCGACTGAATTTTACAAAATTTCCGCGTGTGAAACCGCGAAGGAAATTTGGGATATTCTCAAAATTACACATGAGGGTACTAATCTTGTAAAAATTCAAAAGCTCCAGATGCTTACAAGTCAATTTGACTCTATTCATATGGAAGAGCATGAATTGTTTACAGATTATTACACTAGACTTCAAGATGTAATTAATACATGTGCTAATTTAGGAGAAAAGATCCCGGAGTCGAAAATTGTAAGAAAGATTCTTCGGACTCTTCCGGAACGGTTTAGGGCAAAGGTTACCGCCATTGAAACCGTTAGTCATCCGGATGAGATGAGTGTAGAGGAATTAGTAGGTGCTTTACAAACTTATGAGATGACTTTTCCTACTAATCAAATTTCTTCCAAGTCTTCTTCTAAGCTTACAGGTATTGCATTCAAATCAACAAAGGAAGAAGATAGCGAATCAAGTTCCGACGATGAAATCTCTTTTGCCGATTTTGAAGAACAATTGGCGCGGATCACAAAGAAATTTCGTCGGAAATTTTGGAAGAATCGAACCGATGGATCTTCATCCACGAAACCATCTAAAGGATCATCGGGTTCTAAATCCTCTAAACTCAAAGGCGTTGCAAAACCTTCTAAAGAAAAAGAAAAAGATGATTTCGAAGGGGAAATCCGATGTTATAGATGCAAAGGCTACGGCCATATTTCAACGGATTGTCCTTCTCCGAAATTATATAAAAAGAAGGCTTTGCAAGCGAAAACTTGGGACGATTCTAGTTTCGATGAATCGACCTCAAGTGAAGAGGAAAAAGAAAAATTTGTTGCTTTTCATGCCTCTCAAACTCCCTCTTCTAATTTGTGTTTATCATCTTTAATCACTGACTCTATTCCTTTAATTTTGCATGAAACATCAACATCCGGAGGAGAGTCATCAAGTGAGGGGGAGTCGGACGAAGAAGAACTCGTTGAGGCATACCAACAACTTCTTGCGGAATCAAAGAAGATGGCCAAACTTAACAAGAAGTTGAGGAAGCAACGACTTGAGATTCAAGACGAGAATCATGCCTTAAAGATCAAACTTCATGATCTCGAGGAGGAACGAGAGCTTTTATTGGATAATAATAAAATCCTCCAAGAAAAGATAAATCAATCGGAAATGGTCGTTAATTCCCACATTAACAAGATTGATTTTCTTGAAAAGCAGTTTGAGGATATTCATGTCACCAACCAAGCTTTGACCAAGCAAGTTCATGAACTTAAATCCGACATACAAAGGCTTTCAACCGGTTCCAAGAAACTAGATTGTATGTCCGGATTAGGTCAAACAAGCAAGGTTGGTTTGGGATTTAAAAAGAATCAAACTGTGCATGCTTCAAGTTCCACAAAGAAATTGAAAGGAAGAACTTGTCACCTATGTGGACTTGAAGGACACTTGGTGAAGTATTGCCCGAAAAAGAAAAAGAAAAATACTTCGGCAACTTCATCTACGGAGCGGACTCAACGGAATCAAAAGACACATCAAGTCAAAGGAGTTCACTCAACCCACCAAAGGTCCGAGCCACAACATCAATCATACAAGTGGATTATTGCGAGGCAAAGACCTAAGGTGGATCAACAGTCAAAGCGGACAACCCCCGGCCACAACGAATCAAGACAACCCAAAATCCAGCGATTTTGGATTCGGAAAGGTGATATCTTTCCTTGTCTTAAGTTCTAAATAGCTTTTGACTGTATGTAATGCTTTGATTGGTTTTCCCTTCATATTTTTCTTAATCTTTGCATTACATGTTTTTCAATGCTCTTTGTTTTTATACTTTGTTTTTGAACAAAAGGGTTTTAACGAACAAGTGCATTGAATAAAAAGGGCTTCACGTTCATTCACTCCAAATTAAGTTTTCTTGGATTATCAACTTGACTCCATATTCATAATCTTGAAGACACTTCATTTAGAGGAGTTGTTTAATTGAGCATTGGTTAAATTGACTTTAATTGCATCCTTTCACGCATTTAGAAATTTATTATGCTTTTGATATCATAATATTTCAATGTTGCAATGATCATTTATGTTAATTAATTCATCTTTTAAGTGATCAAAGTCAATTTCTCTCTCAATGATCTCTTGGTATAGTCATTATCTTATTTGATTGCTTAGTCGAGTATGAATGCGAGATCAATTTTTGGTTGAATACCTTATATATTAAATAATTGATAGCCAATTGAGGGGGAGTCAAAGAAAAGTAAAATGCTCAAAAGATGTGGAAAGAGTTACATCCCAATGAGGAGTGTGAAAACTACCACCACATGGAGAAAAAGAAGAAGAAAAAGATACTCCATGAATGCAAAGCAAATTTTGTTTTAAAATTGTTGATGAAATGCATATTGAAATACTTGACTCAGTCATATTTCATGGTTGGTATAAGGTGGGATTTTTGATAAAAGATGCTCAAAGAGCCACTCCTTCAACAGATTGTCTAGATATATTATCTAACTTATCGGGGATTTCAAACATCTATTGATCTTTGTATTTCATTTTCTTTACCAAAATTGATGATTTGATAAAGGCATTACTCATAAGATCAGGTTAGATGTAATTGAAGTTGTTCAACTTTAAGAGTTTTAATTTTCATAAATTTTCGTTTCATTTTTGAGTATTTTTGATAGATTTGGTATAATCTATTTCTTGTTGCATGAAACGATGACTTTTGTTTAAAGTTGATACGCTAAAGTGCTTACATACTCTTTCTGGTTTTTATTTTTCTAAATTATTCTAATGAAAGAAATTTGGATTGAATGACATCTCTGTGAATTCATTGTTCTTCAAAGCACTTAAATGGATTTCTTGATGGAATACAAATCGGTATTTGAAAAGATTCCAAAATCTGGATTTGTTTCAAGAAATTATTTGATTTTTGCTTTCTGGTACCGGTACGCAATCTGCATTTTTGTTATATACCGGAACTGAGCTTTTATCTCTCTTTCTCTATGAACTAATTTCCTTTTGTCTAGTATGTTCACTGTTTGACAATTTGTGACAAAAAGGGGGAGAAGAGAAATGACGGAGATGAGATCATCAAGAGAGGACAAACGAAAATGGAAAAATGGGGGAGAACGGAAAATGATGATCGTATCACAAAGGGGGAGAACATAGATGCTCAAGAACATGGAGAACATGGAGAACATGTTAGAGATGCTCAAGATAGGGGGAGACAAAGAAAAATTGAAAGAGCCGAAAAACAAAAGAACCAAAAGGAAGACGGATCAAATGTAGGATTTTAATTTCTAACGACTAACGTTTGATTTTGTTTGGAGTTTTGTTTTGCAGGAATTACATCACTTTAAGACTCCAAGTCCTAAGTCATAGAGTATGTTCTAGGACTGTTTGGTTCAAATGTATTTTGTATTTATTGGATCTTTCACGCAAAGAAAATCAATGTTTTGGTGATGACATTGAATTTCGATTTTTTGGTTTAAGATGAGTGACTTGAGCGTTTTATGTATTTTTGGGTTTTGTCACGAAATTGCCAAAGGGGGAGATTGTTACGGCTTTTTGGTGTTGGCATATTTCGTGAGTCAAGTCAGTGAGTTGAGTCGGAGTCTTAAAGGATCAAATTGTCAATCAGCAATCAAAGACTTAGAGAAGATTCAACAAGAGCTCAAGTTGACACTCAGTGTCTTGAGTCTTGAAGATTGAAGATGAAGAATTGTGGATCAGTTACATCAATCTCAAGAAGAAAGTATTCAAAAGGATCAGGTATGTTTAACTAAATAATTTTGGTGATCCGAATACTTTCTTATAGTGTAGAAACACTTGGATGAATTTTTAATTGCATAAAAATCAAAAACTGGACATGGGACATGTTCAGGATCCGGATCAGATGATCCAATCCGGATCCCGAAGGGTATTAGTTCATGTGCAAATCCAATCCGGATCCAAGCCTATTCTGATCCGGATCCCGAACATTGGATGTTGCTGAAATTCATGAACGATCCGGATCGGGCCTTGCGATCCGGATCCCGAACCCTTGGATTTCTGGAATCGTCAATCTCGTTACGACGATCCGGATCGCAGTAATCCCGATCCGGATCGCCGTCCTGAAAATTTCCAGATAAGGTAGTTTTTGATTCTTATCTCTTTCCAAAGGTTTCTAAACTATAAATAGACATTTAGGGTTTCTCAAAAACGTGGGAGCTATACCGATGATTTTATAAAACACTTGAGAGCAACCCTAGAGGCTAGGTTTTTATCGTTCTTCTTTATAGCCTCTTTTAGGTCAATTCGATGGTTCTTTCAAGAACATATCTTCTGTCGAATTGATCTAATCTTTGCTTAGAGATTTTTTCCCATGGATCTTCATTGATAATCTAAGCAAAGGATCACCATCAAAGCCAATATTCTTACCGGCTGAGTTTGCGTCGTGGATTCGACGTGGCATCGTGGATTCGGTGTGCTAAAGGCGTTTCGTGGATTCGAAACGTGTGCTCGTGGATTCGAGTGGCGTTCGTGGATTCGAACGTGTGCAGTGGACGTGCAAACGGTGGAGCGCAAGGTCTGAAGAAATTGAAGGAGGGGTTAAATCCGTGGAGACGGTAATCACCTTGTTATTCTTCTTTTCTTAGGGATTGTTATTGCGTGGATATCCAACCGGTCAGCGCAAGGTCCGAAGAAGCTGAAGGAGGGGTTTGAGTCCGTGGAGTCGGTAATCACCTTGTTATTCTTCTATTCTTAGTGGATTGTTATTGCGTGTTGGTCCCGTGGTTTTTCTCCTGGATTGGAGTTTCCACGTAAATCTCGGTGTGTTGATTTTTATTTTCCGCATTGTTTTTTATTTTTGCACTGAGATTGGTTTTTATAATATTACACCTATTCACCCCCCTCTAGGTGTTTGATAGTACCTATTTAGATCCTGGTGGATCCTAAATAACTCTACACGGGTTCCGGATTGAAACTTCTGATCCGAATCCGCAATTTAGTTCCGGTACTAAACATGGAGTGCCGGTACGTAAGTGAAAAACAGGAATTTTCATGATTCGGGATCCGGATTGGGTTTTTGATCCGGAATTTTGGTTCCGGTACTAAAATTCAAGTACGGGTACACCAGAGCCAGAAAGACAAGAATTTCTTGAAACAAATCCAAATTTTGAAATCTTTTCAAATACCGATTGTATTCCACCAAGAAATCAATTTAAGTGCTTTAAACAACGAATCACACAGATGCCATTCAATCCAATTAATTTCACAAAATTAAAAAGATTTACTCCTAAATCATGAAAAACAAAGATAAAACATTATAAACAGTTTTTCATGTTATATTCATCAAACACAAGTCATCAAAATAATCTTGAGATCCAAACTCTATCAAGATGTAACGGATTTACAAAGATGACTTACGGAGATTTCCAAATGACATCAATCTTGAATTCTACCCTTTCAAATTGAGATAAGCACTAAAATACCTAAGGGTGGCTCTTTGAGCATCTTTTTAATTATCCCACCTTATACCAACCAGGAGATTGTTCAAAATAAGAACTGTGAATTTAAATCTCCGAATGCTTCAACTAAAGATTTTCTCATAAAATATTTTCCAAGCATCCAAAAACATGTGGTAGCTCTTTCCAACATGTGGTGGTAGTTTTCACACTCCTTTCGGATGTAACTCTTTCCACATCTTTGCAATCATTTATTTACCCTTGTAAGAAGGCAATCTCTTACGTAAAAGAATTAAATCCCAAATTTTAGTCTATCGGTTGTCTCACATTTATCACAATGAATTCACACAACCGAGATAGATTAAGCATCTAAAGATCACACATGATTTCTAAAATTTGATGCTTATAACTATCAAAAACTCCTATAATGAAGTATCTTCAAATTATGATTATGGAGTAAAGTTGATAATCCATATAAAATTAATTTGGAGTGAATGAACGTGAAGCCCTTTTTATTCAATGCACTTGTTCAATAAAAACCCTTTTGTTCAAAAACAAAGTATAAAAACAAAAAGCATTGAAAACACATGTAATGCAAAGATTAAGAAAAATATGAAGGGAAAACCAATCAAAGCATTACATACAGTCATAAGCTAATTAGAACTTAAGACAAGGAAAGATATCACCTTTCCGAATCCAAAATCGCTGGATTTTGGGTTGTCTTGATTCGTTGTGGCCGGGGGTTGTCCGCTTTGACTGTTGATCCACCTTAGGTCTTTGCCTCGCAATAATCCACTTGTATGATCGAAGTGTGGCTCGGACCTTTGGTGGGTTGAGTGAACTCCATTGACTTGATGGTCTTTTGATTCCGTTGAGTTCGCTCCGTAGATGAAGTTGCCGAAGGACTCTTCTTTCTCTTTTCGGGCAATTCTTCACCAAATGGTCCTTCAAGTCCAAAAGGTGACACGTTCTTCCTTTTAATTTATTGTGGAACTTGAAACATGCACAGTTTGGTCCTTTTTAAATCCCAAACCAGCCTTGCCTGTTTGACCTAATCCGGACATACAATTAAGTTTCTTGGAACCGGTGGAAAGACTTTGTATGTCGGATTTGAGTTCATGAACTTGCTGGTCAAAGCTTGGTTGGTGACATGATGTCACGCCCCGGGTGTAAACCAGAACCCGGGCCCGTCCACAGATCCGCCGTGCATGCGGTATTTCCCACATACACGAAGCGTCGGTAACCTGCTCAGATAAGAAAAGATAATAAAAGAGCATAATAATCAGAGCTAAAAAAACTACTGTATCTCAGACAGATGCTGGAAGTAAAAGGTACAACAGTAAAATAAAATACAGATGTCTCTCCCAGCTCACTACTATAATACAAACAGCTGGCAGAAGCCAGTCCCAAAAGTAAGTAAGTAAAAACTGTCTGAGAAGTCCTGGTACCCAAAAATCTCCAGCTACACCCTCGGGTGGCTCTCTATCTAGTCCGCAATTCGCTTACCTCGATCAGTTGCTGACGGCCCAGCAACTCCCACTGAGGACTCTGCAAAACAAGGGGAAAGAAAGAGACAAGAAAAACAATGGGGGTAAGTACTACTATAAACAGTAGCCTCCCCTAGTGGGTAAAGCCTCAGCTCAGATATGCCCACCAGGTGATCAGAGGCAAAAAGGGGAAAGGAAAAGAAAGGAGATGCAGATAAATAAAGCAACTGATAAAGTGCTATCCCTAATATGCCTCTATATGACCAACCAATAAGGATGGGAAAAGTGATGCATCAGAATCAAGAAGCCTGTCATAAAGACCCAATCTGACAGCCAGTGAACACTGGCACTGCCTGCTCTGCTGTCGAACTCAAGAAACCAGCATGGTGCCCGGCGCTCACACCGTGGAACTCGAGAAACCAGCATGGTGCCCGGCGCTCACACCTGGAAAGCAGCAAGGTGCCCGGCGCTCACACCGTGGAAAGCCTACTCCGGAGTGGCACTCGAGGGGAGCGACCCACACGAGCAAAGTATCACTGTATCAAGCATCTCTGTAACCACTGTCTCATAATAGCAGGACTGGATCGAGACTCAAAGAAGTGGGAACAACCCTCCACTAAAGTAAGCCCGATCCCCGAACACCCAATCTGATGCAATAGAAACAATCCGGTCAACCACCCAAGATCCGTGGTCGCCGCAACACCCTGACAAACCCAACCTGTCCCAAATCCCCAATACCTGACTACACTGTCCAACATACGCTCGAACCTGAGCGACTAAGCCGCAAGTGCAACAATGAAAGAAGAAAAGAGAAAAAGCATGGTTTCTCCTAAGTCAAGTCCCAAAATAGTGTAGCAGTAAAAGATGACAATAATTATGTGACCAATTTAATCATGCAGTGTTCCAATATTTTGTCCAATTTCCAGAATAATCATTTAGAGAATAAAGCTAGGGTGACAGTCACATATGATTAATCATCAGTTTTGCAGTCCTCAAATATTATCATTTGTCTCTAAGCATACGGTCCAGAACTTAAGCGATTTAAACAAATGATCAATCTAACAATAATTTTCGCGGATCAGATAACCAATAATTTGCTTCCTAAAGCATGCAAGTCTACCAATCAACACATTTAGCATCATCAAATCAGGGGTACTCTGATATTCCTAGTGGGCATAACAAAGAGAGGAGTACAACAACCACCCACCTGAAGCGCAACTGTCCAAACTCGTACAGTCAGAAAATACCAAAATTCCAAATCCTTGCTCCCACAATTTCAGCACACCCGAAATATTCCTGGTACATCAAGAAATCCACTAATTACACTAGACTCCCAATTCAGCACTTAATCACATACAACCTCGAATTCAGAACTGCTTAATTATCACCTGCAGAAATTGCCCAGAAAATTCCCATAAAAATATCACGGCGATCCTCGCGTCGATAGCTTCGAAACGGTACCTTGCACGTCCAAATCGGAGTTCGGTAAGTCAAGATAAAAATTCGGCAAGAGGGCACTCTCATACAATAATCTGGATTAAGGGCTGATTACTGTTCACAGAGAAATCATTAATTCTCACCTCGAAAGAAAATTCACAAAAATCCAATAAAAATACGAGCGCGTTCCTTGCGATCCGTAGATGAAAAAGTTGTATAAGCTCGTCTCCGTCAGACGCTCGTGCGCAAAGATATGGCCAAAATACTCCGATGCTGTCCTCACATTCCTCACAGAAAAAGGGGAACCATTGTTACCTCGGGATCCGAGCCAAAGAAGCGAAACAGAATGAGCGATCAAAATCAAAGATGAAGCCCTACCTGTTAGGAGTCTACGGCGCAAGAATCACAGAAAAGGAGCTCGGGGTAGCCCAGGGGAGCTAAAACACTGCAGCTGCGCCGAAGAAGAACACAGAAATGCAACGTCGCGCCGCGCCGTAAAATCAAGATCTCGAAATTCGTGCCCCGAAAATCTGAAACTTGGCAGGTGTAATCTCCTCTTCATGGAGAAGAATTCTTCTTCTCAGGCCACAGGGAGAAAGAAGCTCGAAGAGGGAGAAAATGGTCCATCAATCTCTCTCGGATTGCTTAAGAAGGAGAAATCCAAAACAAATGCCCCCAGAAAAGTCGCTGCGCCCGGTGCACGTGAGCCACCCAACGGAGACGCGCCACGTGGCCCCAACCACTGTGCACCGCGCCGTGAACCGCGCACCCCGCACGTCGCGTACACCTGCTCCACGTACGGCACCGACTACCCAATTGCGTGGACCGGGTGCACAACACCGAGCCAATCAAATGCTGCCACGTCACCCTGTCGGTCCACCGTGCACCCGAGAAAACTCCGTGGACCGCGCGCTGTGAGCCGCCCAACCATCATCCGCCACGTGGCAGCGCCCTGGTGCACGGCCGCCGCCGTGGACCGCGCGCCTGCCCGCGGCCCTGCGCGCTGCCCGCGCCCCTGCCGCGCGCCGCGCGCCCGCCGCTGCTCCGCCTGCCCGAGGCCGCGCCGCCGCCCGCCGGTGCTGCCCGCCGCCGCCGCCGGCGCCGGCGATCGCCGGAAAGTACTGTTCCGGCCGTGAACAGTAAAAACACTGTAGCAAGCTCCGAAAAATCCAAGTAAATAGCCCATCTTGACCGTTTTCGCGCGCTGAATCCAAATACGGCGTCCGTTTCGCCAAATTCCAATCCTATAAATTGCCGGAGGCTCCCGGAAAGGTATTTTCAATCCGAATTTCGCGCCGAGTCCAAATTTGATATCCGATTTGCGCGAAAGCACTTCTAAACATCCGACGGGGTCCCCGGTTATCCACGTGATCCATTTTAAGCCCGAGTCCATCACTTGAGTCCAAATTGGCGCACGAACACCGCCGACATGCCCGTAGGCCTCCAGAAGCTGCCGGTCACACTGTAGAAGCCCTGCAAGGATCCGGGTCACCACATCCTCCCCCACTAAAAGAAAGTTTCGTCCTCGAAACTAAAGCAACTCCCAAGGAGTCTCAAAAACCAGGGGTCCAAACTCAATACCGCCGTCTCCAGCTCCCAAGTCACCTATCACTCCCCGTGATTACTCCACAACAACCACAACAGCAACAACCAGAACGGCAAAGCCCGATTGCGCAATTCCCTCACCTCACGAGCCGGAATTCGCAACGGGCGCCCCTCGTACACCAAACCTCATAGGGCTTAAAAGAAGCGAGTCAATCACGGGCGAGGGGTCCAAAGCATAACACTCCAAAGCTGAGACGCAGAAAAACCTCAAGAACTCCAACAAAAGGTTGGGGAAAGGAACGAACAGCCCGAGCAACATGCTCAAGAATCACTCCCAAGAACCAACTCAACCAAGCGACCCGAAACACATTCACACAACACCTGCACAGAAAGGGGCCCCAATAAGCAGGGGTTCACACTCAGTCGCCCTCAAAACTCAACCACCCAAGTGGATTGCTCAGCCGCGGCCTCTAATCAAAAGAGATCCTCTAGGACACAAACTCAAACCCTGTACACCAAGATGGCCCACACAGCGCCAATTATAGAATCAACAAACACAATCCCAAAGCTCTTCTGCTCCAGGTATCCGCCACCACAGCGGCCCTATCGGGGTGATACAGGGTGCTCGACACAATCCAATGATAGCTCTACAGCCACAATGGGAGGTATCACTATAACTCACCAATCCATCTCCCACCACTGACAAGGTAAAATCGGCGCTGGTACCAAACTCGTCATCTGATCATCAGGCTCTGCTAGCACTATCCGGTCCAAAAGCTCCTCACCCCAACAATAACCGTCGATCTCGGCCAGTCTTAAATAACATCCATTTTGGCCGGATTTCCACAGTCGCCCCTATGGCTTGAATAGGCAATCCAGGGGGACATGTTCTCGAAGCTAAAACTTGTACCACAACGACTTGGCAAAAAGCTTCATCCTCACAAACCTTGCCACAGATCTACAAATGCTCCACAAGCTCTAAATCACTCAGGAAGAGGGTAAAGCCAAAATATCCTTAAAGATCGCTGCTATCAATCTGTTCACGTCCCACTGGAAAACAGAGTTCCTCAATCTTAAAGGCAACAAGGCATTAATCATTCCATTGGCTTCACCGTACTCGTAATGCCCCTAGGTCTCTTGTACGCCATCTTGGCGAAAAACTCAGCTGTAAATCCAAACTGATGCAGGCATCATAATCGATCAACTGCCGGGGCAGAACTCCATCAAAAGGCCCTAAATAATACCTGGACCTGACTGGGCTCCAATCACAAAGGGCTCTCACCGTCGTATATCAACGACATGACACTAGGTCCAACGACCCTCTATCCATCAGATCCCCGCACCTACGCCATCAACTCCCGCAGCTCTAAAGGCGATATCCAACGAGGTGCTATGAAGTTGGCGCGGTTTCCAGAACCACGTCAACCACAATCTTAATCTCCCTTTCTGGCGGCATAATCATCGGCTCAGGTGGTCTCACACCCGGGATTCACGAGCAATAGGGATATCCTTAAGTCCCGCTGTCGCCGTAGGCACCTCTCACACTGTCGCTGTAATCGGGTGCTCTAACCAGTCTCAAACAAACAAATTGCCTTCCATTATCTGCCTTGCAGAAACATAAAGTCCTTTATCTCATCAGTCAAACATCCTGTGGCACTACACCAACCAATCCCAACACTGGGTCAGACACCAAGCTGCCACAAACACCAATATGTCTGCCGGCAAAACTCACGGCCTCTGCTACACTGGACATGATCCACTAGCCTCCCCCCACTTGCACAATGCCACAGTACCGGTACCAAGTGCATGTTGGTAACGACTCTACCTCTAGTCCATGCATGAATACAACATGTCCTAACTCCGACTGCCTGAGATGAAATCACACCTGCGACAACTCAAACCACTACCGTGGCGCCCTCCAACCGGCGGCAACAAATTCATCCGCCGATGCAAGTGGTCGTCCGCTCAGCCTGCCAAAATATCTAGAACAATCACAAGGGAGCACGACCTCTGCCATGCTCACGCTGAGGTGCCGAATGTGGTCTCTCGCAGACAGCCAATCCACGCTACCGCTGCGCCGCTCTGAAAAAGGGCTGTTGTTGTCATCGGGGTCCACCCAACCCCCGATGTCTCAAGATGCCGGCGAATAATCCTGACATAATCCACTCTCAGCCACGCATATCCTATGCGCCAGTTCCTAAAATCATAGACAAGCGAAGTGCGACAGCTGCGTACACCCTTTAGACCCCAGAAGGCTGCAAAGAGTCTCTCCATCATCACCAACCACGATTCATACCCAAGAAGCTCCAAACCTCATCCTAAGAATCGGGTGGTTTATCTGCCAAAACTGGTCAACTGATCATTGGTGTCCCATAAGCTCATCAGCTGTCAACTATCCACCTG